>SJXQ01005190.1:160364-178843 GCA_006408695.1 Aepyceros melampus | reverse complement strand
ATGTACCCATTGTTGATTTGGTTAAGGGCATAAGGAAGAAGCCTGGGTGCAAGGTCATTCTTTCCAATCCCTCATCACAGAAATCATGCCAATCAGCCAGGTGAATAGACGTCCTTTTTCTTTTTTTTTTTTTTAAACTAACCTTTATGGGTTAAAAAAAAAAAAACCATCTTAAGTATTGTACAATATAAGCACTGTCTCTAATACAAATCACAGGGGGAGAAAGAGCAGACACACCCTCCACTTGGGTCACACAATAGGCGGTAAAGCATTTGTGTTCTTGGGGGAGGACTTTTTGTTCTGTTGTCCCGCGGAGGTCTCGGACTCCGCAGGCCCAACAGCCACTTCTGGCTTCCTGGAAGCTTCTGCCAGATGAGGCAGCTGGATCACCTCGGCCGTGTGCTGGCCAGAGCCTCGCTGATTGCCTGGATTCTCATCCTGTTTGGTGGCGTCATCTTTGATTTTGTCTTTAGTCTCTACTGGGAGGACCACATCTGCCAAGGAGAAGACAGCGGGAACAAGTAAGTGTTCGAACGTGAGTTATGTTCTAACTGTCCAACAGGTTCTAAATCACTTCTGGAAACCCTGGTGGTAACGGTACAGAAACAGTTCATTGGTAAAGCACATTCTACGTGCCAGACATCCTTCTAAGCATGCGTGCTCAGTCACTGAGTCCTGTCTGACTCTGCAACCTCTCGGACTGAAGCCCACAAAGCTCCTCTGTCCATGGGATTCTTCAGGCAAGAATACTGGAGTGGGGTGCCGTGCCCTTCTCCAGGGGATCTTCCCCACCCGGGGATCAAACCTGGGTCTCCTGCATCTCCTGCAGGTGGGTTCTTTACCACTGAGCCACAGGGGAAGCCCATCATTCTAAGCTCTTGACAGTTACTGATTCCTTCACTCTTTCCTGCAGCTAGACAGAATCAGCCTTACTCTCATTCTCATAAATGGAGAAACCATGGAACGGAGAGATTAAGTAAATTGCCCAAGGGCTCACTCCCGGTGAGTGGTGGGGCCAGAATTTATCCCAGATATCCTGACTCCAGTGATCAAGTACATAACCCCGAGGTTATATTGCAGATAAAAGATATTTGCATAGTTTTGTAATTTGTCTGGTAAAAAATTCAAAAGGTAATTATAGGTACGCACAGGAGAACAGATTGAAAGAAAAGGAGAGGAAAGAGGATTGAAGATAGGAGCAAAATGGAAATTCCTAAATGATGAGAGGGGATTTAAAAGGAGAGCCTAGCCACAACCAATTTTCCTGAAACAGGAAAATTTCCAAATGAAGAAATGGCAGGCCAGGACTGCCACTGGAGGTCCAGTGGTTAGGACTTTGCCTTCCAGTGCAGGGGCTGTGGGTTAGATTCCTACTTGGGGAGCTAGGATCCCGCATGCCTCACAGCCAAACTTCAAAACATAAAAAAAAAAAAAGAAAAGAAAAGAAAAGCAGAAGCAAACAATGTTGTAACAAATTCAATAACAATAATAAGTGGTCCACAACAAAAATCTTAAAAAAAAAAAGAAAGGAATGTCTGGCTGGGTGATGAAACCAGAGTAATTAACCAAGGCTGAGCTCAGAGAAATTGACATGTGGTCCTCCAGAGCCACCTGACTCCCTGGGATTATGAAGACAGATTGGGCTATTCAAGGGGTTGTACCTTTTTTGCCACAGTGATGCTGTGCTTGAACCTTGTCCTTCTTGGATTCAGGGGGGAAACAGAGACTCATTTTCCTCAAGGTCTGAAGCCTGGGCCGAGCTTTGAGATTCCGAGGCTCATGAATCCAAGCATGCTTGAGTGCCTGGTCAGGGGTCATGCGAAGAGAGGGCTCCCAGCTACACACCAACAAAGCCCAGGACCGGTTAGGGCTCTATTTCCCTTTTTAATAGTGAAATACTCTCAAAGACCCCAATAAAGAACCTAAATAAAATATAAAGAGGGTTCATTTTTACAGAACCCATTTAAGCTATGTTGTAACTCAGAGATATCACAGAACAGAGATTAAGACATACAATGTTAAAGTGTGTGTTTGTGTCTGACTCTTTGTGACCCCATGGACTGTAGCCCACCAGGCTCCTCTGTCCATGGAGTCCTCCAGGCAAGAATACTGGAGTGGGTTGCCATGCCCTCCTCCAGGGGATCATCCTGACCCAAGGACTGAACCAGGTCTCCTGCATTGCAGGTGGATTATTTACTGCTGAGCCACCAGGGAAGCCCTCATTTTGAAGTACCTGGAAGCAACAAGTAGAAGTGATCTTTTTAGAAAATGTGTATGACACGCCAAGGAAAATCTCAGAGCCCAAGGCTTCCAGAGTTCCTAGCAATTCCCTTACAAGAAATAGCATAGAGCATCTAAACCCATGGACTTCAGGATTCAATATACTGAGAACACCAAAATGGAAAGATACTTAACTGCTATTCCCAAAGTTTGGAATCTGCACCTCCGAAGACATCACAAAGAAAATGAAAGAATGCTAGAATATCAAGGTTGTAAGGGGGACTTGGTGATAATCCAAACTTCTAATGTAGTGACAAAATATGTTTGACGGAACTACTCCAGTTCTTTAAAAGCTCTTCATTGTGACTGAGCCGAGATCCACTTCTCAGGAGCCTTTTCTTATATTCTTTACAGTTCTTTTTTGATTTTTTTGCCGCACAACACAGCGTGTGAGATCTTAGTTCCCTAAACAGGGATTGAACCTGCACGCTATGCACGGGAAGCAAAGAGTCCTGACCACTGGACCTCCAGGGAAGTCTCAAGCTCTTTAAAAATAGTGACGACAGGGCTCTTTCCTGGGGGTCCTGTAATTAGGATTCCACAGTCCCATTGCAGGGGGCCTGGGTTTGATCCCTGGTCCATCCCTAGGGCTCACATGCCCCAGCTGAAAGATCCTGCATGGTCTATGAAGATCAAAGACCCCACGTGTCACAACTAAGACCAGAACAGTCAAGGAAGGAAAACAAAAATTTTTAAGTAGTGACAATAGCTAGTACTTTCTAAATGCCTTCTAAACTAGGTCCTATTCTAAAATGATTTGTGTGCTGTTTCTTTTTTTCCTGTGACTTGATGAAGTACAGAAGTACCTACTTTCTAAGGTTCAAAATATGCCTAAAGATACTAAAAAACTGTATATATTAAATTTTTTCTAGATCACGCTTTCCCTAATTCCCTCATATGAGAGGATTTAGATTCTAAATCCTAGGGGAATGGGTGGGTAGGGCGCTGCTGCTGCTAAGTCACTTCAGTTGTGTCCGACTCTGTGCGACCCCATAGACGGCAGCCCACCAGGCTCCCCCGTCCCTGGGATTCTCCAGGCAAGAACACTGAAGGGGGTTGCCATTGCCTTCTCCAATGCATGAAAGTGAAAAGTGAAAGTGAAGTCGCTCAGTCGTGTCCGACTCTTTGCGACCCCATGGACTACAGCCCACCAGGCTCCTCCATCCATGGGATTTTCCAGGCAAGAGTACTGGAGTGGGGTGCCATTGCCTTCTCCGGGGAGGGCGCTAAAACCAGCTTATATTGGGTGTGGATTCAAATAGTTCCAACAGGCTCTGTGAAGACCTTGGCTTCAGTTCATGAAGCAGGAGACATGGAGGATGTGCCTACAACCTTGCTGCCAGACAGTAAGGCCAAGGAAGCAAGAAAGCTCAACCCACACGCTGTGTACTCCAGGGCAATCACTTAACCCCTCTCTGAGTGTCAGCCTCTGTGTCTCGGAACAGAACAAGTCATCTGCCCCACCGATCACACAGGACGACGGGTGGGTGGATGCAGTCTGATCAGGCAATGGATGGGGAAGCACCCTGTAGACCCTGAAGCTCTACGGTCTGTGTTCATTGTGCTGTCATCACCTCCCAGACTTTCACCCGCAGACATGTGGGAAAGGACAGAGCTGAAGAGGAAACCCCAGAGTCACAGACACCCTGACAAACTCACACCAAGCACCGCCTGAGGAAGTCCAGGAAGCTGGTGTCGCAGGTTTTCAGCAACACGGTGAGATCCTTGGAATCCGGGTATCTCTTTTTCCCCCTCTTGTTGGTTATATTTTTAGGAAAACCTTTGGAATCTTTAGAGATACAACATTCTGTGTTTAGTTCCAGGTGTAAATACGCACTGATCACATCACAGCTGTTCGCTCGACCGAGCTGCTTCTTGGCGTGGTCTCTGCAGCCTTCCCCTGCTCGGTCCCACACCACCCCTCCCCCACCAATCCCCACACAAACACATCCCGAAGCCCCAGCCAGTGTGAAATAACCACGTGTAAATCAATCCAATGAATACAATTCACAAACAACGTTTCCTACTACTCCATATGTTCTGAGCCTCCTTCCCACCACCTCCTCCCAGAATCAATTAAATGATTTCAATGATTTAACCTCAACCAATGTAAAATAATGATTATGATGATAATAATGATGATGATAACAATAATAATAAATAATAAAACATTTAAAAGTAGGTATGTAATGACAGAAACATTCAGCTCTGAGCTAAAAGGATACTGTCCATTCTTGGCTTATCTCTGCCCCCATTCCTTCCCTTCACTTACCCCAAAATGTGAGAATTTGGGACATTCATGGAGAATAACAAGAAAGTCATTTTAGGAGAAGGAATTTGCTCTTAGAACTCATGTACAAATCACACAAGCAAATTAATTTCTTTTTTTTTTTTTTACAGTCATGCGAACATTTTGTCCATAATTGCAATGATCAAACTTGGCTGGTGACTTAAGACACAGCTTAGAATGCCTTTCTTCAGCCATTTCCACCATTTTTAAAGCCCTCACCAAATGTATTATCTGTCATTGCTGAAAAGCAGCCCTGGAGACAGCTCCAAAGGTGGCCTGAGAACACCTAGTGCGGCGCTTTGAAGGTGAGGCCACTCGCTTGGACATCCACCAGTGAGCGTGTTCAGAAAGGTGACCGTGTATGCTCATACCTTACAAACATGCAGGCAAAAGGGTGGATATATAAACACACACACACACACACACACACACACACACACAATTGACACAGTCCATGGAATCCTCACAAAAACTCAGTGGGGTTCACACAGTGAAAGGTGCACAATGAAGTGCTTCCAGCTTGCAATCCATGCAGTCTGCAGTGTGTCCAACAGAACACCTGCTCTTTTTACTGAATTCCTGGAAGAGCCCACAAATGTGTGTGTATGTGTATATACACACGTGGGTATCTCTATGTGTTTCTACAGATAAAAATGGGCTGGGGGTACTGCGTAGGGCATGGGTCCTATTTTTGTTGCTCAGTTGCTCAGCGGTGTCTGACTTTGTGACCCTACAGACTGCAGCACACCAGGCTTCCCTGTCCTTCAACCATCTTTTGGAGTTTGCTCAAACTCACATCCATTGAGTTGGTGATGCCATCCTACCATCTCATCAAATCCCCACTTTCCTTTTGACTGTGGCACCAGGTTCCCACCTTATCCTCTGTTGTCTTTCACAGATTATCAAAGAAGAATCAGAATCACGGGCCTAGAGCAACATAAACCCTCCAGTCATCCTTGGGTAACTGCTTTTCTTGTACAAGCTTTGCCCGCCTCTCTCTTCTCCATTGCCTCACTTTCCTCCCCGCCTCCTTCTTGCTGCCTAGATCATCTACATCTCTTGGTAACCTTGAAGCAACATCGCTTTGCTCTAATTAGAGATATTAAATAGGAGTGGCTGGGGTGGTTGAGGACCTGTTGACATCCCGAGAGGCAAGAACTGAAGTCGGCACAGTGTTTCCCAAATTCGCCTCATCCTAAGCTGTTGTAACAACATACAGACTCCTGACTCCCATCTCAAAGCCACCACATCATAGAAGGATGATGGGAATTAGCACTATTTCCAAGAACCCAGATGATTCTCATAGTCAGATAAAGTTTGGGAAGCACAGAAGACGACGCAGCTCCCAATAAAGTCCTTTCTTGTGCAGGAAGGGAAGATGCGTGATGCTGCTACCAAAACCACATCACTCATTCTGAAGCCTGGTGCTGATGGTAAAAATCAAGTTCTCGATGAAACAGACATGTGTGAGCCTTTGCTATCCTCTTACCAAAATGCCCTCTATTCCCTTCCTTCTGATTCCCCCAAATACAATCTCCTGACTTCAGGTTTATAGGCTTGAGAGGTGAGTCTCCCCACAATGTCTTTGTCAAGCAGGAGGGCACGTGCCTATTCATCTTCCCTAAAATCTTTTGACATCCAGAAGGCTGAGTTAAAAGTGATGAAGGGGAAAAGTATATTTGGCGTCAAACAACCAGTTCTGTCATCCTGAAGTTACACCAGTGAGTCATCCAGACCTTCTTTTAAAGGTCTGCTCTCATCAGACTACTTTTAAAGAAGCTCTAGCCTGTGGGCACTTCCCTAAGCAGCTGGGACACCAACCCTGACCCTATGCAGAGAGGCATTACGCCTCTGGCCATGACGTCATGCTGATGTTTAAAAGATGTACCCATTGGGATGGCGCAGACCCAACCGACAGAGTGGACGGCAGCTTTGGCATTGGAGGAGGATCCTGGAGGACTCTTTCTTGCCAGACCTTAAACCTTTAGGTTCTGGCTCATGGGCTCCCAGGAGTGCTGGGAGAGATGCTGGAGAACCTGCGGCTGCAGTAGGGGCTCAGGGCCATGGCTTTTTCACCAAATGATATAGAAATAGACTACATTTTAACCCCCACGTGGCTGAACCAATATACATGGACTGATCGTTGACACGACTGCAATCTTTTTGTCCAGGAGGATCCCCCAGGGCAGTGGGTTTTTTGACTGTGCTATTGATGGGACAAGATGTGTTATTCAGATGGCGCGGAGACCCTTCAAGGAGCCGTCTTCCTTCACACCTGGCTTTGCTCCTCTTGGCTGTCATTAGGGCCACTGTGGCTTTTGCTCCATGGGAATCCCTTAGGAAAGGGACTGCAGACCTGGGACTGGCTTCACCTTCTGGTTCAGAGTGGCCCAGAAGCCCTGCCTCAGTTGCACCTCGTTCATTCATCTGTCCCGCACAGCACAACTTGGCTGGAAGGGCAGAGAAGCCTAAAATCCAGAGCCTGGGAACTGTGACGGGGAGGCAGCCCAGGGACCGTGGATAAGGCTGAATTCCAGCAATTAGGCAGATGTCCTGTGCATAACTGACAAGCCATCGCATATCCACAGCAAAACTGTTCTGACAGCCCTTGCTTATCCTTTTTATAGCGAAGTCGCAGTGAACCTGGAACAGTAAGCGGCTGGGCAATTAAGAAAATTTCAGCAGGAAAGAACAGGGCTCCATTAATGATGAAAGGGGATGATGGAATTTTCCGCTGTTCTTGCGAGGACTCTTCTGCTCTTTGATTTCCCTTCACAGTGCATCATGTGAGCGGGCAGGCAAGCTGATAGGGGAGGTGGGGAGAGTTTATAAAAGAGGGTAGAGTTCTAATCTTTGAGGGTTTGAGACCCGCTGATGGGTCTTCTAAGCAGGAACCTGGTCACTCTCAGGCACCTGCCAAGACCTCATTCCTGGTATACTTCCCCACCCACCTCCATCAGGCACCTGGTACCATTCTCAGCATCTTTTCACTTTTCTGAATGAAACCTCTAAGCACAGCCTGCCCTTTGGGGTGAGGCCAGAGGAAGAGCATCGCATGGGTTGTAGGGCATGGAAGGTGTCTTCAAGGGCTAGGGAATCTTATCATCCACCGTGGTAAAAAGAGAGTCAGACCCGGGACTCACCAAAGAACATCTGTCTCCTGGAGGCCGTCTGGATGAAGCGAGATGGTGGCAGGCCCAGCACCTGCAATAAGAGCAAAGTGGTGGATTCACACTCCTGGGGTCACACTCGCTAAGACTGTTGGAAGCGGGTGGGACTTGGGTCAAACTGGTTTCTCCAGACAAGGACCCGAGATATGAAGTTAATACGGCTTCCCTGGTGGCTCAGCGGTAAAGAATCGGCCTGCCAATGCAGGAGACGCAGGTTTGATCTCTGGGTCAGGTAGATTTGCAGGAGGAGGAAGTGACAACCCACTCCAATATGCTTGTCTGGGAAATCCCATGGACAGAGGCCTGGTGGGCTAGAGTTCACGGGGATGCCAAGGGTCAGACAGGACTGAGTGAGTAAACAACAAGCAGCAGCATAAAGGGATAACCTCAAGCCAGCGGTGGAGCAGGACCACAGCCTGAAGCTCGACTCCTAATCCAGGGCCGTTCCAGTATCCTGAGAATCGATCGGCACTGCCCATGTTACCCTAAACAGGCATCAGCACCAGCCAGGTGGGCACTCGATGTGGCTGCCAGCTCTCACTACCAGAGCGAGTAAACCAGCGCAGCTGCGCACCACCCGTGAATGAGGAGTGACACCTCCCAGCTCAGAGCATCAGAGGGAAGGGGAGGAAAAGCAGACGGAAACCACCAGGTGGACATCAGACCACAGGATGACCTTCTGAAAAGAAAAGACCAGCGTCTGCCTGGTCACCTCATCTGCACAGCAACCTACGGCGCTGCACAGAGAGAAACCAAGGGTGTTCCCATCAGCCCTGGGTTCCTGGCTTTCAGTCTGGTTCCCAGCCATGTCCCTTCCCTCGTGCTCCTCAGCTTGAGATCAAGAGGAAGCTGAATCAGTTCTGGGGCAGTGGGAACCTCCACTTGGATCTGTTGCCCCCTTCCCCAATTCTCCTGGAAATTGGAAGATGATTGGCTCAGGGATGCTTCATGAAATCATCCATCATCAGCCTCAGAAGCCATGGACTCTGGTCCCCTCACTTTACAGAGACCCAGAGCACAGAAGTGAATTGTCAAAGAGACAGAGGAGTAGCTTCCAGGTTTACTGATTTCCAGGGTAGTGTTCATCCCACCGTGGCTATCATCATAGCACTAATACCTAAAGCATTTGAATACTCTATTATTAGTTTTAACCATGAGGTGAATCTATATATTAATTCTCAAGGCTATATGTGTCTTTCCAACTATCTTTAAGAAAATCTAGAAAATAAAAATTTGGAATGGATGGATAGATAAACAGGTAGACAGTGAGAAATTAGCTATACCTTTGTTCACAGTCAAAATATCACTGGGAAAATCCTAAATGTGAAATTTCCACTTTTAGGGATTACTTTCTCCTGTGCTGTCTAACTTGGCTTCATAGTGAAAAGTAAAATTAAGTGTTACTCGCTCAGTTGTGTCTGAATCTTTGCCACCCCATGGACTGTAGCCCACCAGGTTCCTCTGTCGTCTAATTTGGCTTCATGACAAGATGCCTTTAAGTAAGAGAATAGCAGGCATAATGCAAGATTATATGAGAGTCTTGGTGAAACCTTTTCATTGGGAGATATTCTTCCCAGAAAGTTAAGATGGTAACTAATGACTGAACAGTATCTAGATTTTGTTGGGTGTTGTGTCAATCTGGTTTTTAGATTCTTTTGAATATATAGGAAAGTTGTTTAGTTGCTAAGTTGTGGCGAACTCTTTTGCGACCCCATGGACTGTAGTCCACCAGGCTCCTCTGTCTATGGGATTCTCCAGGCAAGAATACTGGAGTGGGTTGCTATTTCTTCCTCCAGGGATCTTCCTGATCCAGGATCAAACTTGCATTTCCTATGTCTCCTGTATTGGCAGGAGGAATTTTTTTTTTTTTTTTTTTTTACTACTGAGCCACCTGGAAAGCCTGGAAAGACTGCTATACCAGTCTTATTTTAAACATCATGATTCATAATATGCTGGAAATTACATCCTTTGCAACTAGGTAAATTTCCGATAAAAATGTTAGATGTCAACTCAAACGTGTACATAATTTGAAAACATCCAACCCTCCCCCATTAACAGATGCCGGCCACCGCTCTACAGCGAGCCAGCTGCCACTTGGCATCTGAGAACAGAAGTTACCCGCCCTGAGGATGTTGGCTGGAAGGCAGCCCGGCCCCCTCACCTCCATGATGCAGGCCAGCTGCTCCACCTCATTCTCCCCGGGAAACAGTGGGTAGCCCGTGTGCAGCTCGGCCATGATGCAACCCAGGCTCCACATGTCAATGGCCATGTTGTATGGATGGCCCAGGATCACCTCTGGGGACCGGTAGAAGCGGCTCTGGATGTAGGTGTAGACTGCGTGGGAGAGAAGAGAAGCCTCGCATGGAACCCCCCGGAGCACACCGCACCACACACCTGCAGCACTCACGTCGAATGGAAACCTCCCCGGAGCACACCGCACCACACACCTGCAGCACTCACGTCGAATGGAAGCCCCCCAGAGCACACCGCACCACACACCTGCAACACTCGTCTCGCATGGAAACCCCCCGGAGCACACCGCACCACACACCTGCAGCACTCATCTCGCATGGAAACCCCTGGAGCACACCACACCACACACCTGCAGCACTCGTCTCACATGGAAACCCCCAGAGCCCGCCGCACCACACACCTGCAGCACTCGTCTCACATGGAAACCCCCAGAGCACACCGCACCACACACCTGCAGCGCTCATGACCCATCCATTGCTCAGTCTCTCAGGCGTGTCTGACTCTTTGCAAGCTCATGGACTGCAGCACACCAGGCTCCCTGTCCTTCACCATCTCCTGGAGTTTGCCCAGACTCATGGCCATTGAGTCGGTGATGCCATCCAACCATCTCATCCTCTGTCATCCCATCTCCTTGAGCCTTTCCCAGCATCAGAGTCTTTTTCAGTGAGTCGGCTCTTTGAATCAGGTGGTCAAAGTATTGGAGCTTCAGCATCAGTCTTTCCAATGAATGTTCAGGGTTGATTTACTTTAAGACTGAGTGGTTTGATCTCACTGTGATCCAAGGGACTCTCAAGAGTCTTCTCTAGCACCACAGTTCGAAAGCATGACTTATGAGTCTATCCCATATTTGTCTCATCACATCATCACAGCAACCTGATTATCATGAGGGGTTGTTATCCTCAAGTTGTTGATAAAGAGCTCTAAAGAATGCATTGTTCTGAAGAAGTAAATTTGTCAGGCAAGCTTTTTAAATGATCTCTTATTGGAGTATAGTTGCTTTACAATGTTGTGATAGTTTCTGCTGCACGGCCAAGTGGAGCAGCTATGATGATGTTGTTCAGTCGCCCAGTCATGTCCCACTCTTTGAGATCCCATGGACTGCAGCATGCCAGGCCTCTCTGTCCCTCACCATCTCCTGAAATTTGCCCAAGTTTATTTCCGTATGAATCAGCTATACATATACATATATCCCCTCTCGTTTGGATTTCCTTCCCATGTAGGTCACCACAGAGCTCTGAGTTCCTTGTGCCATACAGTAGGTTCTCATCAGTTATCTGTTTTACACCTAGCATCAGTAGTTTATACGTGTCGGTCCCAAACTCCCAATTCATCCCATCGCCTTTCAGATCCCATGGACTGCAGCATGCCAGGCCTCTCTGTCCCTCACCATCTCCTGAAATTTGCCCAAGTTTATTTCCGTATGAATCAGCTATACATATACATATATCCCCTCTCGTTTGGATTTCCTTCCCATGTAGGTCACCACAGAGCTCTGAGAAGAGTTCCTTGTGCCATACAGTAGGTTCTCATCAGTTATCTGTTTTACACCTAGCATCAGTAGTTTATACGTGTCGGTCCCAAACCCCCAATTCATCCCATCGCCTTTCCCCTTACAGAGTGAAGTAACTCAGAAAGGACAAAGAAGTACCGTGTATTAATGTGTATATGTGGACTCTAGAAAAATGGGATGGGTGACCTTATTTGCAAAGTAGAAGCAGAGGCACAGATGTAGAGGACAAACATATGGATACCAAGATGAGCTTTTAAAAAAGAAAACGTAAAGCAAATGTAAAGCTAAGTTTTCAAACTGTTTGATCAATCTGGGGTAGACATGCTCTGAAAATACTGCAATTTGGCAAGGGAAGAGGTGTATAAGAACCGAAAAAGTAGCATGCAAAATGCATAATTTTAACATGCATATTCAATATATTATGTGCACTGTGTTGTATAATGTAAAGTATGGAAAGAAAAGCTTAACAAAATCTCAGGAGAGGAGGATGTATGAAAGGTAGTACTGTAGGCAGCCTAGATTTTATAGTTGAGAAGGCTGAGACGAAGGACTGGGACATTACAGTTTTTTGCAAATGCTGTTAATTGGTTATCTAGATGGGGGCTGGGCAGGGCTTTTGTAGTCACTTCACTGTGTGTGTGTGTGTGTGTGTGTGTGTGTGTGTGTTCTGGTGTTCTGGCATGTGGGATCTTAGTTCCATGACCAGGGAACAAACCCAGCCCCCTACAAGCAGGTTCTTAACCTCTGGACCACGGAGGAAGTCCAGTCACTTCTCTATTGTTTGAATCAGTTACAGTAAGGATGCAATAATTTTTTGTAATTTAAAACAAAGTGAAGATCTAACAAAAATGACTTTTATACCCTGTCTGCTTCCAAAATGGACTTGAGGCACTTTGCAATCGAAGTACAAACAGACGGGAAAGTAGAGGGAAGGGGTGAGGGTGGGGATGAATGAACTAGCTGAAGGGGATCAAGAAGTACAAATATAAGTCTGAAAAGTTCTAAAATAAATAAGCCACAGGATGTAATATACAGCATATGGAATACAATCAATAATTTTGCAATAATTTTTATGCAGACAAATGGTTACACTAGACTTATCATGGTGATCATTTCGTATACATGGGCAAAAGTCAAATCAGTATGCTGTACACCTGAATCTAACTTATACTGAAGTCAACTATACCTCAATGAAAAATAAGTCAATAAGAGAGAAAAATTAAAAGTAAATCTAACGGATACTCACATGATGCTTACATGTGTCAGGCACTGTTCCAAGTGATTTATATGGATTAACTCTTTGAATCCTTATAACTACCCTACAACAGTTATAATTTTATTTTAGTTGTTTTCAATTGGAGTATAATTCTTTTACAATGCTGTGTTAGTTTCTGCTGTAGAACATGAATCAGCCATATGTATGCATATATCCCCTCCCTCCTGAACCTCTCTCTCGCTCACGTGCCCCACCGCACCCTCTAGGTCCTCACAGAGCACTGGGCTGGGCTCCCTGTGCTGTACAGCAGCTTCCCACTAGCTCTCCATTTTACACATAAGAGGGTATATATGTCAGTGCTACTCCCCCAGTTCGTCCCACCTCTCCTTCCCCCGCTGTGGCCACAAGTTTGTTCTCTGCCTCTACATCTATATTCCTGCCCTACAAACAGGTTCATCAGTACCGTTTTTCTAGATTCCATCTTTATGGGTTATTACACGATATTTGTTTTTCTCTTTCTGACTTACTTCACTCTGTATGATAGGCTCTGAGTCCATCCACATCACTACAAATGACTCAATATCGTTCCCTTTATATGGCTGAGTAATATCCCATTGTACACAGGTACCACATCTTCTTTATCCATCCTCCTGTCGATGGACTATTAGGCCGAAGCAGGTATTATTATCATACTCATTTTAAAATGAGGAAACTGAGGCATACAGAGATTCAGTAAATTCCCAAGGTCACTCAACTGCATGTGGCAGAGTTGGGATTTGAACTCAAACAGTTCTAATTGAACATCCATTCTCTCTACTGTTTTGTGGTTAAAATAAAGATCAAGGGAAGTCTGAAAACATAAAAAGTGGGGAAAAACACCTGGAAACCAAGGGTAAATCATTACAAGTTCAGTTCTGAGCGTCTTGGCAGTGAAGATAACTCTTAAGTAATGGGTTACAGAGAGTTCATCTCCAAGGGGAGTGAGCATACTCTTTCCTTCTGGGAGGAATAATGTTTTCTAGCTGGAATTTATTGTGGCTTCCATACGTAAACAATAAAGGACTTGCGTCTCCAGAAATGGTTTCGGAGAATATTCGGAAACATCCATTTAATAGTCTTTCCTTCAGCTTCAGGGGACTTCCTCTGACTTGCCCTGCCCCCATGAAGGCTAGTTCCAAAGCCCCTTTCATATGCCTTAGCTCCATCCATATATATACTTCTCATCCTTGCACACATCCTTGTACACGTTTTCCTGTCTCCTTCATTGGGCAGTAAGCCTGCAGAGGACAGGAAATGCTCATTTTTGGTTGCTGATACACTATAGAGGAGGAGGGCATGGCAATCTGCTCCAGTATTCTTGGATGAGAAATCCCTGTGGACAGAGAAGCCTGGTGGGCTACAGTCCATGAGGTCACAAAGTTGGACACGACTGAGGAGACTTGGCACACAGCACATGCCTTAGACAACGACTGACACACAGCAGACACTCAGCAGACACCTGTGGAATGCGCAAGCTCTTGACATCAACAAATCTGACAAAGGCTAAAAGACAAGACTCGAGTCAAGTTCAGTGACAGCTGCAGAAAATGAATTGGCCACAAAGTTCGTCCAGGTTTCTCAGTAAGATGGCATGGAAAAACAAGAAAGAACTTTTTGGCCAATTCAATACTCTAGGGCAGCTTTCTGGATTCTAGCTTGAAATATATATATACATATATATATATTTGTTTTTGTGACTATATACATATATATATATATAACCTGGAGAATCTAGGGCCGTGAACCCCAAACTTTAGAATGGCTATGTTTTCTAAAGTACAGCCTCCCAGGTACTGTCCCAGAAATTTCGATTTGGGACAGCTGGGGTCAGCCTTCAGAAGCTGTCATTTAGCAGAGGCCCAGTGCTCTCTGGACCCCAAGATAATTTGGATAAAGGTCTTTGGATAATTCCAGAGTCACAGAGTATAAAAGCAGCAAAGCAGCCTTACCGTATTTGAACCACCCTTTGCATTTTACAGATGAGGAAACTTAGGCTCAGAGATGTGAACCAGCTTGGTTCAAAATCAAACCAGCAACTGTGATGGCTGAGCCCAGAGGAGAACCCAGGTGACCTCGTGTGGGAACTGTTTGTTTCAGGAAAGGAAAGAATCGCACTGGGGAAATTTGGACAAAGGGACTGGTATGGCCCTACCTTTCTGGTGTTCATAACAGCTTGATCCAAAGTCAATGACTTTAACAGAGACTTGGCCTTTCTGGTACAACACGATGTTCTCCTAGAGGGAAGACAGACACAGGTCGAGTTTTAGCAATGTTGGCCAAGGCACACTACTTACCTAACTGTCCGCCAGTCTTCTGGAACCTCCTTCAAGTGGGCTCCTCCCACGTCTCCAGCCCCACCCCGGTCTCCCTCCTCTAACTTCTGCTTCTGGGGTTGCATCTCTTGTCTGGCTCCAGCATTTGCTGATCTGCAGTATTTCTTTTGCATCAGTACTGACTCTTTACTGATATAAACGGTGTGACTCCTGAAGATGGTGAGTTTCTTTTTATCTCCTTGGTACCTGGTTCTATGACTTGCTTGCATAAGGTCTTAGAAATATCACTGACTGGGACTTCCCTGGTGGTCCAGTGGTTAAGAATCCGCCTGCCAGTGCAGGGGACACAGGTTCAGTCCCTGGTACGGGAAGATTCTACATGCCGCAGGGTAACTAAACCCATGCGCCACAACTGCCAAGCCCATGCTCCATGCTTCGCAACAAGAGCAGTCACTGCAATGAGAAGCCTGTGCTCACCACAACTAGAGAAAGCCTGTGCAGCAATGAAGACCCAGTGCAGCCAAAAATAATAAATTAATTTAAAAAGAAAGAAAAAGAAATATCATTTCCAGAATCGGATGCTTCCATTAAGTGCCCCAGCAACATACTGGTATGACAATTGAGGACCAAACAGAAACAAAAAATCCCCCACGGCGATTTGATCGGAGTTGGGACTGTTGTGCTGACTTTGCAGAAACTGTGAAGCCAGGTGTTCCAGCAGAATCCTGGATGAGAAGGCAGAGCCCTGGGCTCTCCTCTCAGAGCATGAGCGTGGCCCACCTGGGGCTGGAAGGTTAGAGTCCTAATTGTATTTCCAGGGATCTCAATGTCAGATGACTCGAGGGATAGGATGTGTGAGGCTGTCTCAGCTCACTGATACTAACCACCAAGTCCACAGGAATAACTGCCTGATTCTTGAACCTACACTCACCAAACTCTCCTGCGTGTATGTCTGCTTTCCTATTGAGCATGTATACTCCTGTCCACTTGACCTACTGCTCAAGCAAATCCATTTGCTCATATCTCAGCTACCACCTACCTTGTGGGTTCCTGGCTGAGAGTCAGTCCCCTAAGCCCAAAGACCACGGTCCCTTTGGAGGTGCAGAGCAGAGGATTAGGAACTTGGATGTGGAGAAGAAATCAGTGTACCACTGTCCTTGTTGGGGCTCCACCAGTCAGCCCCAAGAGAACATCTCTATCTTGACAATCTCTGATTAATAGAAGTATTCCAGATCTGGCTCAGTGATAAAGAATCTGCCTGCTAAGCCAGAGACTTGGGTTCAATCCCTGGGTCAGGAAGATCCCCTGAAGAAGGAAATGGCAACTCACTCTAGTATTTTCGCCTGGAGAATCCCATGAACAGAGGAGCCTGACAGGCCACAGTCCATAGGATCACAAAGAGTTGGACATGACTGAGCACACACAGGACCAACTCAGAGGACAGGGTGGATTTAGGACATCCACCTCCCTGCTTGGCACACGTCTCTGAGTACCCCCACCCCCCGGGGCTCAGTCGTCCGGGTCCCGTCTGCCTTGATGACACCACATCTCTTTTCTATGTCCCAGTACCCCTGTCTTGTCCTTGCTACATCTCACGTGGTTTACACAACCTGCAAACACTTGGCCTCCACCTTGGAGCCATGCCCAGTCCCACTGGGGATGGGTACCAGGCAAACCCTTTCTGAGGGTGGAAACCAGCTCCCCAACAGGACAGAGGCTGCGCTCACGGGCTTGAGGTCACAGTGAATGATCTTTTCCATGTAGAGCATCTGCAAACACTTCAGGACAGAGAGGGTGAAGCGGCGAACAGTGGAGAGACTGAAGCCTTGGAAACTGTTGTTCTTCATCAGCTCGTACAAGTTGATGCTGGGACAGAAAGAGAGAAAGCGACATGAAGCAGCGCAGAAGGTATATGATGGCGAGTCTGACCCTGCAACATCAACCCCCTTATCACCTGGTTGCCCTCTGGCAGTGGCAAGACTCAGACTAGGAGGTGGGGCTTTCGTGTCCTATAAACTTGACTTCTCCATTGACTAACAGTTGATTCAGGGTAACATTCAAATGTGCTGGCCTCTCGGATATTTATTTCTTACATGCAGGATCCTTTAATCACTTTGCTGCACATGTGTGTGTGTTAAGAGATTAGTATATCAAACTTCTGATAAATTCACGGTTCTTCAGCCCCTTGAGAGGGATCCAGGGAGCCCTCCAGTTACTCAACCAAGTGACCAACCCTGCTCACACAGAATAAATCTGTCTAAAGACGGCAACTTCCTGATAGAAGAGGGGACAAGGGAGTGGGCAGACAGGGCCTGAGGGAGGAGCCCTACCCCATCTAAGTGAGCCTGCCTGCCTGGTCCCACCTCTCGCCTTTCAGAAAGGACTGAGAGCTGGCTCTTGCCAGATAAAATAAATACAGAATCCGTATATATAAGGAATCATATATATATATATAAAACAATCCTAAGTGTGTGTGTGTATATATATACATATACATAAAGGAATCTTATAGCTCTCTCTATATATAGAATATATAGAGAATCCTATATATATAGAATATATAGAGAATCTTATACAGAGAGAGGGGCTTCCCTGGTGGCTCAGAGGTTAAAGCCTCTGCTTGTAATGCAGGAGACCTGGGTTCGATCCCTGGGTCGGGAAGATCCCCTGGAAAGGAAATGGCAACCCACTCCAGTATTCTTGCCTGGAGAATCCCATGGACAGAGGAGCCTGGTGGGCTGCCGTCCATGGGGTCGTAAAGAGTCGGACACGACTGAGTGACTTCACATTCACATACAGAGAGAGAATATATACTGAATCCTATAGAGTCCTGCTATATTAGGTGAAATATGCTGACCTATAAATGTTGAAAGCTAACATAAGACATTTTAACCAGAAAAGCTTATGTGCGGGTTGCCAGTTCAAGGGTGCTTAGTTGCTAAGTTGTGTCTGACCCTTTGTGACACCATGGACTGTAAGCAGCCCGCCAGGCTCCTCTGTCCATGGGATTCTCCAGGCAAGGATACTGGAGTGGGTTGCCATGCCCTTCTGCAGGGGATTTTCCCCACCCAGGGCTCAAACTTGCATCTCCTGCGTCTTCTGCACTGCAGAACAATTCTTTACCCCTAAGCCACCGGGGAAGCCCCCCCATTAGATAGTCACATACAGACAAATCCAGTGCTCTGACCTCCAAGGCTCCCTTTCGTCACTTACACAACTTATCAACACAAAGTGAACTAAAGAGAGGAAGCAGCTGACCCCAGGAGTTCAAAGGTGATGCAGAGGTGATTGCGGAAGTAGAAAAAGTCCTTCATGTGCACCACGTTGTAGGTGTTGTCTTTGTCCTTCCGTCTGAGAGCTTCCAGGATCTTCAGCTCCACCAGCGCCTGGTGGTGAAATCTGGAGAGGTTGGGGAGCGGTGGGGAGGGTGGGGTGGGGAGAGGGGACA
>SJXQ01005190.1:21684-160210 GCA_006408695.1 Aepyceros melampus | reverse complement strand
GGGGGGGGGAGAGGGGACATGGTGTCGCATCAGCTACAGCAGGTGGCCCCCTTCTCAGTCCTCCCCATCATGCTCACAGGACAGGAGGTGCTAAACACTCTAGACTCTTGCCTCTTCTCTGCGCCATCATGGAATCCAACAGTAGAGAGGGAAAGAGGGAAAGAAAAGGAAAAGCAGAGAAAAAAGCAGAGACAGGAAGGGTGGGCATCAAGGAGCGGCTGATGTCACAGAGTGAAGTAAGCCAGAAAAAGAAAAACAAGTATCATATATTAACATGTATATATGCAATCTATAAAAATTATACTGATGAACCTATTTGCAGGGCAGCAATAGATAGAGTACAGACTTGTGGATACAGTGGGGGAAGGAGATGGTGGGGCGAATTGAGACAGTAGCATTGAAACATACATTACCATATGTAAAACAGATAGCTAGTGGGAAGTTGCTGTATAACAGAAGGAGCTCAACTTGGCGCTCTGTGACAACCTAGAGGGGTGGGATGGGGTGGGGAGTGGGAGGGAGGTTCAAGAGGGAGGGGACATATGTATACTTGGGTGATTCACATATCACAGAAACCTACACAACAATTAATTAAAAATAAATTAAAAAAAAAAGAAGGGGCCAAAGTCACATAGCCCTTCCTCCACAGCTGATGCCTTCCACCAAGCCACACCTCTTTTTGTTCCTGATGATTTTCAAGGCCACCAATTCATTGTTTTTATGATCCAAGCACTTGGCCACCTGTCCAAAGGACCCTTTTCCAATTATCTCCAGAACCTCATAGCGGTAGGCGATGTGGTCGTGCAGGACCTGCAAAAGTCAAGTAGGGGTGAGGGAGGAAACGATGGTTTCCAGGTCACTTGGCGTTTGTGCATTTTTTGTACATATCATCAGTGTGGCGGTGTCATAACTATTCACTTGCATGTCATCATTCACACTGATTGTGTTGACTTGAGGCCAAGGGCCAGGTCCTATTCATTTCTGATAGCTCCCTCTGTATTTCAGGAGTCCAGCAGGTGCCCAAGTGACAATAGGCTCTCAGTAAACAGGTGTTCCATGAACACTTGCTGACAAAATAAATGTGGAAGTACAGCTGTGTTGGGGATGTAGCTCTGTGCACCACGTACTGTGCATTTGCTGAAACACAAAGAGGATGGAGATTCTGAGCACACAGAAAGCAAACATCCTTCCTCTGCCCCGTGGTGCGCTAAGAGTTGAGATGGAGGAACTAGGTTGCAGTGAATTAACATGCCTGGGGAACTTCCCAGACACTCTAGACCCTAGTGGGAGGGAGATGAGAGGAAGGAGACATTGACAGCCTCTGGCTGAACTGGAGGTAAGGTTTAGAGCAGAGGTTCTTAACCAATGGCCCATGAATAATCCCCGCCCTTGAAATTTTGTGTATGTGCAGTCTCTTCTGGGATAATGATTTTATAACTTTTATCAGATTTCCAAAGAGATCCTTGACCTAAAAATGCTGAGAACCAGAGCTCTAGACCAGTAGTCCCAAACCTTTCTTGCACCAGGGATCGGTTTCATGGAAGACAGTTTTCCACAGACCGAGGCGGGGGGAGATGGGTTGAGGATGATTCAAGTGCATTACATTTGTTGTGCACTTTACTTCTATTATCATTACATCAGCTCCACCTCAGATCATCAGGCATTAATTAGATCCTGGAGGTTGGGGACCCCTGCTCTAGACAGAAGATGTGTGCCAGAAACTCTAAATCCTTGCTTCTCAAGGTCTGGTCCAAGGACCAGCCACATGGGCATCCCCCAGAAGGTTTTTAGAAAGGTAAAGTCTCAGGCTCCACCCCACCTGCTGGCTAGGAATTTTCATTGGTAATGAGACTCCAAGGTGATCTGTGCACACCAGAAAGCTTGGGAAACACAGCCCTGAATTTGATTAAGAAAATCCACTTCTTTTTTTTTAATTTTTATTTTTACTTTATTTTACTTTACAATACTGTATTGGTTTTGCCAGACATTGACATGAATCCGTCTCAGGTGTACTTGAGTTCCCAATCCTGAACCGTCCCCCCAACCCGGAAATCCACTTCTTTTATAAAGTCATCAGAGATCAACTGTGTCTCCTAATCTAAGAGGAAGTGTACGGAGGAGGAGTTTCCCAGCAGCCTGCAGGGCTAGCGGACTAAGCATTACCCATCTGGACATCCTCAAGGTAGAGAGGAACATCTTGTAGCCTCCACATGCCCCCTGCAGACTGGGGAAGAGGCAGCAACCCTGGGCACAGAGACAGGGAGGAGAAGTTTCCGGAACTCACCTTTAGGAAACTGAAGGGAGCACTGTGCACGAGGGGACAGTGGGAAAACGTTTTTTGTCTGTTTGCAGGAAATGACCTCTATTATAAAATAGAAAAAGGTGCTGCATGGACTTGTATGGAGGAAACAAACAAAAAAAGGGAATCTTAGAAAGACTGCATTTTAGTCCATAATCTGGCCTTCCCAACGGGTCCAGGCGGCACTGGAGAGGAACCTGGGAGAGGGCGAATTCATCCAGGATGCAAACCTGGCACCTCTAATACTCTTGAAAATCAATATTCTGTGAACCGAGTGCTTTGTGGACTAATTGCATGTTTCCTCCCGTTTTTATACCAGGTATTTCTTTGATTTAGCACCAAATAGAATCCTTCAGGACACCCAGAATTTCAGATACGTTGGCACCAAATGCTGTAATATACCCCACACTCTTTTCCTTTCCAGACTATCTCTTGTCCCTAAGCCCCAAACCCCAATGCCAGTTTCCACAACCTCCTGCCCCATCACCTTCATGTAGGAGCCGTGTTCATCATCGAAACTTGTCTTGCTGAATTTTTCTGGAGCCATGTGGAGCTTCTCGGCTTCCAGACCCAGGAACCACAGTTCTGTGTAGCCCAGGATCTCGCTTTGCTCGTAAGAAGACAGCTGCTTCTTAAAAAACTTTAGGGCCTCTGTGTGAAAAATACTGCAGATGTTAGTTAAGATGTGGTGATGTGAGGATGTGACCAGAGCATCCTTTCCTATTCATGAGCCACGCGGCTCTTTCCTCAACAAGGTGGCTAAGAACCTCACAAGGACCATACATCCTGGATCTCACAGGATCCACGTGGAACAAGGATGGATGTGTCAAAGTGTGGTACTCATTTCAACCAACCAGGAAGAAAACACACAAGAAGGGTAGGGAGAGGGATTTCCCTGGTGGTCCAGCAGTTAAGACTTCACCTTCCAGTGCTGAGGTGCAGGTTCTATCCCTGATCAGGCAGCTAAGATCCCACATGCCTCACAGCCAAAAAAAACCCCAGAACATAAAACAGAAGCAATATTGTAACACATTCAATAAACACTTAAACAAATAAGGAAGCCAAGGGAAGATTTAGTCCCCAAAGAGCTACGAATGCAGCAGCTTGGGTAGAAGATTCCAGGAGTCAGAAGTGTTTAGTTAAGGCAGAAATTACCCAAGTTCATCTGGCATTGGGCCACACCAAGTCTATCCTGAAAGAGTTTGCAAACTATGATGCCCTCTAGGGAGCAAGCAGGTGGCATAAATTCGACTTTCAAGTCCAGGAGGTCTTCCCACTCAAATCTGCAGAGAGCCAGGAGGTCTCAGTCTGGAAAGGGATGTGTGTTGTATCTTATCTGCTATACTGGCCACACTGCATCGGGGGCTGGTGTCTGGTCTGGGAAGGCGGGGTGGGATTCAAGCTTTAAGAGAGATGGTGAGGGGCTTCCCTGGCATGCTTCCACTGCAAGGGGGATGGGGTTCAATCCCTGGTTACAGAATTCAGATTCCATATGCCAACTGATCCCAAAGCAGATATTAGGTAAAACCAGCAAGAGCTGAAGCATCAACTGCAATGATGCAAAGCAATACAAAAATACAGCCACTTGGAAACAAACTCCCCTAAATCTTGGGTCAGTGCGAAATCAAATGTGTAATTACAGACTGTTTGGAAGAAAAAATATATGAATATTTCATATTAAAACAAAGCAATTTGGTGGCATTAAATTGTGTCATATTAAAAAAGAGAGAGAAACAGTGTTAAGAGCAGATGAACCAGGATGAGGGATGAGGTGGGGGACATCACGTTCTTTGAAAACTGCTGAAGAGTCGGAGAAGGAACTTCATGAGGAAATGAAGATGTGTGGGAGACCGGGCCGACATGTGAAGCGCCCACATTACCTCTGCTCTTTGTTCTTAATAAACTCACCTCCTTCTGAAGTGCTCTGTGTCTGGAAATTCTTTTCCAAGCCTCGCTCAGACTGCCCTGATGTATTCAGTTGGCAAAAAAGTTGGGGTTTTCCATAACCTCATAGAGGAAAACCTGACCAAATTCTTTGGCCAACCCAGTACCAGCACAGTAAGTGACGAGGCCCAGCCCGCCCCAGCCCGCTGCTGCCCCAAAGCCACACCTGCCGCTGTCAGAGGCACCTTGTGTTTGTGCTTCTTCGGCAGCTTCTCCTCTGCTTTGGCGTCTTGGGTTTTCACGTTCGAAGGGAAGATTGTCTCAGAAGGCTTGAGCTCAGAAGACTTCTGACGGTGAGCTGGACTCTCCTGTTCAGGGAAAGACACTCGCAATCAAGGACTCTCTGGGCCCCTTCTGAGTGTCCTAAACCACGGGTCTGACCAAGAATAGCCCTAGCTAGCCGGACTCTGCTTTTTCTCTCCAGGGAGAAAAATGGTGATTGCAAGACAGTAGGGGGACTTACCTGGTGGTCCAGTGGTTAAGAATCTGCCTGTGAATGCAGGGGATGAGGGTTCGATCCCTAGTCTGGGAAGATCCCACATGCCGCAGAGCCTGTGCTCTATAGCCCTGGAGCCACAACTGCTGAAGCCAGTGCCATCAGAGCCTGTGCCTCGGAACAAAAGAAGCCACCACAACGAGAAGACGGGGCACCACAAGGAAGAGTAGCCCCAGCTTGTCACAACTGAAAAAAACCCTTGCACAGCATC
Source organism: Aepyceros melampus (assembly GCA_006408695.1). Lineage (NCBI taxonomy): Eukaryota > Metazoa > Chordata > Mammalia > Artiodactyla > Bovidae > Aepyceros > Aepyceros melampus. The sequence continues at coordinate 155,260 of SJXQ01005190.1, read as the reverse complement.
GAAAACCCAGTACAGCTAAAAAGTAAATTAATTAAAAAGAAGTGACAGTAGGTTTTCACAATCTTTCTCTCAAAGGATGGCCCCATCTGACTCTGTATATTCTCCGTGAAACTCCTGTACATTACAGTTTGCAGCGGACAACCCCAGGGACATCTTCCTGCAGGAGGATGGGAATGGTTCTTTCCTACTGACCTGGAGATGGCCAGTTCCTAACTAGATAGAGTGATCTGCCCAAGGGCACAAACACTTGAACATTGGTGCATCTAACAGCTCAACTCGGCACTTTCTCACGTGATCTCATTTGGTCCTTACACAAAACAATTAGGGGACACGGAAGGAGAACCAACATTTTGTACTGTTTATACATGGAACAGACTGGTTCCAAATAGGAAAAGGAGTATGTCAAGGCTGTATATTGTCACCCTGCTTATTTAACTTATATGCAGAGTACATCATGAGAAACACTGGACTGGAAGAAACACAAGCTGGAATCAAGATTGCCGGGAGAAATATCAAGAACCTCAGATATGCAGATGACACCACCCTTATGGCAGAAAGTGAAGAGGAGCTAAAAAGCCTCTTGATGAAAATGAAAGAGGAGAGTGAAAAAGTTGGCTTAAAGCTCAACATTCAGAAAATGAAGATCATGGCATCTGGTCCCATCACTTCATGGGAAATAGATGGGGAAACAGTAGAAACAGTGTCAGACTTTATTTTGGGGGGGGGGCTCCCAAATCACTGCAGATGGTGATTGCAGCCATGAAATTAAAAGATGCTTACTCCTTGGAAGGAAAGTTATGACCAAACTAGATAGCATATTCAAAAGCAGAGACATTACTTTGCCGACTGAGGTCCGTCTAGTCAAGGCTATGGTTTTTCCAGTAGTCATGTGTGGATGTGAGAGTTGGACTGTGAAGAAGGCTGATCGCCGAAGAATTGATGCTTTTCACCTGTGGTGTTGGAGAAGACTCTTGAGAGTCCCTTGGACTGCAAGGAGATCCAACCAGTCCATTCTGAAGGAGATCAGCCCTGGGATTTCTTTGGAAGGAATGATGCTAAAGCTGAAACTCCAGTACTTTGGCCACCTCATGCGAAGAGTTGACTCATTGGAGAAGACTCTGATGCTGGGAGGGATTGGGGGCAGGAGGAGAAGGGGACGACTGTGGATGAGATGGCTGGATGGCATCACGGACTCGATGGACGCGACTCTGAGTGAACTCCGGGAGTTGGTGACGGACAGGGAGGCCTGCCTGGCGTGCTGCAATTCATGGGGTCGCAAAGAGTTGGACACGACTGAGCAACTGAACTGAAACTGAACTGACACATGCTTCTGCCATTAATATACTCGACACCACTTTTCATTGAATCCTCATGACAGTCCTGCCATGAGTCTGTTTAATACAGAAAGTCAACAACTTACTGTTCAAGTTTACATTCATTATAAACATTACATTCATCACTTCTCAGCCTTTTGGCTAAGATCAAGTGTAGTATGGGAGTTTCCCAGGTGGCACAGTGGTACCGAATCTGACTGCAATGCAGGAGACTCAGGAGATGGGGGTTAGATCCCTCGGTCATGAAGATCCTCTGGAGGAGGGCATGGCAACCTTCTCAAGTATTCCTGCCTGAAGAATCCCATGAACAGAGGAGCCCGGCGGAGTACAGTCCATGGAGTCACAAAGGGCCCAACACAACTGAGCACATTCATTGTAAAGAAGGTGAACAGGACCAGAACCCAACTCTTCAGCTCAAGATGGTCTTTTCCCTCCATCCTAGACCTCTCTGAACTTAGACTGAAAGCAGAAAGGTCTTTTCACCTGCTTGCCTCAGGCCACACCCACTGCTCCCGACTCACCTGATACAGCAAGGGCTGCTTTAGCAGGAGTTTACCGCCGATGTGTGGGAAGTTCACCATGGTCTTCTTCCCCTTGGTGTCCACGAAAGGCAGCGACGTGAAGCTGGTGTTAGTGTTCTATGGGAGAAGCTGGTAAGTTACAGAAACCTGGGGGACCCAGTGTTCCAAGCACCCTCCCCAGAGCAAGAACGAGTCAAATCCAAGGCAAAATCTGCCTTTGAAGTTCTTGGAGAGAAAAGCGGAGTGGTCCCGCAGATAGGCTCTGGGTTCAAATCCCTGCTCCTACACCTTCCAGCTGCAGACCCTGGACAATCACCCTGACCCCTTCTGTAAGCTGCAACTACCTCAGCACTGCCAGGGGGATAAAACTGGGACTTACTTCACAAGGCTTCTGTGAGGTAAACCAAACAATCTATGCGGAATATTCCAGACACATTAGCCATTATTATTATTATCATGTCAAGATCTCACCACCCTGACCAGGGGAAGTTCTTCCTGCTGTACAGTGCAAACCTTCCTCGGGGCAGTACAAATGCCCAACTCCTCTAACAAATATATACATACTTCTTATGGCCATGCCAGGCAGCATGTGGGATCTTAGTTCCCTGACCAGGAATAAAGCCTCGGTCTCCTGTATTGGAAGCTCAGAGTCTTAGCCGCTGGACCACCAAGGAAGTCCTCCCGCTCCTCTACCCTACTGACTTGACCTGTCCACCTGGATCCCTGCTCTCCCTCGAATTGACTGACTGATTAGGAGAGAGGTAGTCTGACGTTGGAGCTTCCCAGGTGGCTTTTGTGGTAAAGAAACTGCCTGCCAACAGAGAAGACACAAGAGACGCAGGTTCAATCCCTAGGTTGGGAAGATCCCCTGGAGGAGGCCATGGTAACCCACTCCAGTCTTCCTGCCTGGAGAATCCCATGGACAGAAGACCTGGTGGGCTACAGGCCATGGGGGTGCAAAGAGTCAGACACAACTGAGGTGACTGAGCATGCACGCATGCCATCTATCAGTGAAGCAACATTTAAAATTGGGCAGAGATGGGGTGTGGTGATGCGGGTGGAGTGTGTTCATCATGCTATGCTGAGTGGTCCAAAAATGCCTGTTAAAGGGCGTCCCCCGCCACCCACCTCTCCTCATCCTCTGCTAGGGAAAAGACCTGAAGCATCACTTCTACCTTATTCAAGAACTGGCTCATCCTGAAGTTCTTGACCTTGAAAGGTGGTTTCTGGATTTGAAGCAAAGGCTTACTCTCAACCTGGACCCAGTGTGAAAGAATTGGAATAACATGCGACTTGCTGTCCTCATCAGTGTCCAATGCTTATTTTGCTTCATTACAATAAATGGGATACACACAAACCCAGCTCTCCTGACCCCCAAGCTAGGGAGAGCTGAGAGAGGCTCGAAGAATGAATGAATGAATGAACAAATACCCAAGCAAATAGTCTTTCTACCAGTGCTTGTCCCGACTTGACTTGCCCGAGAGTTTTCACACTTAAAATATTTCACAGAATCCTTTCTTCAAATAAAAGCTTAACCAGGTGCCTTGGACATGGGAGGACATAAAAGCAGAGCTCTCTTTCTAAAGAGAAGAAAATGTCTATAATCTTGCCCAGAACCTCTCTTCCCCTCAGAGTGGCTCTGAAGGTACCTTAGCAGAACCTACCAGAATATAAGAGCCAAATCTGGACACTAGTGACCTGATCAGAGTGTACTTCACCTCTAGAAAGAGGTGGGGTGGGAAAGACCAAATAGCTGAGCTGTGACCCACTAAAGGGCAGTAAGCTCACAGTGCAGGTGTGTGACATAAGAAATTTTTGTTTTTTTAGTTATTAAGTCATGTCTGACCCGTGACCCCATGACCTGTAGCCCACTAGGCTCCACTGTCTATGGGATTTCCCAGGCAAGAATACTGGAGTGGATTGCCATTTCCTTCTTTGGGGGATCTTCCTGACTCTGGGGTTCAACCCATGTCTTCTGCATTGGCAGGCAGATTCTTTTGCCACTGAGCCACCAGGGAAGCCCAACAAAACAGATCACAGTTACCTAAAGTTACCTAAAGATAACTTTACTTTAATATTCATTTAAAAAGCTATAGCACATTAAACCTGTAATTTGGTGGTTGTTATTATATAGGACGGAACTAAAATTTAAGTGAAAAAGAGAGTGTAAAGACTATGTAGATATGGCAAAAAGCATGATGGTGGCACCAAAATGACTCAAGTTTAGCAAAGACACATTACAGCTTGAATCTACGTTCTGCTCTTTGAGCCCATGGGTTCTGTTTCCAGCTCTTTCCTCAGTTCACTTCAGTCACTCAGTCATGTCCGACTCTTTGCGACCCCATGAATCGCAGCACGCCAGGCAGGCCTCCCTGTCCGTCACCAACTACCAGAGTTCACCCAAACTTATGTCCATCGAGTTGGTAATGCCATCCAGCCATCTCATCCTCTGTCGTCCCCTTCTCTTCCTGCCTCCAATCCCTCCCAGCATCAGAGTCTTCTCCAATGAGTCAACTCTTCACATGAAGTAGCCAAAGTATTGGAGTTTCAGCTTCAGCATCAGTCCTTCCAAAGAACACCCAGGGCTGATCTCCTTTAGGATGGACTGGTTGGATCTCCTTGCAGTCCAAGGGACTCTCAAGAGTCTTCTCCAACATCACAGTTCAAAAGCATCAATTCTTCGGCACTCAGCTTTCTTCACAGTCCAACTCTCACATCCATACATGACCACAGGAAAAACCATAGCCTTGACTAGATGGACCTTAGTCAGCAAAGTAATGTCTCTGCTTTTGAATGTGGTATCTAGGTTGGTCAAAACTTTCCTTCCAAGGAGTAAGTGTCTTTTAATTTCATGGCTGCAATCACCATCTGCAGTGATTTTGGAGCCCAGAGAAATAAAGTCTGACACTGTTTCCACTGTTTCCCCATCTATTTCCCATGAAGTGATGGGACCAGATGCATGATCTTTGTTTTCTGAATGTTGAGCTTTAAGCCAACTTTTTCACTCTCCGCTTTTACTTTCATCAAGAGGCTTTTTAGTTCCTCTTCAATTTCTGCCATAAGGGTGGTGTCATCTGCATATCTGAGGTTCTTAATATTTCTCCTGGGAATCTTGACTCCAGCTTGTGTTTCTTCCAGTCCAGCATTTCTCATGATGTTCAAAACTCAGACACAGCCTGTGCCAGACCCACATCCATAAAACTTGGTATCCGGGCACAGTGAAATAGAAACTGGGTACGATACTTCAATTTAATATCACCCAGCACAGCTAAGCCCTCCAGAGACTTGTCATGATGAGGACTACTTTAAAAAAATTTTTGGCACGGCATGTGGGATCTTAGTTCCTCATCTGGAGACTGAACCTGTGCCTGCTGCATTGGAAGTGCAGAGTCTTAACCACTGGACCACCAGAGAAGTCTCCAATTTAATTTATTATTATTATCTTTTTGCCACACTGTACAGCATTCAGGATCTTGGTTCCCCAACCAAGGATGGAACCCAGTACATCTTGCATTGGGAGTTCGGAGTTCAACCCCTGGACCACCAGGGAAGTCCCTGATGAGACTGTTTAGAATAGTCCATCTTGATTTCCTAGAAAGGGGACGTGGTCTAAAGAAGAGGGGGCTACATTAAGCATGGACCATGGCCTCAGACAAAGCTAATTTAATGGGCTAACGCGTACCAAGTGGAGGATTTGCTTGCCTACTGGATGGACAATGATGCTATCTGAGCAAAAACCGCAGTTGCAAATCTGAGTCGCAACTTCTCACCAAATAACTTCGTGAGGATTAGCCGTCAACAATGGTGACAAACTGGCTTTGAGGATGAGCTGGGGAGAAGACGGGACAAATTAAAAGAACATTACAAGGGCTTTCCTGGTGGCTCAGTGGTAAAGATGCTTGCCTTCCCAGGCGACACAGTTCGATCCCTGATCCAAGAAGATCTCACATGCCTCGGAGCAACTAAGCCCAAGCACCAAAACTATTGGGCCTGTGTTCTAGAGCCTGGGAACTGCAGCTACTGAAGCCTGAGCGCCCTAGAGCCCGTGCTCTGCGACAAGAGAAGCCACTGCGATGAGAAGCCACCCACTGAAACTAGAGAGAAGCCTGTGCAGCAGTGAAGACCCAGCGCAGACAAAAACAAATAAACAAAGTTATCTTTTAAAGTACATTACAAAACACAACCAAAACCAGATACCAAACAAAAAGCATGAGCAGTGAGTGACAGCAAGGCAGAAGTGACTGCTGTGAATGCAGTCCATCCAGGAAGATGTCCGCCCAGGGGGTGGCTCTTGGAAGGGGTGTGGCTTGACCTGAGCCTTCACTGGAAGGGAGGATATGGAACATGCTCATTGGGTGAAAAAAACAGAATCTGGGCATGCTCTGAAGGTCCTCACGGCTCACGCTGGTTAAGCTGGAGCAGAGGGTGGCCTGTAGAAGGCACTTGATCATTATCTTAAGGAGACAGAACTAAATGTAACGTGATACCCTGGGTGGGATCCTGAAACAGACCAAGGATGTTAGGTGAAAAAAAAACAAGGAAATCTGCCCCAAGTATGGATGGAGTTTTGTTAACAACGTATCAGTATTGGCTCCCTGTTGTGACTACCTGCTATAAGAATATAAGATGATAATAGGGAAACAGACATGGGGTATGGAGTGGCATAGGGGAACTCTGCTTAATTTTTCAGAAAATGTAAAACTGCTCTTTAAAAAGACTTAATAAAACACCCAAAATCTCTGAGGGGAGTGACAATATCAGCAAGACTGTTACCTAGGACACAATAAAAGCTTGTTACATGTGATCCACAGGACAGAGTCAGGTCAATGTGTGGAATATAGAGGGAAGTCGTTTCTGGGACAATAAAAGGAAGGATTTTCTAGAGTCTAGAGCTCATGAGCTAATGAGCGCCCCATCACTGGAAGGACAGAGTCCACCTGGTGAGCATTTGTGAGAAATTTGCACTGACTTGGCAGTGGGTGGGTAGGTGTAACCTCCAAAGTTCCAATCTGTCTATAAGTTTCATTCAAGTGACTGCTGGGAGTGTGTCTTAAAGAAATCCTTCATCTTTTTGTGGAACCAAGACTCAGAACTGCTGCGCAGAACAGGGCTTCTCAATCTTTGTCACAGTACTCCACACATAAAAAATGATATTTGCAAGACAAGCCAGGTAAAGAAAGGGGGCGGGTCACAGATGCCATCCACCCTGGGTTCCAGCTGCTCCAGGCCTGACCACCCTGAGGACTGCTGGCATCTCTAACACCTGCACCCACTCACAGGACTGGCAGGTTGCACAAGTATATAAACTTCCTGCTTGCTTGTCTCTGGCAGTTTCCTCAAGAGGCACCCATCGCCCATGACAACCCTCACTGTACCGCAGCATCCCCAGGAGGTAGGAAGAAGAGCGTGTGATCGCCTGCATCCACCAGGGCAAATAGAAACTTTCCTGTAAGACTATGAGCTTAATGCATTATTCTGTGGCCCCTCACTGATCTCTGAGCCAATATAACAGGAGTCTCTTTAGCAGTCCTGAGCTCTGAGTCCAGATTAGGAATCCACAGTGTAAAACAGATTTTATTCAAAGGGTGCATGGCATTGGAGAGGGTTCCTGTGTTGTTTGAGACCTGGGCCCTGGCAGGTGGCTGGAGAAAGCCTCTGGAGGGGTAGGGGGTGGAAGATAAAACGATGGGGCCTTGGAGAAGGCCATCAAACACTTTTCAGGACCTCCTTTTATTTCATCAAAGCTCTAGGAGGCCTGCTCAACAGCCAAAACTCAACTTTGAGACTCCCTTATTTCCCAAATGTTTTATATGAACACAGGCTGCTTTTATAATTTAAAAATACCACTATTGGTAAATCGGTGCAGCCAATGTGGAAAACAGTTGGGAGGCTTCTCAAAAAGCTGAAAACAGAACTAACATATGACCCAGCAATTCCACTCCTGGGTATATATCCCCCAAAACAAAAACATTAATTCAAAAAGATACATGCATCCCAGTATTCGTAGCAACATTACTCACAACAGCCAAGACATGGAACAACCAAAGTGCCTATCAAGAGATAAATGGATTAAGAAGAAGTGGCAAATATATGCATGGAATACTACCCAGCCATTTAAAAAGAATAAAATTTTGTCACTTGCAGCAACATGAATGGATTTGGAGGTCATTATGCTAGGTGAAGGCAAACAGTGTTTTCTGAGTACCAATGTGCTGTGCTGAGTTGTTCAGTCATGTGTGACTCCTTATGACCCCAGGGACTGTAGCCCACCAGGCTCCTCTGCCATGGAGCTCTCCAGGAAATAATACTGGAGTCAGTTGCCATTTCCTATTCCAGGTATCAGCTGCACATACATCTGTTCAAACTACTGCACAATTGTACTCATCTCACATGCTAGCAAAGTAATGATCAAAATTCTCCAAGCCAGACTTCAACAGTGAGTGAACCATGAACTTCCATACGCTCAAGCTGGATTCAGAAGAGGCAGAGGTACCAGAGATCAAATTGCCAACATCATCGAAAAAGCAAGAGAGTTCCAGAAAAACATCTGCTTCTGCTTTATTGACTATGCCACAGCCTTTGACTGTGTGGATCACATTAAACGGGAAAACTCCGAAAGAGATGGGAATACCAGACTGTGTAACCTCCAAAGTTCCAATCTGTCTATAAGTTTCATTCAAGTGACTGCTGGGAGTGTGTCTTAAAGAAATCCTTCATCTTTTTGTGGAACCAAGACTCCGAACTGCTGCGCAGAACAGGGCTTCTCAATCTTTGTCACAGTACTCCACACATAAAAAATGATATTTGCAAGACAAGCCAGGTAAAGAGAGGGGGCGGGTCACAGATGCCATCCACCCTGGGTTCCAGCTGCTCCAGGCCTGACCACCCTGAGGACTGCTGGCATCTCTATACACCTGCACCCACTCACAGGACTGGCAGGTTGCACAAGTATATAAACTTCCTGCTTGCTTGTCTCTGGCAGTTTCCTCAAGAGGCACCCATCGCCCATGACAACCCTCACTGTACCGCAGCATCCCCAGGAGGTAGGAAGAAGAGCGTGTGATCGCCTGCATCCACCAGGGCAAATAGAAACTTTCCTGTAAGACTATGAGCTTAATGCATTATTCTGTGGCCCCTCACTGATCTCTGAGCCAATATAACAGGAGTCTCTTTAGCAGTCCTGAGCTCTGAGTCCAGATTAGGAATCCGCAGTGTAAAACAGATTTTATTCAAAGGGTGCATGGCATTGGAGAGGGTTCCTGTGTTGTTTGAGACCTGGGCCCTGGCAGGTGGCTGGAGAAAGCCTCTGGAGGGGTAGGGGGTGGAAGATAAAACGATGGGGCCTTGGAGAAGGCCATCAAACACTTTTCAGGACCTCCTTTTATTTCATCAAAGCTCTAGGAGGCCTGCTCAACAGCCAAAACTCAACTTTGAGACTCCCTTATTTCCCAAATGTTTTATATGAACACAGGCTGCTTTTATAATTTAAAAATACCACTATTGGTAAATCGGTGCAGCCAATGTGGAAAACAGTTGGGAGGCTTCTCAAAAAGCTGAAAACAGAACTAACATATGACCCAGCAATTCCACTCCTGGGTATATATCCCCCAAAACAAAAACATTAATTCAAAAAGATACATGCATCCCAGTATTCATAGCACATTACTCACAACAGCCAAGACATGGAACAACCAAAGTGCCTATCAAGAGATAAATGGATTAAGAAGAAGTGGCAAATATATGCATGGAATACTACCCAGCCATTTAAAAAGAATAAAATTTTGTCACTTGCAGCAACATGAATGGATTTGGAGGTCATTATGCTAGGTGAAGGCAAACAGTGTTTTCTGAGTACCAATGTGCTGTGCTGAGTTGTTCAGTCATGTGTGACTCCTTATGACCCCAGGGACTGTAGCCCACCAGGCTCCTCTGGCCATGGAGCTCTCCAGGAAATAATACTGGAGTCAGTTGCCATTTCCTATTCCAGGTATCAGCTGCACATACATCTGTTCAAACTACTGCACAATTGTACTCATCTCACATGCTAGCAAAGTAATGATCAAAATTCTCCAAGCCAGACTTCAGCAGTGAGTGAACCATGAACTTCCATACGCTCAAGCTGGATTCAGAAGAGGCAGAGGTACCAGAGATCAAATTGCCAACATCATCGAAAAAGCAAGAGAGTTCCAGAAAAACATCTGCTTCTGCTTTATTGACTATGCCACAGCCTTTGACTGTGTGGATCACATTAAACTGGAAAACTCCGAAAGAGATGGGAATACCAGACAACCTAACCTGCCTCTTGAGAAACCCATATGCAGGTCAAGAAGCAACAGTTAGAACTGGACATGGAACAACAGACTGATAGGAAAAGGAGTACGTCAAGGCTGTATATTGTCACCCTGCTTATTTAACTTCTATGCAGAGTACATCATGAGAAACGCTGGACTGGAAGAAGCACAAGCTGGAATCAAGATTACTGAGAGAAATATCAAGAACCTCAGATATGCAGATGACACCACCCTTATGGCAGAGGAACTAAAAAGCCTCTTGATGAAAGTGAAAGAGGAGAGTGAAAAAGTTGGCTTAAAACTCAACGTTCAGAAAACGAAGATCATGGCATCTGGTCCCATCATTTCATGGGAAATAGATGGGAGAACATTGGAAACAGTGTCAGACTTATTTTTGGGGGCTCCAAAATCACAGCAGATGGTGATGGCAGCCATGAAATTAAAAGACACTTACTCCTTGGAAGGAAAGTTATGACCAACCTAGATAGCATATTCAAAAGCAGAGATATTACTTTGCCAACAAAGGTCCATCTAGTCAAAGCTATGGTTTTTCCTGTGGTCATGTATGGGTGTAAGGGTTGGACTATAGAGAAATCTGAGTGCCGAAAAACTGATGCTTTTGAACTGTGGTGTTGGAGAAGACTCTTGAGAGTCCCTTGGACTTCAAGGAGATCCAACAGTCTACCCTAAAGGAGATCAGTCCTGGGTGTTCACTGGAAGCTGAAACTCCAATACTTTGGCCACCTGATGGGAAGAACTGACTCATTGGAAAAGACTCTGATGCTGGGAGGGATTGGGGGCAGGAAGAGAAGGGGACAGCAGAGGATGAGATGGTTGGATGACATCACCGACTCAATGGACATGAATGTGAGCAAGTTCCGGGAGCTGGTGATGGACAAGGAAGCCTGGCATGCTGCAGCCCATGGGATTGCAGAGCCAGAAAGGACTGAGTGACTGAACTGATGATAACTGGCAAAGGATTAGTAAATACTTTAAATAGTTTTATGTATTAAATAAATATATGTATATTTTATTTCTATTTTATTCACATGTTTTATATATTAAATATAAATATTCTACAAATCAGTAAGAAAAAGACAACACAAAAGAAAAATTTAAGCAAAATCAGGCACAGCCAGGACTCCACAGAAGAAGAAACACCAATGGCCAATAAACACATGAAGAGGGAGAGGTTCAATCTCATGGTAATCATCAAAATGCAAATTAAAACAGAAGAAAATATTGTCATGTCTTCTAAACTGGCAAACTAAGAAGCCACACTGTATCAAGGAATAAAAAGGGTGTGTACCAGCAGAAACGTGTACATCCTACAAGAGGCCAGGTATATTCATGCTGATGCTTTAGAAAATATTGGTGTCATCTGGTAAAGTGAGGCATTCACATACCCTGGACCCAGCAAACCTCTCCTAAATTCACGCTCTAGAAACCCCTGCACGTATGCACGAGGAGACATGCAGTGTTTTTAATGGCAAAAACATGAGAAAAAAACACTCACCCATCAAAACTGATAGGAAGTGCAGTACACCCAATACCACTGAATATGGCAGTGAAATTGATTCATAAACAGGTTGCCAAGAACAATATTCACATATCTAAAGGGCAGGCACAGGCACTGATCAATCAGTGTGACGACCTGATCAACCCAAATAAAACCAGTCAAATGCTGTCCAGCGTTTGTTAGTATGGAGCTACAAAGTGTGCTTTAAGAGAAAATTGAGCAGTATGATCCAAGACATTCAAAAGCATGCAAAATTAAACAATACATGGTTCAGAGTTTTAGAAAAGCAATGGAATGATAAATGTAAAATTCAAAAGAGTGGTTATCCCAGGGGGGTCAATGGACAGGGTGAGATAAGATGGGGAGGGACACACAGCGGCCCTCTTTCTTAAACTGTGCATTGGAAACATGCAAAAATGCCTACTGTATACTATCCTTTAGAACTGACACATATACTTAAAAATTCTTTTTATTACTATTTTTTAAAGATTTTTTGATGTGGGCCATTTTTAAGGTCTTTATTGAATCTGTTACCATGTTGTATCTGTTTTATGTTTTGTTTTATGTTTTGTCTTTTGAGCCACAAGGCATGGTGGGATCTTGGCTCTCTGACAAGGGATCATACCTGCACCCTGTGTATTGGAAGGTAAAGTTTCAACCACTGGACCACCAGGGAAATCCCTGAATATTCTTTTATATATACTTAACATTTAATAATAAAAAACCATTTTTTAAAAAGTGTGAATGAACTACAGAATAAGATCTGAATTCTGATTTCAGCCTTTATTAGCAGAATTATTTTATCTGGTAACTTGCTTAATCTCTTTAGTTCTCAGTTTCCTCCTCTGTAAAATGGGGGTGCTGACTTGCTCAATGTTGTTGAGAAAAGAAAATATAGAAACACATATCGGGTTGGGCTGTATTCCTAATATCAACTCATCCCACCTCCAGTGTCAAGCAGATGGACGCTAATTTTCATGGCCTGAAGAAGTATTCAACAGGAGTTATCTACTTGCTCTGATTAATTCTGGTACTCAGAGACATGCCCCCATGCCTGCTTGCCCCATGTCCTTGTCACAGCAGTGAAAGGTAAACTCCAATCTTTGTCCTCCTCTCTCCCCAAACTGAGAGCACCCTGGGAATGCAGAACAAAAGAACTGGTACTTACTAAGTAGATCTCGGGAGGAAGAGTGGGGTTCTAGGAGAAAAGTGGGAAACAGCAGGTAAGCACTGTACTGCAGAACCCGAAGTCCACCCACACACAGATATTATCTTGTGTGATGTGCTGATGTTTCATGGAACCATCAATTCTAGATTGGCTGCTTATGGTTATATTCAAAGTTCACCCCATAAAGAAATCAGTTCACTCCATAAATGATGGTGAAAGTGAAAGTGTTAGTCACTTAGTCATGTCTGACTCTATGACCCCATGGGCTGTATCCCACCAGGTTCCTACGTCCATGGGGTTTTCTAGGCAAGAATACTGGAATGGGTTGCCATGCCCTCCTCCAGGGAATCTTCCTGACCCGGGGATGAAACTCGCATCTCCTGCAGCCCCTGCATTGCAGGTGGATACTTTACCACTGAGCCACAGGGGCAGACCAAGGGTAGAAGCGAAGTAACAGAACGGGTGCCTCCGCTCCCAAGGCTCAGCACGTGTGCTGAGATACTCTGTGGCACCCAATCACTTGTCTGGGAAACCGCAGTTAGCAGAGCTCCCTTGCCCATGCCTCTCCCAGTAAGTCCCCTGGGACAGCCCCACCTGAGAGCCCAGAGTTCTGAATCTGCTCCGGTCCCAGCAGTGGCTGTGAGCTTGTTTTCTTTGAAAGGAATGGACATGATTTTGAGTAAACTTCAAGAGTTGGTAATGGACAGGGAGGCCTGGCATGCTGCAGTCCATGGGGTCGCAAAGAGTCAGACACAACCGAGCAACTGAATGAACTGATCACTATCTAGAGCATCACCCATTTCTCAAAGACAGCTGAAATCAATTTTCTAAAAAAAAATTATTGGATTATAGTTGATTTACAGTGTGTTAGTTCCAGGGGTACAGCAAAGTGATTCAGTTATACATATATTACATATTACATGTAAACTTACATTTATACATATACATATATTCATTCTTTTTCAGTTTCTTTTTACTCTGGATGGCATCACGGACTCAATGGACGTGAGTCTGAGTGAACTCCGGGAGATGGTGATGGACAGGGAGGCCTGGCATGTTGCGATTCATGGGGTCGCAAAGAGTCAGACAGGACTGAGTGACTGAACTGAACTGAAGGGACTTGGATAGAGCTTTCTTTAAAGAAGACATATATATTTATAACCACAGGGACATGAAAAGGAGTTTAGTATCACTACTAGTCACCAGGGAAATGCAAATCAAAACCACAATGATGTATCACTTCACACCTGAAGAATGACTATAATCAAAAAGCAAAATAAGAAATGTTGGTGAGATTATGGAGAAAAAAATAACCCTTGTACCTGGTGGTGGGAAGGGAAAATGGTATAACCATTATGAAGACTATGAAGGTTACTCAAAAAGTTAAAAATAGAAAAAACAGAACTATCATACATTTTACCTATTCTACACCTAAATAATTTACCCAAAATAATTTAAATCAAAGTGTCAAAGACATGTTAGCACGCCCAAGTTCACTGCAGCAGCACTCACAGGAGCCAAAGTGTAGTAACAACCTAAATGTCCATCAACAGATGAGTGGATAAGTAAACTGTAGTTTATACATACAAAGGACTATTATTCCTTCTTAAAAAGGAGGAAATCTTGTCCTATGAGACAACTTGACGTAACCTGGAAGACATTATGCCAAGAGAAATGTCAGAAAGAGACAGACAAGTACATGAACCCCCTTGCATGAGGTACTGAAAATGGTCAAGCTCATGGAATAAAGAACAGAATAGTAGTTGCCAGGAACTGGGGGAGGGAGGGCATGGAGAAAAACAGGGTGTTGCTAGTCAATAGGTATTGTGAAATGAAAATCTCCACTGCCAAATCAATAAACAAGAAATCTTGCAGCCATCAGCAATTTCTGGCCTTCAAATGTGAATGTAGGCTCCCAAAGCTCAATCCAGCAGATGCGGCCACCCGCCATGGTGATTGCTGAGGAGCTGGGGGAACACAAGGAGCAGCCATTGGCCACACCGCCACTACTTAAGGGGAACAAGGAAACAGGATTTGGCCCAGATAGCTGAGGTACATATGAAAGCAATGAATTCAGTGAGCTCAGAGGCTTGAATCTTCCCACACAAACATTGCAAAATTCTTTAATTTGATATCTGATCTTTGATGTTCAGACTGCCTGCTCCCTTTGCTGTAAATTTGTATGTAGCCTGACTCCCACTCCCATGTTCCAAGGGGAACACTTTTCTCAGAGCTACTGAGATGCTGTCTCCTTGGCTTGGAGTCCTAAACTTTCCCACCAAATAAAATAATTCTCCTTCCTTTCAGGTTGTGACTATATTTTTTAGTTGACAGTATACAATTTCAGTCCTGAAAGGTATATCAGTTCTAGAGATCTGCCCACAACATCAAGCCTGTGTATAACAACACTGTATTATACACTTAAAATACTGTTAAGAGAATACACCTTGTGTTAAGTGTTCCTAACACAGTAAAACTTTTTTTAAAAAGTAAATTGATACAGCCACTATGGAGAACAATATGGAGATTCATTTAAAAACTAGTAGTAAAACTACCAAATGGCCCTGCATATGCCCAGAGATAACCATGATTGAAAAGGTCATGTGCAGCATAGTGTTTTTGCAGCACTATTTACAATAGCCAGGACATGGATGCAACCTAGATGTCAGTCAACAGATGAGTGGATAAAGATGTTGTGGCACATACATACAATGGAACATTCAGTTCAGTTCAGTCGCTCAGTTGTGTCCGACTCTTTGCGATCCCATGAATCTCAGCCAATAAAAAGGAACAAATATGAGTCAGTTGAACTGAGGTGGACAAATCTAGAGCCTTTTACACAGAGTGAGGTAAGTCAGGAAGAGAAAAATAAATATCGTATATTAACACATATGTGTGGAATCTAGAAAAGTAGCCCTGATGAACCTGTTTCAAGGGCAGGAATAGAAACACAGATGTAGAAACAAACTTGTGAGCACACTGAGGGAAGGAGAGGGTGGAACAGATTGAGAGAGCAGCACTGAATACAGGCTTTGCCGTGTGCAGAATAGATGACTGAGGGAGAGTTGTTCCATAGCTCAGGGGGTTCAGCCTGGTGCTCTGGGACAGCCTAGAGGGGAGGGATGGGGGGCAGTGGGTGGACGTGAGGCTCACAGTGGAGGAGATATATGTGTACTTAGAGCTGATCCATATTGTTGCATGGTAGAAACCAACAGAACATAGTAAAGCAATTATCTTCCAATTAAAAATAAATTTAAAAATTATACATGTCAGCTCTAAAATGTAGAAAAACTAATAATTATAAATAACTACTCAAAATAACTGATCAATAATGTCAAAAATGCTCCAGATCTTATAAAGAATAGCATTGTGTAGACTAAGGTCTCCCTCGCTAAGACCCCTGCCTTGCTCCTCTCTTTCTGCTCGCTGTTATCACTGCTAGTTAGAAGCAGTCAGTTTGAAGGTACCTGAGGAATCCACATCTTTTTTACTAGTAACAGAGGTCTTCCTTCTCCACTGCCTCAGGGAAGATTTCACAGCCTGTGCTCTTTCCTGAAAGAAAACCATGGAGATTCTGCTATGTTTCTATCTTGACTGGGCTGACGTGGTTCAGGAAAAGATCAGGGGCATAACCTGGGTGTTTGAAGAGGAGGAACTCCTTTAGACTGAGTCCTGCTCCTGATCTCTTTCTCATTCTCTCAGAGAACCAAGATGAGGACCGCTGTTCCTGCCTAGTCATCTGAGATTCCACAATGAAGTAACTAGGATCAACATTAGGAAACAGACACCCTTCAGGAATCGTGGAAGGAACAGCAATGTCTGGGAATGGATTAGGTGCTTTCACAACATTCTTTTCATGAGAAGTCTTAGGAACTAGGTGGTACCTGCTGGAGTAAGAGAATTATCTAAGGAGTATGTGACATAGAACAGTTCTACCAACATAATTTTGTACTTGCTTTTCTTTCTCCATGAATTACTAATGGATTTCAAGATATTTTTACCAATAAATTCTGTGGGTTGTCACTTATGTTTGCTAAGTTGAAAAGGATTAGTTTTTCTTAAGGAAAAGGTGCTTAATGAGGTTGCTGACTTAGAAAGAGGGATAATTAGTTCTTGATAACAGAGAAAGTGACTAAAGGACAAATGGTCCTCATTTTTTTGAAATAATGGCTATCTTGACTCCAGGCATCACAGACACCATTGGCAGGTTTATTGTTGAAGCCCATAATGATCCCTCAAAGCCTGGCACCTTTCTGCTGTCCTGTCACAGGAATAGAGGGGGAATGTTATCTAGTTCATCTTTGGTAAAGGATTGTTTAACTACTTGAGTACCATCAACAACCATAGGAACTTCTGGCTTTTTGTTCCTTTCCCAGGAATCTCTCCTCTCTCCTCTGTTCTTTTTGCCCTTAAAGTCTCTGCTCCTTTTCTTAGTGTCTCCCTCCAGTACACCTTCATATAATGGATATTTTCCATTTTACAAATGGAAGCATTTGTAGCAAACAATCTCCGAATCTCTCTGAAAATCATGTAATATCTACATGAGAGTGTGCTAGATTTTACTTAGAAACTAGTAATAGTGGTTATCTAGGAGACAAGCTAACTGGGGACTGAGTGGAAGAGAGGCTAAGTAAGCCATGAGGCAGAACAGAAATCATCAGCAAATATGCATGCTCAAAGAGTTAAGGAGCAGTGCCTCTAAAATTCCAAAGGAAAATATTTTTTGAACCTACAAGTTACATGTTGTCAAACTATTAGTCAAATATGAATAAAATAATATAATTTCCACAAATATATTTTCTGATAGCTTCTTGGGGTTTGCTCCAACAAAACAAAGGTAAAAACCCAAATTGAGAAAGACTCAAAATGCAAAAAAAAAAAAAAAAAAAAAAAAAAAAAAAACCGCTATGGACACAATTGAGAGTAATAAGAGAATGAAAGCCCTAGGGTGACAAGTGTTGGAGAAACCTACAGATCAACAAGATTCTACTGAGACACTTTTTCAGAGATACTAGAAATTATATTTCCAATTGGAAACTGTATCTAATATAAAGACAGAAAGAATGTGGGCCAGTTAATTTAAAGTTATACAGTAGTCAATACTGTGGTGGTAATTGATTATCACTCTACTCTCTGGAAAGGAAAAAAATGTATGTGTAGACATTGTTATTCATAGCATAACAACTACACATTCATTATATTAAATTTAAAAAATTTTTATTTATTTTTAATTGGAGGGTAATTGCTTTACAATGTTGTGCTGGCTTCATACAGTAACATCAATCAGCCACAGGTATCTATGTGTCTCCTTCCTCTTTAACCTCCCTGCTGCCTCCCACGCCATCCCATCTCTCTGGGTTGTCACGAGCACCAGGTTGAGTTCCGTGTGTCATAACGCAGATTCCCACTCTTTCTCGTTTAGGTATGGCAATGCATGTTTCCATGTTCCTCTCTCAGTTCATCCCGTCCTCTTCTTTCCCCACTGTGACAAGTCTGTTCTCTACGTCTGCATCTCTCTTGCTACCTTGCAACTAGGTTCATTAATGTCATTTTTCTAGATTCCATATATATGCATCAATATATGATATTTGTTTTTCTCTTTCAGACTTGCTTCACTCTCTTTATAACAGGCTCTAGGTTCATCCACCTCACAGCATTGACTTAAATTTGTCCCTTTTAATGTTGAGTAATATTTCATTGTATACATGTACCCCGACTTCTTTGTCCATTCCTCTAGGTTGCTTCCATGTCCTGACTATTGTCAATATTGCTGTGATGAATATTGGGATACATGTGTCCTTTTCTGTTATGGTTTCCTCAGAGTATATGCCCAGTAGTGGGATTGCTGGGTCATTTGGTAGTTTTATTCCCTAGTTTATTAAGGAATCTTGATACTGTTCCCCATAATGACTGTATCAGTTTACATTCCCACCAATAGTGCAAGAAGGTTCCCTTTTCTCTTTGAAGGCTGATCTCTGAAGAATTGATGCTTTTGAACTGTGGTGTTGGAGAAGACTCTCAAGAGTCCTGTGGACTGCAAGGAGATCCAACCAGTCAATCCCAAAGGAAATCAACCCTGAATACTCACGGAAGGACTGATACTGAAGCTGAAACTCCAATACTTTGGCCCCCTGAGGCAAAGAGCCAACTCAATGGAAAAGACCCGGATGCTAGGGAAGATTGAAGGCAGGAGGAGAAGGGGGCAACAGAAGATGAGCTGGTTGGATAGCATCACCAATTCAATGGACATGAGTTTTTGCAAACTCCAGACAATGGTGAAGGACTGAGAAGCCCGGCCTGCTGCAGTCCACTGAGCTGCAAAGTGTCAGACATTGCTTAATGACTGAACCACAACAACATTGTCAAAGAGGGTTCTTTCTATGTTTTCCTCTAAGAGTTTTAGGGTTTATGGTCTTACATTTAGATCTTTAATCCATTTTGAGTTTGTCTTTGTGTATGGTGTTATCTTTGTGTATAGTCTTCCCTGGTAGCTCAGATGGTAAAGTGTCTGCCGGCAATGTGGGAGACCCAGGTTCAATCCCTGGGTTGGGAAGATCCCCTGGAGAAGGAAATGGCAACCCACTCCAGTACTCTTGCCACTCCAGTACTTCCATGGATGGAGGAGCCTGGTAGGCTACAGTCCATGGGATCACAAGGAGTCAGAAAGGACTGAGCAACATCACTTTCACTTTTCACTTTCATGCATTGGAAAAGGAAATGGCAACCCACTCCAGTTTTCTTGCCTGGAGAATCCCAGGGATGGGGGAGCCTGGTGGGCTGCCATCTATGGGGTCGCACAGAGTCAGACACAACTGAGTGACTTCACTTTGTACGGTGTTAGAAAGTTTTCTAATTTCATTCTTTTACATATAGCTGACCAGTTTTCCCAGCACCACTTGTTGAAGAGACTCTTTTCTCCTCTATATTCTTGCTTCCTTTGTCAAATATAAGGTGTCCATAGGTACATGGGTTTATCTGAGCTTTCTAACTTGTTCCATTGGTCTATATTTCCGGTTTTGTACCAGTACCACACTGGCCAAAAAGCTATGACTATAGCTTTTTGATACTACACATTTTTAAATTAATCTTAGTTATTAACATTTTTAATCATTTATCAAGTCCAGACAACACACCAACAATTAATCAAATCCTGATTTGTAGCATTGTCCAGCAATTGTACCTCATAAGCTTGAAAGAACACACAACTTGTAGTGCCAGCAGACTTTAAATTCCCAAAAGAATAAGGGAAAGAGGAACAGGAAGAAGAGAAAAAGAAGATAGAGGAACAGAAGAAGGGGGGGACAAGGAGTGGGAAGAGGATACAACTTAAGATGCCAAAGCAAAAATCTAATACAGGAAAGACATAGGCTAAATATGGTGCAAACTGTAAGATGATCACAACCTTGCGAAAAGTACTGCTTCTTTAAGTGGCATAGGAGCCAAGGCATTACATTCATATATTAAAAAGTAACAACACTGACAAGGTATGCTTCTGGGCTGAGCAGTTCTGATGCACTTGCAGTAACATCTGATCCTCATTGTGCTTTCTGTGAGCTGACAGAGTTCTAAATGCTTTATATATACATATAAATGTAACGCTCACAAGCTAACCTATAAAATGAGTACTGTTATTATTCCCACTTTTAAAATTAAGAAAACGAGACCTTAAAATGAGAGACAGAGACCTTAAGTAAATTACCCAATACCATACAGTTGTTAAGCAGCAGAACCATGTAGTAATTTCAGGAAGGCTGGCTATAGGATCTGTGATCTCAGAAACATGACTGTGGAAAGGAATGGGATGCAAATTAATTAGGAAACTTGGGTCTTTTGAAGGGTTGGTAGTGTTTTTTTTCTTATCTTCATCTTTTTTGACAATGAAGAGATCAATCTATAATTATCCACTTCATACAGCAAAAGTTTATAAACTTTCTTAACGTGTTGATCATGTTCTCCTAAAATCAAACAAAATTTTAGTTTTTGTTTTCCTTTCTCTTGTTTTTCTTCAAGAAAAAAATTGGGGAGGGAGTCGTGTCAATAATATTAGGCCAGAATCCTGTCCAAGAGTACAAAGTCAACCCTCCTAAAAATAAAATCACTTCTTCTTAGTGTTGGAAGCAAAACAACAGTAAATTCTCTATGCATTTTGTTATCTATAAGGTGGTGGAAAGTAATGGAGCCAACTTCCCTATAATATTGGAACATTGTTAATAATAGATCTACTTTTCATATGGTCACTCTCATAAAATAAATTTTTGTTTTGCAAAAGAATTAATTTATTCCTCAGCCCGTTTAACCATTTACCAAAAAATGCCTTTAAAAGATCATATGTACTTTCAGTTAAAAGAAAATAGATGTGGTTGTAGAGAATTACATACAGTTGAGACTCTGAACTTCAGCATAGTATGGCTGGAAAACTGTGAATAAATTATCAAAATCTTTGCTTTATCTTTCAGATCCAGTGTCTTCAACCCCATTTGGAGACATTGTCTCTTGGATGACTGTTCTCCCTGCAGTTACTCTGCCCTGCCTCAGCACTCGCCACTGCCTCTCACTGGTACAGTGTACCCCAGATATTCAAGGCTCTCTCTTCTCTTCACTCAAGTCTTTGCCCTAAAAGCCACTTTGAAAGAGCTTTTCTACACAGTTGTCTCTAACATTCCCCCTGCATCACCATTATTTGCCTTGTATGTGCCTGTGTATGTGTGTGTGTGTGTGTGTGTGCAAACTCCCTTCAAGAGTTTAGATGGAAAAAGGACTTTAGTCACCATCCTCAAGTCCCTAGCACATAACACCTGCCTGGCATGTGTTAATAATTGGGTAACATTTGTGATTAAATTAATTTCTATGAGTACACTGAGTGGAATAGAGTCTGCTTACTGGTTTTACAAATAAGGAACCTGAGACTGAAAGAATTCAGTTCCTTTCAGGGTCTTCAACATAGACAAAAATAGAAACAATACTGAAACCAATGAAGGAATTCATTGATGGATCCAGTCCAAAGGACATATTGCAGACAAAGCTGAACTCAGAGACGGAAAAGTCTAATTCTGATAATCCAATGGGAATGAAAAGGAACACTCAGAAGAATACTTGTAGTTGACAAAAGAGATGAAAAACACTAAAGGCAAAAAAAAAAGAAAGAAAGAAATACTAATGGGCTATGAATATGCTTTATTGGAGAAGCAAAGGAATAGACACACTAAGTGCTCACGGGGTAGAGTCACAATGGGATTGCAGATGGGCACATGGCACAGAGAGATCAGGTGAGGATCCTGCTGCTCTTCTCCCAACAACATGGTGTCAGCTTCAGGAACAAAGCCTTTCATCTGTCAGCTGTCAGTCCAGGAGGGAGATTAAGGAAGATGAATCCATCACCATGGCCGAAGGGAGGAAATGGAAGAGCCTGGATCTTGTTTCTTGGTCCAGATGAAATCTGGTGCTGTTACTTCCACTTGGGTGGACACTTCTGCTCCCATGGTGGGCATGGTGGCCCAGGAGGGCATTTCTGCTGGCTCACAGGAGGTGGGCATGGATGGGGTGGGCAAGGCTCATGGCACTTCGGTGGGCACACTATTGGAGGTGGATGGCAGGGCTCCTTGCTCTGATGGTGATGCTGATGCGGATGCTGGTGCGGATGTGGATGCTGGTGGTGAGACATCCTGAGTCTCAAGGAATCTGAAATACAAACAGACAACTTTCTTAATAACTGTGAGTCTGCTTGGTAGCACATTTAGCCTCACCAACAACCCTCCCATCACTAAGGACTCTTCTGGATCCCTAATGCAGAGTTTATGATTTTTTTAAGAGCTTCTTCACCCTTCTTTTTAAGTATCTCTTGCCCTCAGATCTTCAGTCTTTTTGGTTAGTCTCTCTACCACTTTCTAAAACAAAATTACCTACACAGGTGTTGTACGAATACAAACATACTGTGCAGAAGACTCTGGGTAATAAACTTGTAGCCAATCCCCAAACAAATCTCTACTTATTTCTCCTATGAGGTCTTGGTTGCTGGCGAAACTGACTTTACTGTGGGTTTCTGAGGAGAAATGCAAAGGCCCAAACCAGGCATTCAACAGGATTGCATGCATGCTGAGAACGGGGCATTTGGAACTAATGTGTGCTGTGCAATAACACATTGTCTCATGTCCCTTACTCTCTCTCAGGTTAAGACTGGCCTCTGACTCCATTTTCTCCTCACATTTAAGACTGCATTATGACCAAATAAGAAAAAGTTACCCCTAAATCCACATTATCTCCTTTTTCCCGTACAGATCACTAATTGCTTCAGTTAAAGCCACTTCGACCCCCAGTTAAAACCTATCACCCAAGTTCCCAAAAGATGTCTAAGAGTTGTGCTCACCAGAGGCTCCAAAGAAGAGCTATGTCCGTCACAACAATGACAGCACTGTGATGGAGACTCCTTTTATAAGGACCAGGCAGCTCCACCCAGGGGAATATCCCAGGACTGGCATGAGGCACTTGTTTCCCACCCCAAATTCCACGTGCTTGCAATCTCAAAAATTATGCCCCAGTCATACTGAGATCACACAATTCCTTTGTCCATGGACTTGCTCACCTTTCAGTGAAGAATTAGAGAGTGATTGATTTGAGACTTTGTCTCATATTTTCTCTACCAGTGTTGTGCACCATGGAGGAAATATGAGGATGCTTGAGAATGGTGCTATTCTTCCATAGTTAGAAATGTTGCATCCCCCTCTTGCCAGCTCCCCAAGAATCTGGTACATAAAACTTACTACTTCATTCTATTTCATCTGTCAGCACCTAACTTTTTGTCCATTGATGACAGAGACCAGGGTTTCCTAACTGCACATGTTTTAACTCCTACCTACAGTTTTTCTAAACTCGCCTTGTACCATATATTACTTCTTGACAATTAAGTGACAAACCTGGCCACAAAGTGTACCTTGATTTTTTAGTGCAAGCAGTCTCGTGTCAGATGTGCTTTCACATGGCTCCACACCTGGACTTCAACAGGACAACATGATCCCTCAGGTATTTAGGCCATAAATCACAAGCTCTGGCCCTTTCCTGAAGCTCTACTTTTGCAGATTTATACACTGATCTGGGCTCTGCAGACCTATGATCTGAGTCATTTGTGGTCTATTAGAAACCCCAAATCCTCTCCTCTCATTATCTTCAAAATGAACTCAGTGTCTGGGCTATATCCATTAGAACTTTTCCACTAATACTCCCTAAATATCTTGCACTTCTTTCCCCTACCACAGTTAATTCAATTGACTCTATTAGGTCCTTTATTTTAAATGATACTTAGTGTGTTTTCAGACATTCTTAGTACACTCAGGGGATGAACCTCCATGAGTCATTGATTCAGCCATTCAATCCATGGGTATTTGTCCTTAAATAAATTAAATATGGGTGACATAGAACCCATTGATTATTTATGAGTATAATTTGGTGACTGACAGTAACACTTCAGCTAATAATATTTACTATGCCTTTCAGGGGAAAACTTGAGTACCTTGGCTATCAGTTCAGTTCAATTCAGTCCAGTCCAGTCACTTAGTCATGTCTGACTCTTTGTGACCCCATGAATCTGCACTAACCCAGGATTCCCTGTCTGTCCCCAGCTCTCAGAACTTGCTCAAACTCATGTTCATCGAGTTGGTGATGCCATCCAAACATCACATCCTCTGTCATCCCCTTTTCCTCCTGCCTTCAATCTTTTCCATCATCAGGATCTTTTCCAGTGAGTCAGTTCTTCACATCAAGTGGCCAAATTATTGGTGCTTCAGCCTCAGCATCAGTCCTTCCAATGAATATTCAGGACTGATTATCTTTACTATTGACTGGTTGGATCTCCTTGCAATCCAAGGGACTCTCAAGGGTCTTCTCCAACACCACAGTTTAAAGCATGAATTATCTGGCACTCAGCTTTCTTTATGGCCCAATTCTCACACCCATACATGAATGACTACTGGAAAAAAACATAGTTTTGACTAGGTGGGCCTTTGTTGGCAAAGTAATGTTTCTGCTTTTTAATATGCTGTCTAGATTGGTCATAGCTTTCTTCTGAGAAGCAATTGTCTTTTAATTTCATGGCTGCAGTCACCATCTGCAGTGATTTGGCGAGCAAGAAAATAAAGTCTCTTGCTGTTTCCATTGTTTCCCCATCTTTTTGCCATGAAGTGATGGGACCAGATGCCATGATCTTAGTTTTCTGAATAGTTTTCTGAATTTGAGTTTTTTCACTCTCCTCTTTCACTTTCATCAAGAGGCTCTTTAGTTCTTCTTCACTTTCTGCCATAAGGGTGGTGTCATCTGCATATCTGAAGTTATTGGTATTTCTTCCGGCAATCCTGAGTCCAGTTTGTGCTTCATCCAGCCCAGCATTTCTCATGATGTACTCTGCATATAAGTTAAATAAGCCTTGTGACAATATACAGGTTTGATGCACTGTTTTCCCAATTTTGAACCAGTCCATTGTTCCATGTCTTGTGTTAACTGTTGTTTCTTGACATGCATACACATTTCTCAGGAGGCGGGTAAGGTGGTCTGGTGTTCCCATCTTTTTAAGAATTTTCCCCAATTTTTTTTGATTACACAATCAAAAGCTTTAGCATAGTCAATGAAGAAGAAGTAGATATTTTTGGAATTCTCTTGGCTTTTATACGATCCAACAGATATTGGGAATTTGATCTCTGGTTCCTCTGCCTTTACAGTTCTTTTTTTTAATTAATTACTTTATTTTAATTGGGCAATAACTTACAGCATTGTGGTGTTTTTTGCCATACACTGAATCAGCATGAATCAGCCAGGATGCACATGTGTCCACCTATCCTGAACTCCCCTTCTTCCTCCCTCCCCACCCCATCCCTCTCCGTTGTCCCAGAGCACCGGCCTTGGCCTTGAGTGTCCTGCTTCATGCATTGAATTGCACTGATCATCTATTTTACATATGGTAATATACACATTTCAATGCTATTCTGTCAAATTGTCCCACCCTTGCCTTCTCCCACATAGTCAAAAGTCTATTCTTTACATCTGTGTTTCTTTTGCTGCTTTGCATATAGGATCATTGTTATTGTCTTTCTAAGTTCCATATATATGCATTAATATACTGTATTAGTGTTTCTCTTTCCGACTTACTTCACTCTGCATAATAGACTCCAGTTTCATCCACCTCTTTAGGACTGACTCAAATGTGTTCTTTTCTTAAAGCTGAGTAATATTCCATTGTATATATGTAATACAACTTCCTATCCATTTGTCTGCTGATGGACATCTAGGTTGCTTCATGTCCTACCTATTGTAAACAGTGCTGTCATGAACACTGGGGTACACGTGTCTCTTTCAATTCTAGTTTCCTCGGTGTGTATGCCCAGCAGTGGGATGACTCGGTCATATGGCAGTTCTATCTCCAGGTTTTTAAGGAATCTGTTCTTCAGAGTGCTGTACCAGTTTGCATTCTCATCAACTGTGTAAGAGGTTTCCCTTTTCTCCACACCCTCTCCAGCATTTATTGTTTATAGACTTTTTGATGATGGCCATTCTGACTCACATGAGATGATACCTCATTGTGGTTTTGATTTGCATTTCTCTAGTAATGAGTGATGTTGAGCATCTTTACATGTGTTTGTTAGCCATCTGCATGTCTTCTTTGGAGAATTGTCTGTTTAGTTTTTTTGCCTGCTTTTTGACTGGATTGTTTATTTTTATGGTATTGAACTGCATGAGCTGTTTGTATGTTTTGGAGATTAATTCTTTGTCAGTTGTTTCATTTGCTATTGTTTTCTTCTATTCTGAAAGCTGCCTTTTCACCTTGCCTATCATTTCCTTCATTGTGCAAAAGCTTTTAAATTTACTTAGGTCCCATTTGCTTACTTTTTTATTTTATTTCTATGTCTCTGGGAGATGGGTCATAGAGGATCTTGCTGTGATTTACATCAGAGAGTATTCTGCCTATGTTTTCTTATAAGAGTCTTACAATTTCTGGTCTTACATTTAGATCTTTAATCCATTTTGAGTTTATTTTTGTGTATGGTGTCAGAAAATGTTCCATTTTCATTCTTTTACACATGGTTGACCAGTTTTCCTGGCACCAGTTGTTAAAGAGATTGTCTTTTTTCCAATGTATACATTTGCCTCCTCTGCCAAAGTTAAAGTGTCTATAGGTGCATGAATTTATCTCTGGTCTTTCTATTTTGTTCCATCGATCTGTGTCTTTGTGCCAGTACCATATTGTCCTGATGACTGTAGCTCTGTAGTATAGTCTGAAGTCAGAAGCTTGATTCCTCCAGTTCTATTTTTCTTTCTCAATATTGCTTTGGCTATTTGAGGTTTTGTGTTTCCATACAAAATGTGAATTATTTGTTCTAGTTCTGTGAAAAATACCATTGGTATCTTGATAGGGATCGCACTGAATCTATAGGTTGTTTTGGATAGTATGCTTATTTTTGTGTTATTGATTCTTCCAATCCACAACCATGGTATATTTCTCCATCTATTTGTGTCCTCTTTGATATCTTTCATCAGTGTTTTATAATTTTCTTTATTTAGGTTTTTTGTTTCTTTCAGTTCAGTTCAGTTCAGTCGTTCAGTCATGCCCGACTCTTTGCGACCCCATGAATCACAGCACGCCAGGCTTCCCTGTCCATCACCAACTCCCGGAGTTCACTCAGACTCACATCCATTGAGTCCATGATGCCATCCAGCCATCTCATCCTCGGTCGTCCCCTTCTCCCCCTGCCCTCAATCCCTCCCAGCATCAGAGTCTTCTCCAATGAGTCAGCTCTTCGCATGAGGTGGCCAAAGTACTGGAGCTTCAGCTTTAGCTTCATTCCTTCCAAAGAAATCCCAGGGCTGATCTCCTTCAGAATGGACTGGTTGGATCTCCTTGCAGTCCAAGGGACTCTCAAGAGTCTTCTCCAACACCACAGTTCAAAACCATCAATTCTTTGGTGCTCAGCCTTCCTCACAGTCCAATTCTCACATCCATACATGACCACAGGAAAAACCATAGCCTTGACGAGATGGACCTTTGTTGGCAAAATAATGTCTCTGCTTTTGAATATACTGTCTAGGTTGGTCATAACTTTTCTTCCAAAGAGTAAGCATATTTTAATTTCATGGCTGCAGTCACCATTTGCAGTGATTTTGGAGCCCCCCAAAATAAAATCTGACACTGTTTCCCTGTCTATTTGTTTCTTTAGGTAAATTTATTCCTAAGTATTTTATTCTTTTTGTTGCAATGGTTAGTAGGATTGTATCCTTAATTTCTCTTTCTGTTCCTTCATCATTAATGTTAGGAATGCAAGAGAGTTCTCTGTGCTAATTTTATATCCTGCCACTTTACTATATTAATTGATTAGCTCTAGAAATTTTCTGGCAGTATCTTTAGGGTTTTCTATGTAAAGGATCATGTCGTCTGCAAACAGTGAGTTTTACTTCTTCTTTCCCAGTCTGGATTACTTTTATTTCTTTTTCATCTCTGACTGCTGTGCTAGGACTTTTAAAACTATGTTGAATAGTGGTGAGAGTGGGCACTCTTGTCTTGTTCCTGATTTTAGAGGAAATGCTTTCAGCTTTTTGCCATTGAGAATAATGTTTTCTGTGGGTTTGTCATAAATGGCTTTTATTATGTTGAGGTATGAAAGAGGAGAGTGAAAAAGTTGGCTTAAAGCTCAACATTCAGAAAATGAAGATCATGGCATCCAGTCCGTTCACTTCATGGAAAATAGATGGGGAAACAGTAGAAACAGTGTCAGACTTTATATTTTGGGGCTCCAAAATCACTGCAGATGGTGACTGCAGTCATGAAATTAAAAGACGCTTACTCCTTGGAAGAAAAGTTATGACCAACCTAGATAGTATATTCAAAAGCAGAGACATTACTTTGCCAACAAAGGTCCGTCTAGTCAAGGCTATGGTTTTTCCTGTGGTCAAGTATGGATGTGAGAGTTGAACTGTGAAGAAGGCTGAGCACCGAAGAATTTATGCTTTTGAACTGTGGTGTTGGAGAAGATTCTTGAGAGTCCCTTGGACTGCAAGGAGATCCAACCAGTCCATTCTGAAGGAGATCAGCCCTGGGATTTCTTTGGAAGGAATGATGCTAAAGCTGAAGCTCCAGTAATTTGGCCACCTCATGCGAAGAGTTGACTCATTGGAAAAGACCCTGATGCTGGGAGGGATTGGGGGCAGGAGAAGAAGGGGACGACCAAGGATGAGATGGCTGGATGGCATCATGGACTCAATGGACATGAGTCTGAGTGAACTCCAGAAGTTGGTGATGGACAGGGAGGCCTGGCATGTTGCGATTCATGGGGTGCAAAGAGTCGGACACGACTGAGTGACTGATCTGAACTGATGTTCCTTCTATGCCTACTTTCTGGAAAGTGTTTTTTGTTTGTTTTAATCATAAATAGGTGTTGAATTTGATTAAGGCATCTATTGAGATAATCATATGGTTTTTATCTTTCGATTTGTTAATATGGGATATAACATTGATTGATTTGCAAATATTGAAGAATCTTTGCATCCCTGGAAAAAAGCCCATTTTTCCAGGGATCATGATGTATGATCTTTTAAATATGTTGGATTCTGTTTGTTAAAATTTTGTTGAGGATTTTTGTATCTATGTTCATCAGTGGTATTGGCCTGTACTTTTCCTTTTTTGTGACGTATTTGTCTGATTTTGGTATAGTGTGATGATGAACTCATAGAATGAGTTTGGAAGTTTACCTTCCTCTGCAATTTTCTGGCAGAGTTTGAGTAGAATAGGTGTTAGCTCTTCTCTAAGTTTTTGGTAGATTTCATCTCTGAAGCCATCTGGTCCTGGGCTTCTGCTTATTGAAAGGTTCTTGATTACAGTTTTTATTTCCATGCTTGTGATATTTCTGTTCAGATTTTTTATTTCTTTCTGGTTCAGTTTTAGAAGGTTATGCTTTTCTAGGAATTTGCCCATTTCTTCCAAACTGTCCATTTTTTTTGTATAATGTTGCTCATAATAGTCTCTTATGATCTTTCATATTTCTGTGTTGTCTGTTGTGATTTCTCCATTTTTATTTCTGATTTAGTTGATTTGATTCTTCTCCTTTTTCCTTGATGAGTCTGGATAGTGGTTTGTCTATTGTATTTACCTTCTTAAATAACCTGCTTTTAATTTTATTGATCTTTGCTATAGATCTCCTTTGTTTCTTTTTCATTTATTTCTGCTCTGGTTTTTTATGATTTATTTCCTTCTACTAACTTTGGGGTTCTTATGTTATTCTTTTTCTAGTTGCTTTAAATGTAAAGTTAGATTGTTTATTTAATGTTTCTCTTGTTTCTTGAGGTAGGCTTGTATCACTTGAATCTCCTTCTTAACATGGCTTTTACTGAATTCCATAGGTATTGTGTTGTTGTGTTTTCATTTTCATTTGTTTCTTGCACATTTTGATTTACTTTTTGATTTCTTCCATGATGCTGGTTATTCAGAAGCATGTTGTTTAGTCTCCACATGTTTGCGGTTTTTATAATCCACCCCCCTGTAGTTGATATCTAATCTTATCACATTGTGATCAGAAAAGATGCATGAAATCATTTAATTTTTTAAAAAATTATCAAGACTAGATTTGTGCCCTAGGATGTGATCTATCCTGAAAAATATTTCATGTGCACTTGAGAAAAAAATAAAATCCATTGTTTGGGATAAAATGTCCTGTAGATATAATTAGGTCTAACTGGTCCATTGTATCATTTAAAACTTGTGTTCCTTGCTAATTTTCTGTTTGGTTGATCTATCCATAGGTGTGAGTACAGTATTAAAATTCCCCACTATTATTGTGTTATTGCTAATTTCCCTTTCATACTTGTTAGTATTTGCCTTATGTACTGAGGTGCTTTTATATTGGTGCATATATATTTATAATTGTTATGTCTTCTTCTTGGATTGATCCTTTCATCATTATGTAGTATTTTTCTTTGTCTCTTATCACTGTATTTGCTTTAAAGTCTGTTTTACCTGATGTGAGTATTGCTACTCCTGCTTTCTTTTGGTCTCCATTTGCATGAAATATCTTTTTCCAGCACCTCACTTTCAATCTGTATGTGTCCCTGGGTTTGAGGCAGGCCTCTTTTAGACAGCATATATAGGAGTCTTGTTTCTGTATACATTTGACCAGTTTTTGTATTTTGGTTGGCACATTTAACCCATTTATATTTAAGGTAATTATTGATAAGTATGATCCCATTACCATTTACTTTGGTGTTTTGGGTTCGAGTTTACACATCCTTTCTGTGTTTCCTGTCTAGAGAAGATCCTTTAGCATTTGTTGAAGAGCTGGTTTGGTGGTGCTGAATTCGCTCAGCTTTTGCTTGTCTGTAAAATTTTGACTTCTCCTTCGTATTTCAATGAGATCCTTGCTGGGTACAGCAATCTTGGTTTTGGGTATTTCTCTTCCCTCACTTTAAGTATGCCCTGCCATTCCCTTCTGGCCTGAAGAGTTTCTATTGAAAGATAGGCTGTTATCTTTATGGGGATCTCCTTATGTGTTATTTATTGCTTTTCTCTTGCTGCTTTTCATATTTGCTTTTTGTGTTTGATCTTTGTTAGTTTGATTAATATGTGTCTTGGAGTGTCTTGGGGTGTTCCCCATTTTAGGGAAGTTTTTGATTGTTATCTCAAGTATCTTCTCATTCCCTTTCTTTGTGTCTTCTTCTTCTGGGACTCCTATGATTTGAATGTTGGGCATTTAACATTGTCCCAGAGGTCTCTGAGGTTGTCCTCATTTCTCTTAATTCTATTTCCTTTTTCCTCCCTGCTTCATTTATTTCCATCATTCTATTTTCCACCTCACTTATCCTCTTTTCCGCCTCAGCTATTCTGCTGTTGGTTCCCTCCAGAGTGTTTTTAATCTCAGTGATAGCATTGTTCTTTATTGATTGTCCCTTCTTTATTTATTATAGGTCCTTGTTAAACATTTCTTGCAACTTCTCAATCCCTGTCTCTAGTCTATTTATCTGTACCTCCATTTTGTTTTCAAGACTTTGGATCATCTTTACTATCATTATTCTGAATTCTTTTTTTGGGTAGACTTCATATCTCCTCTTTTGTTAGATTTCATGGTTTTTTTTTTTTTTTATCATGTTACTTCACCTGCTTAGCATTTCTCTGCCTTTCATTTTGTTTAGATTGCTATGTTTGGGGTGCCCTTTCTGCAGGCTGGAAGTTCATGGTTCCTCTTAATTGTGGAGTCCGCTTCCTGTGGGTAGGGTTGGATTAGTGGCTTGTCAAGGTTTCCTGGTTGGAGGAGCTTGCATCTGTATTCTGGTGAGTGGAGCTGGATCTGTTCTCTCTGGAGTGCAATGAAGTGCCTCGTAGTGAGTTTTGGGGTGTCTGACTTTGGGCAGCCTTTTTTTAATGTTCAGGGTTTTGTTCCTGTTGCTGGAGAATTAGCATGGTATTTCTTGCACTGGAACTTGTTGACTCTTGGGTGGAGCTTGGTTTCAGTGTAGGTATGGGGACTTTGGGGTGAGCTCTTGATTTATGTGTTCCCTGGAGTCAGAATTTCTCTGATGTTCTAAAGTTCTGAAGTTGAGCCTCTTGCCTCTGGGTTTTGGTCCTTCTCTTACAGTAGCCTCAAGACTTCTCCATCCATACAGAACAGAAGGTAAAACCCCTAGGTTAATGGTGAAACAACTCACCACATCTAGGAACATCCAGAGAGATTCACAGAGTTATATAGAGAAGAGGAGAGGGAGGAAAGAGATAGAAGTGATCCAGAGGAGAAAGGGGAGAGTCAAAAGGGGAGAAAACAATCAAGCCAGAAACCAAATCCCTAAGTGACAATGTATACTGAAGATTAGATTCTTAAAGGTACACAATTGATAGCAAATATCAAAATTAAAAACCTAAAATAGAGTTTAGATTCTCAAAAATATTATATAAAAATACAAAAACATTGATCACTAAAATTAAAAATATATATATGAAATTTGTTTTTTTAAAAATAAGTTTTTTTTTTAATTTTTAGAAAGATGATAGTAAGCAATAGAAATGAAAGTTAATGGAGTAATAACTAAAATTTAAAAATCTTAAAAAATTAAGAAGTGGTAATAGTAAAAATATATCTAGGAATTTCTCTGGAGCTGATGTGAGCAGTGTGAGGTCATTTCAGTATCAGATAGTCCTTTGTTCCAGCTTGTATTTTTTCTCAAGGTCTATAGCTGCCCCTCAAATGCACAGTCTCAGTATTAACTTCAGGGTTTTAATCTGTTGCACCTGTCACTTCCAGGGTGGTTCCCCCTTCTTTGTTTATTTTGCCTTCCTCTGTTTGCAAGTCTCTTCAGTGACTAATTTCTGCCCTGACATGAGGTGGCAAAGATGGCCACTTGTTTAGGCTCACATGTTCAGTTGTGCTGGGGAGAGGGAGGAACCTGCAAACAAATACCACTGGCATGTTGGGAAGTGTTTGCAGTGTGTGGACGCTGGGTTTGCCACAGCCCAAGGCAGCATGTACTTTCTGGGTCCGCACTGCTCAGGCTCCAGGGTGCTGTGTAAGGAGACTATCCCAAGTGGGCCCTGCTCTTTATGTACTTCCCAGGTCTAAACCTCTCAGGTTCTTGGGTGCGCTGCAAGGGCATAAACCCAGATGGGCTGTGTGTTTTGTGCCCTTCCCAGGTCCAAGCCACTCAGGTGACTGGGTGCTTGGCCAGCACACTCTCCCAGGTGGGCCACGCATCTTAGGCACCTCCCTAGTCCCGGCCACTCAGTTTCCTGAGTGTGCTGCGAAGGCACAATCCCAGGTGTAGCGTTTGTCTCCTCTGAAGAGCTGATCTCAGGCTGTGACACTCCTCGCAGATATGAGCCATCCAGGATCTCAGGAAGATGTGATTAGCAACTGGCAGCCTTCTCACAGTTTGGTGGCAACTGTGATCTCTAGGGCCGAGATAGTAGTGGCCACTTACCTTCTGGCTCTGGCTGTCGCTGTGGCACACCTGCCTCTCTGCCTCCAGGGAGGGAGGGCCCTAAATGGCATACAGTTACTCTCCTTTGGTATTTTCCAGGGCACAATTCTTTGTTCTATGAGCACACCAGGGGTCACCATGCAGCCTTAGAATCTTTCAATGAAAAGGGGCTTGGTTTGTTGTTCTTTTTTTTTCTCTCTCTCTCTGGCCATCCCATGATATGGGTTGCGATGTCACCTTAACCCCTTCAGATTTCCCTCAGGGCACTCGAGGCCAGTCCTTACCCTAAGGACCAACAATGCAGCCCACGCCTCCCTGCCCAGCCCCCAGTAGCTGCTAGTGGGTGTGAGTGGCTGAGCCACTTCTCTGCTAATAGTTGTAGTTAGGCACATATTCTGTGCATTTTTTTCTGTTATGTTGCCCTCTGAGATTTCAAAGCACCCCACAGACACACTTGTGAGAGGGTTTCCTATTGTGTGGAAACTTCTCCTGATTCCCCCCCAACCCCAGGACGGGTCTCCATCCCTAAATCCTTTATCTCTGTTTTCATCTTTTATAATTTGTCCTACCTCCTTTTGAAGAGATTGGTCTGCCTTTCTGGGTGCCTGATGTCCTCCACCAGTGTTCAAAAGTTGTTTTGTGAAAGTTGCTCAACATTCAAATGATCTTTTGATGAATTTTTGGAGGAGAAAGTGGTCTTCCCATCCTATTCCTTCACCATCTTGGGACCACCTCCCTCTGTGCCTTTTCTAAATCCAACTTGAACATCTGGAAGTTCTTGGTTCTTGTACTGTTGAAGCCCAGCTTGGAGAATTTTCAGTATTACTTTCCTAGCATGTGAGATGAGTGCAATTGTGTGGTAGTTTGAACATTCTTTAGCATTGCCTTTCTTTGGGATTGGAATGAAAACTGACCTTTTAGTCCTGTGGCCACTGTTGATTTTTCCAAATTTCCTGCTACAGCAATTTCAAAGCATCATCTTTCAGGATTTGGAATAGCTCAGCTAGAATTCCATCCCCTCTACTAGCTTTGTTCATAGTCATGCTTCCTAAGGCCCACTTTACTTCACATTCCAGATATCTGGCTCTAGGTGAGTGATCACACCATCGTGGTTATCTGGGTCATGAATATATTTTTTTATAGTTCTGTGTATTCTTGCCACCTCTTCTTAATATTTTCTGCTTCTATTATGTCCATACTATTTCTCTGCTTTATTGTTCCATCTTTGCATGAAATGTTCCCTTGGTGTCTTTAGTTTTCTTGAAGATATCTCTAGTCTTGCCCATTCTATTTTTTTTCTCTGTTTCTTTGCATTGATCACTGAGGAGGCCTTTCTTATCCTCTCCTTGCTATTCTTTAGAACTCTGCATTCAGATGGGTGTATTTTTCCTTTTCTCCTTTGCCTTTCACTTTTCTCAGCTATTTCTAAGGCCTCCTCAGATAACCATTTTGCCTTTTTGCATTTCTTTTTCTTGGGAATGGTCTTGATCATTACCTCCTGTATAATGTTACAACCTCCTTCCATGGTTCTTCAGGCACTCTATCAGATCTAATCCCTGAATCTTTCACTTTCACTGTACAATCATAAGGGATTTGATTTAGGTCATACTGAATGGCCTAGTGGTTTTCCCTACTTTCTTCAATTTAAATCTGAATATAACAAAAAGGTGTTAATGATCTGAGTCTGTCAGCTCCCAGTCTTGTTTTTGCTGACTGTTTAGAGCTTCTCCATCTTCAGCTGCAAAGAATATAATCAATCTGATTTTGGTATTGACCATCTAGTGATGTCCATGTGTAGAGTCGTCTGTTGTGTTGTTGGAAAAGGGTGTTTGCTATGACTAGTGCATTCTCTTGGCAAAACTCTGTTAGCCTTTGCCCTGCTTCATTTTGTACATCTATAGGTATGTGTACGTTATGACATTAAACATTTGCCAACATCCTTGAAGATCAGTTCACATTCGCAGTTGTAATTAGAGATAAAAACTATACCTGCCCCCAAATTTGGCTACAAAACAGTAAGATGCCTAATAAGAGGCACATTACACAGTCTGTCTTAAGGACTTATGAGCACCCATATATCTGAAAGATGTTAATTTCCAAAATATGTAAGAAACTTCTACAACATAATAGCAAACATTTTTAACAATCTTAGTTTTAGATAAGCAAGGGACTTGAATAAAGTTTTCTTTAAAGAAGACATATAAATAACCACAGGTACATGAAAAGGAGTTTAATATCACTACTGATCAACAGGGAAATGCAAATCAAAAACACAATGACATATCACTTCACACCTGTTAGAATGACTATAATAAAAAATATATATACTAACAAATTTTGGTGAGGTTGTGAAGATATAAAGAACTTCTACCTGTTAGTGTGATGGCAAAATGGTTTAATCATTATGAAAAATATGAAGGCTACTCAAAAATTGAAAATAGAAAACATTGAATTACTGTATGATTTACCCATTTCACATTTTATATTTATCCAACATCATCTAAATCAGGGTCTTGAAAACATTAGCACTTCCACTTCATTTCAGCAGTACTCACAGTAGCCATGAAGTGATAACAACCCAAGTGTCCATCAGAAGATGAAATGATAAATAAACTGTATATATATATATATATATATATACGCACACACGTGGATTATTATCCCTCCTTAAAAAAAAGAAGGAAATTCTGCCATATGAGACAACATGTAGCAATCTGGAAGATATTATGCCAAGAGAGATAAGCCAGAAAAAGGAGGACAAATACTGCATGAATCCCCTTATATGAGGTATCAAAAACAGTCAAACTCATTGAAGTAAAGAACAGAATAGTAGTTGCCAGAAACTTGGAAGAAAGGAAAACAGAGTGTTGCTAATCAATAGGTATAATATTTCAGTCCTGCAAGGTGAACCAGTTTGAGACATCTACTTACTATATAAAGCTTATATATAAAAATACTATATACACTTAAGATATTGTTAAGAGAATATATCTCATGTTAAGTGTTCTTAACACAATTAGTTCAGTTCAGTTGCTCAGTCGTGTTCAATTCTTTGCAGCCTCATGGATTGCAGCAATCCAGACATCCCTGTCCATCACCAATTCTCGAAGTTTACTCAAACTCATGTCCAATCAGTTGATGATGCTATTCAACCATATCATCCTCTGTCATCTTATCATCCCTTCTTCTCTTGCCTTCAATCTTTCCCAGCATCAGGGTCTTTTCCAATAAGCCATTTCTTCGCTTCAGGTGGCCAAAGTATTGGAGTTTCAGCTTCAACATAAGTCCTTCCAATGAATATTCGGGACTGATTTCCTTTAGGATGGACTGATTGGATCTCCTTGCAGTCCAAGGGACTCTCAAGAGTCTTCTCCAACACCACAGTTCAAACGCATCTATTTTTCAGAGCTCAGTTTTCTTTATAGTCCAACTCTCACACCCATACATGATGACTGGAAAAACCATAGCCTTGACTAGATGGACCTTTGTTGGCAAAATAATGTCTCTGCTTTTTAATATGCTGTCTAGGTTGGTCATAGCTTTTCTTCCAAGGAGCAGTGTCTTCAATTTCATGGCTGCAGTCACCATCTGCAGTGATTTTGGAACCCAAGAAAATAAAGTCTGTCATTGTTTCCACTGTTTCCCCATCTATTTACCATGAAGTGATGGGACCAGATGCCATGATCTTAGTTCTCTTAATGTTGAGTTTTAAGCCAACTTTGTCATTCTCCTCTTTCACTTTCAACAAGAGGCTCTTTAGTTCATCTTTGCTTTCTGCCATAAGGGTGGTATCATTTGCATATCTGAGCTTATTGATATTTCTTAGCACAATAAAACTTTTAAAAAAGGAAGTTTATAAAGCCTCTAAACAGTATGAAGATTCTTTAGAAAACTAAGACTAAAACTAACATATGGCCCAGCAATCCCACTTTAGGGCTGAGGCTCTGAGAAAACCATAATTCAAAAAACATGTACCCAGTGTTCACTGCAGAACTATTTCCAATTGCGACCTAGATATCCATCAACACATTAATGGATAAGAAGTTACATATATTTACAATGCAATATTACTTAGTCATAAAAAGGAACAAATCTGAGTCTGTTAAACCTACGTGGCCAAATCTAGAGCCTGTTGTACACGATGAAGTAAGTCAGAAAAACAAATAGCCTATACTAATACATACATATATATGGAATCTAGAAAATTGGTACTGATGAATCTCTTTTCAGAGCAGGAATAGAAATGCAGACTTATAGAATGGACTTGTGAACACAGCAAAAGAAACAATTTGTGGGAAGAATTGAGAAAGTAGGATTAAAATACATGCATTGCCATGTATAGAATACATGACTGATGGGAAACTGATGTAGAGCATATGGGGCTCAGCGTTGAGCTCTGTGACCATCTAGAGAGGTGGGGGGCAGTGTGGTGGAAGCGAGGCACAAGGAGGAGGGGTTATATGTGTACTTAAAGCTGATCCACATTGTTGTATGGTAGAAACCAACAGAATATCATATAGCAATTACCCTCCAATTAAAAATAAATTTTAAGAAAAGAAATGTGAGCTTGAAAAGGTAAAAACTAATAAGAATTATTAATAACTACTCACAAAAACTATAAATGTTAAATGTACCTCAAAATGTGATTGCAATAGTATTGCTTAAAAGCTCCCCCCCCCCAAATTCCTCTATCTTCCACTCTCTCCCAGAGTTTGTTGAAAACCATGTCCATTGATTTGGTGATGCTACCCAACCATCTCATCCTTTCCCACCCCCTTTTCCTTTTGCTTTCCAGCTTTCCCAGCTTCAGGGCCTTTTCTAATGAGTCAGTTCTTCACATTAGGTAGCCAAAGTATTGGAGCTTCAGCTTCAGCAACAGTCTTTCCAATGACTACTCAGCTTGATTCCTTTAGGATTGAGGGTTTGGTCTTCTTGCAGTCCAAGAGACTCTCAAGAGTTTTCTCCAGCACCACAATTCAAAAGCATAAGTTCTTCAGTGCTCAGCTTTCTTTTTGGAACTATTCTCACATCTGTACATTACTGGAAAAACCATAGCTTTGACTATACAAATCTTTGTGGGCAAAGTGATATCTCTGGTATTTAATAACATTGTCTAAGTTTGTCATTGCTTTCCTTTCAAGGAACAAGCATCTTTTAATTTTCTGTCTGCAGTGATTTTGGAGCACAAGAAAATAAAACCCGTTCCTGCTTCCAATTTTCCTCCTATTTACCATAGAATGTTGTCATTAAATGCTGTGATCTTAGTTTTTTTATGTTGAGTTCCAAGCCACTCTCCTCTATCACCCTCATCAAAATTACTTCCTCTTCACCTTCCTCTTCTGGCATTATATTGGTATCACCTGCATATCCAAGGTTGTTATTTTTCCCAGGAATCTTGGTCCAACTTATGATTCTTCCAGCCTGGCGTTTTCCATGATGTACTCTGCATGTAGGTTAAATATACAGCCTTGTCATACTCCTTTCGCAATTTTGAGCCAGTCCTTTGTTTCATGTCCTGTTTTAATTGTTGGCTTGACTTGCACACAGGTTTCTCAGGAGACAGGTAAGGTGGTCTGGTACTCCAGTCTCAGGAAGAATTTCCAGTTTGTTGTGATCCACACATTCAGAGGCTTTAGCACAGTGAATGAAGCAGAATTATGATTCTTCCAGCCTGGCGTTTTCCATGATGTACTCTGCATGTAGGTTAAATATACAGCCTTGTCATACTCCTTTCGCAATTTTGAGCCAGTCCTTTGTTTCATGTCCTGTTTTAATTGTTGGCTTGACTTGCACACAGGTTTCTCAGGAGACAGGTAAGGTGGTCTGGTACTCCAGTCTCAGGAAGAATTTTCCAGTTTGTTGTGATCCACACATTCAGAGGCTTTAGCACAGTGAATGAAGCAGAAGTAGACATATTTCTGGAATTCCTTTGATCTATCCATGATTCAATGTTTGGCAATATGATATCTGGTTCTTCTGCCTTTTTAGACTCAGCTTGTATATTTTGAAGATTTTGGTTCACATACTACTGAGGGCTAGCTTGAAGGATTTTGAGCATAATCTTGCTAGCATGTGAAATGAGTACAATTGTATGGTAGTTTGAACATCCTTTGGGATTGGAATGAAAACTAAACTTTTCTAGTCCGATGGCCACTGCTGTGCTTTCCAAATTTGCTGACATGTTGAGTGCAGCACCTTAACAGCATTAGGGTTTTAAATAGCTCAGCTGGAATTTCATCACCTCAACTAGCTTTGTTTGTAATAATGCTTCCTAAGTTCCACTTGATTTCACACTCCATGATGTCTGGTGCTATGTGAACGATCACACCATTGTGGTTATCTGCACTATTTTGACCTTTTGTGTATAGTTCTTATTGCCACCTCTCCTTAATTTCTTCTGCTTCTGTTAGGTCCTTTTCATTTCTGCTCTTAATTGTGTGCATCCTTGCAGAAAATATTCCCTTAGTATCACCAATTTTCTTCAAGGAATCTCTGGTCTTTCCCATTCTATTGTTTATCTCTATTTTTTTTTTTTTACATTGTTCATTGGTGAAGGGTGTTTACAATGATCAGCATGATTTTTTGACAAAATTCTGTTAGCCATAGCCCTGCTTCATTATGTACCCCAAGGCCAAACTTGCCTGTTATTCCAGGTATCTCTTAACTTCCTACTTTTGCATTCCAATCCCCTATGATGAAAAGGATAGCTTTCCTTGGTGCTAGTTCCAGAAGAAGTTGTCTGTCTTCATCAAACTGCTCAACTTTATTCCCTGCCTCAGTGGTTGGGACACATACTTCGATTACTGTGATGTCGAATTGTTTTCCTTGGGAATGAACTGAGATCATAATGTTGTTTTTGAGGTTGCATCCAAGTACTGCTTTTGGACTCTTTTGTTAACTTATGAGGGCTACTCCATTTCTTCTATGGGTTCTTGCCCACAGTAGTAGATATAATGGCCATCTGAATGATATTCACCACTTCCCCTCCATTTTAGTTCACTAATTTCCAAGTGTTGATGCTCAATCTTCCTATCTCTGCCTTGACCACTTCCAACTTTCCTTGATTTATGGACCTAACATTCCAGATTCTTATGCAGTATTTACAGCATCTAATAAGAAACTTAGAATTTTATCCCCTGCCTCTAATTTTATTGAGAAGGGAAATGGGCTGAAAATGAAGCCATCATAAAAATTCTGGGATTTTCAATGACCCCCTCCTTGGGCTAAATTACCAAGAGCAGCTCACAGAACCCATGGAAATAGTTTACATACACTCACTGCTTTATTATAAAATGACAGGATAACAGATGCAGATGAGAATCCAAACAGCTGGAGTTGCAGTGAGAGTGGCACACCTGGAGAGGGCGGGGAAGCTCGGTGCCCCAGCCGCATATTTCCTCTGTGCATTTCTTGTTTGGATGCTCATCTGTATCCAAGGAAGGGGTCATTGAACCCCTGGTCTGTAATTAGTTGGTCAGAAGCACAGAAGACAACCTGGACTTTGTACTGGTGTCTGAAGTGGGATAAGAGGTTAGTCTTGAACGATTGAATACTTAATCTATGGAATTTGAGGCTATCTGCAAATAAACAGTGGCAACATTAAGTTGAATTGTAGGATACCCAATTAGTGTTCAAGAATTGTTTGGTAGTTTTGGGAAATCCTCCATACCTCTGGGGAGGAATTTGGTGCAGATATTTTATCTTTATAACCAAAAATTGCTCTAAATTAGGAAACATGAAAGATTGATCTAATATTTAAGAAATATATTAATTTACCAGTCTAATAAGGGATTTCATTTTAAATTTCTTAATTTTGATAGAAAAGAAATGTAACAAATAATAACAGTGGCAACATTAAGTTGAATTGTAGGATACCCAATTAGTGTTCAGAATTGTTTGGTAGTTTTGGGAAATCCTCCATACCTCTGGGGAGGAATTTGGTGCAGATATTTTATCTTTATAACCAAAAATTGCTCTAAATTAGGAAACATGAAAGATTGATCTAATATTTAAGAAATATATTAATTTACCAGTCTAATAAGGGATTTCATTTTAAATTTCTTAATTTTGATAGAAAAGAAATGTAACAAATAAGAATAAATATAAACTGTTTTAAAAACTTCAATCTTTGGGGCATGTATTAAATTGTGCATTCAAAAATTAGAACATAAAAATGTTGACATGAAGGAAAAATGTCAGAGAAATTTTGTGAATTAAAGATTTCTGACAGAAGATTCAGTCTTTCACAGATGCAAATATCCTTCCAGCTTGATTCAATGAGTGGTCAAAGAACAAAAGCATCTAAGTGGTATATATTATCATTTCTATTAGAAAAGTATATCCAAATATTATTCCTAATATTATGCACTTATGATTATGCCCTACAGTTTTTGGTGGAAAAAGAAAGATGTTTATTCAGAAACCCTACAAATTAGAATGATGGTAGATTAGCACTCCCACAAACCATTTCCTAAACAGCCTATATTTTATAGCTGGTATTTCATAAAGGTGTATTCAAAATAACAAAAAAACAAAAAGCATCCAAATTAAAGTGTAAATATTTTTATCAAACAAATATAGAATGCTCAGATGATCTACTGACATACTGTGAAAAATAAAACATCAATAAATTTCAAAGAATAATGTCATACAAGGCATATTGATAATCAATGCACAGATAAATTAAAAGTAAAATTTTAAAATATTTATAGTCATTTATTTGCATGTTTAATACTTTTTTTGTTTTTTAAGATTTTATTTTATTTTTATTAGGAGGATAATTACTTTTCAATATTTTGATGATCTCTGCATATTTCAACATGAATCATAGGTAGACATATGTCCCCTCCCTCTTAGCCTCTCTTCCCCCTCCCTCCTAATCCTACCTCTAGGTTTTCACAGAGCACTGGCTAGGGTTCCCTGTTTCATACAGCAAATGCCCCCTGTCGCCTGCTTTACATATGGTAATGTACCTGTTTCTGTGCCACTCCCCCAGGTCTCACCACCGTCTTTCTCCCTCACTGTGTCCACACTTCTGTTCTGTAGATCTGCATCTCCTCTGCTGCTCCAGACAGGTTTACCAGTATCATCTTTCTAGATTCCATATACATGCATTAATATTCCCTGTATGTCTTCCTCTTTCTGGCTTACTTCACTTTGTACAATAAGCTCTAGGTTTATCTACCTCATCAGAACTGACTCAAATGCGTTACTTTTTATAGCTGAGTAATATTTGACTGTGTATCTTTTCATCTTTTGATGGGCATCTAGGTTGCTTGCATGTCCTAGCTACTGTAAATATTGCTGCAATGAACAATGAGGCACTTGTGTCTTTTCCAATTATGATTTCCTCAGGATAGTGGGATTCCTGGGTCATATGGTAGTTTTATTGCTATTTTTTTAAGGAATCTCCATACTTTTTTCCATAGTGGTTGTATCAATTCACATTCCTACCAACAGTGCAAGAGGGTTCCTTTTTCTCCATATCCTTTCCAGGATTTATTGCTTATAGACATTTTAATGATGGTCATTCTTACTGGTGTGAGATGAGACCTTATTGCACTTTTGATTTGCATCTCTCTAATAATGAGCAATGTTCAGCATCTTTTCAGATGTTTATTAGCCATCTGCATGTCTTCTTTGGAGGGATGTCTGTTTAGGTCTTCTGCCCACCTTTTGATTGGGTTGTGGTCCCAAACTCATTTTAGGAGGCCACCATTACCCTGATACCAAAACCTGACAAGAATACCACAAAAAAGAAAATTGCATGGTAATATCACTGATGAATATAGATGCAAAAATCCTCAATAAAATTGTAGCAAGCAGAATCCATTAGCACATTAAAAAAATCATATGTCATGACCAAGTGGTCTTCATCCCAAGGATGCAAATATTCTTTAATACAGGAAATTTAAAAGAGAAATAAAAAGAATTTAGTTAGAAAGAAGACTTGAAACTATCACTGTTTTCAGATGACTTGATTCTTACTTAGAAAACCCTAAAATAGCCATCAGAATATTACTATGGCTAATCAATGATTTTAGTAAATTTTCAGGTTATAAAATTAAGTCACAGAAGTCCTCCACACTCCTGTAAATTAACAATGAAAAATCATAAAAAGAAATTAAATAAACAATCTAATTCACCAAT
Organism: Aepyceros melampus; assembly: GCA_006408695.1. Lineage (NCBI taxonomy): Eukaryota > Metazoa > Chordata > Mammalia > Artiodactyla > Bovidae > Aepyceros > Aepyceros melampus. The sequence continues at coordinate 111,350 of SJXQ01005190.1, read as the reverse complement.
GCAATAATATACTTAGGAATAACATCACCTAAAGAGACAAAACAGTTGCATGTAGAAAACTGCAAGATGCTGATGAAAGATGTCAAGGATGACACAAACACATGGAGAGATAAACCATTCTTTTGGATTGAAGAGTCAATATTGTGAAAATGACTATACTAACCAAGGTAATCTATAGATTCAATACAATCCCTGTCAAATTTCCAATTGTATTTTTCACAGAACAATAACAAATAATTTCATGATTTGTATAAAAACATGAAAGAACCCGAATAGCCAAGCAATCTTGAGAATGAGAAAAGGAGTTGGAAGAATCCACTTTCCTGACTTAAAACTTTACTACAAAGTTACATTTGTCAAGACAGTATGGAACTGACACAAAAACATAAATATAGACTGATGGAACAAGATAGAAAGCCCAGAGATAAGCCCATGCATCTATAGGCATCTTATCTTTGGCAAAGGAGATGAGAATATAGAATACAGAAAAGACAGTCTCTTCAATAAGTGGTGCTGGGTAAACTGGACAGCTATGGGTAAAAGAACGAGATCGGAACACTTCCTAACAGAATACAGAAAGATAAATTCAAAACAGATTAATGACTTAAATGTAAGATAAGAAAATATAAAACTTTTAAAGGAAAACTTTGGCTGAACACTCTGACATTAAACACAGCAAGATCCACTGTGACCCACCTCCTAGAGTAACGGAAATAAAACAAAAATAAAGAAATGGGACCTAACTAAACTAAAAAGGCTTGGCACAGAAAAGGAAACTGTTACAGGATGAAAAGACAATGCTAAGATGAAAGAAACTATTTGCGAATGAAGCAACTGATAAAGGGTTATACTCCAAAATATACAAGCATCTCATACAGCTGAATATTAGAAAAACAAACAAGGCAATAAAAAAGTGGACAGAAGACTGAAACACATTTTTGCAAAGAAACCTACGGATGATTAGCACATGAAAAAATGTTCAACATCGCTTATCATTCAGTTCAGTTCAGTTCAGTCACTCAGTCATGTCCGACTCTTTGAGACCCCATGAATCGCAGCACGCCAGGCCTCCCTGTCCATCACCAACTCCCGGAGTTCACTCAGACTCATGTCCATCGAGTCAGTGATACCATCCAGCCATCTCATCCTCGGTCGTCCCCTTCTCCTCCTGCCCCCAATCCCTTCCAACATCAGGGTCTTTTCCAATGAGTCAACTCTTTGCATGAGGTGGCCAAAGTACTGGAGTTTCAGCTTTAGCATCATTCCTTCCAAAGAAATCCCAGGGCTGATCTCCTTCACAATGGACTGGTTGGATCTCCTTGCAGTCCAAGGGACTCTCAAGAGTCTTCTCCAACAGTACAGTTCAAAAGCATCAATTCTTCAGCACTCAGCCTTCTTCACAGTCCAACTCTCACAACCATAAAAACCATAGCCTTGACTAGACGGAGATTTGTTGGCAAAGTAACGTCTCTGCTTTTCAATATGCTATCTAGGTTTGTCATAGCTTTTCTTCCAAGGAGTAAGCATCTTTTAATTTCATGGCTGCAGTCACCATCTGTGGTGATTTTGGAGCCCAAAAAATAAAGTCTGACACTGTTTCTACTGTTTCCCCATCTCTTTCCCATCAAGTGATGGAACCAGATGCCATGATCTTCGTTTTCTGAATGTTGAGCTTTAAGCCAAATTTTTCACTCCCCTCTTTCACTTTCATCAAGAGGCTTTTTAGTTCCTCTTCACTTTCTGCCATAAGGGTGATGTCATCTGCGTATCTGAGGTGATTGATATTTCTCTTGGCAATCTTGATTCCAGCTTATGCTTCTTCCAGTCCGCATTTCTCATGATGTACTCTCATAGAAGTTAAATAAGCAGGGTGACAATATACAGGCTTGATGTACTCCATTTCCTATTTGGAACCAGTCTGTTCCATGTCCAGTTCTAACTGTTGCTTCTTGACCTGCATATAGGTTTCTCAAGAAGCAGGTCAGGTGGTCTGGCATTCCCATCTTGCAAAGAATTTTCCACAGTTTATTGTGATCCACAGAATCAAAGGCTTTGGCATAGTCAATAAAGAAGAAATAGACAAATGCAAATCAAAACCACAATGAGATATCACCCCCATTGTTAAGAATTACCAGTATCAAAATATCTACAAACAATAAATACTGGAGAGGATGTGGAGAAAAGGGAAGCCTCTTGGATTGTTGGTGGGGATGTAAATTGATACAGCCACTATGGAGATTTCTTAAAAAAAAAAAAAAAAAACCCTTGGATTAAAAGTATCATATGACCTAGGAATCCCACTACAGGGCATATCCCCTGAAGAAACCATAATTGAAAAAAACACATGTACCTCAATGTTCATTGCAGCAATACTAAAAATAGCCTGGACATGAAAGCAAGTTAGATGTCAATTTACAGATAAATGAGTGAAGAAGTTGTGGTACGTATACACAATGAAATGTTATTCAGACATAAAAAGGAATAAATGGGAGTTAGTTCTGGTGAGTTGGGTGAACCTACAGTCTGTTATACAGAGTGAAGTAAGTCAGAAAGAGAGAAACAAACATCATATTAATGCATATATAGGGTGTCTAGAAAAATGGCGCTGAAGAACCTATTTGCATGGCAAAAATTGAGATGCAGACATAGAGGACAGATTTGTGGACAGTGCGAGAAGGAGAGGGCAGAACGGATTGAGAAAGTAGCATAGAAACATATACACTGGCATATGGAAAACAGAAAGCCAGCTGGACTTCACTGTTTGATGGCAGGCAGCTCAATCCAATGCTCTGTGACCATCTAGGGGTGAAATGGGGTGGGGATTGGGAGAGAGGCTCAAGAGGGAGGGAAGTAGGTATGCCTACCTCTGATTCATGTTGATATATGGCAGGAAAAGACACAACAATGTTAAGCAATTATCCTTCAATTTAAAAACGTGAAAGTGAAAGTCGCTCAGTTGTGTCTGACTCTTTGTGACCCCCATGGACTACATAGTCCATGGAATTCTCCAGGCCAGAAGGCTGGAGTGGATAGCTGTCCCTTCTCCAGGGAACCCAGGAATCTAACTCAGGTTTCCCACATTGCAGGTGGATTCTTTACCAGCTGATCCATAAGGGAAGCCTAAGAATACTGGAGTGGGTAGCCTATCCCTTCTCCAGCGGATCTTCCTGACTCAGGAATTGAACTGGGGTCTTCTGCTTTGCGGGCAGATTCTTTACCAACTGAATTATCAGGGAAACCCAAACAGGTGTCACCCTAGGGCTCTCATTCTCCTAATTATTCTCAATTATTTCTGTAGCTTTTTGCCTTTTGGGTCTTTCTCATTTTTTGGTTTTTACCTTTGTTTTGTGGTAGCAAAAGCTCAGGAAGCTACATCAGAAAGATAAACTTAGAATTTTGTATTTGTGGGAATTATTCATATTTGATGAATAGTTTGTCTCCGTTTTAAAGGCATTGTCCTTTACTCTTCAAGCATGCATATTTGCTGATGATTTCTTCTTTGCCTCATGGCTTACTTAGTCTCTCTTCTACTCATCCCCCAGTCAGTTTCTCTCCTAGTTAACCACTATTTCCAGTTTCTAAGAAAATCTAGCAAATTCTCAAGTAGATATTACATGATTATCATAGATTCAATTTGCTACAATGCTTCAGTTATCCATTATTTGAAAAAGATGAGGACCACCTATCCTTTAATCACGTTCCCTGTTTATCAGGAAGTAATTTTCCTCTTTCTATGCCAGCAACCTCATTAGAACTCTTTTCTTAAGAAAGCCCGATCCTCCTTTAATTTGTCAATGTAAGTGACAACCCACAGCTGTCCTCATTTTGGTTCTCTGAGATACTGAGAAAGAGATCAGGACCAGGGCTCAATCTACAGAATTTCCAACCGCCTTAAACCCCCAGGTTATGCCTCTGATTTTTTTCTGTACCACAACAAACCAATGAAGATAGAAAGACTATAGAGGCTACACAGTATTCTTCCAAGAAAGAGCAGAAGTCGTGAGCTCCTCCCTCAGGCAGTGGGGAGGGCCTTTCTTACTAGTAAAATGATGTGAACTCTGATGGTGCCTTCAGATGACACATTCTAGTTAACAGTGGCGTCACCAGCTAGAAGAAAAGGGAGCAGGGCAAGGATCTTAGAGAAAGAGACCTTACTCCACATCATGATATTCTTTATCCCATTTTGGGGCATATTTCACATTATTGACTCGCGATTGTGAGTAGTTATTAATAATTCTAATTTCTTCATCTTTTAGAGCTCACATTTCTTTACTTTTGAAGAATTTATTTATAATTGGAGGATAATTGCTTTACAACATTCTGTTGGTTTCTGCCCTACAACAACATGGATCAGCTTTAAGTGCATATTTGAGCCTTCTTCCTAGAGCCCCGCCCCCACCCCCATCTTCCACTGCCCCACTCTAGGTCATCACAGAGCACCACCCTGAGCTCCCTGTGCTATACAGGAACTCCCAATCAGCCTTCTATACAGGGCAGGGCATATATGTTAATATGCCACTCTCAATTCATCCCAGCTTCTCCTTCCCCTTCTGGTTCACATATATTTTTCTATGTCTGAATTTCTATTCTTGGCATGCAAATACTGTTCATTGGTTCTATTTTTTCAAGGTTCCATATATATGCATTAATATGTGGTACTTGTTTTTTTCTGTCTTACTTCACTCTGTGTAATAGGCTCTAGGGTTGTCCATTTCAGTTCAAGTGACTCAAATTTGCTTCTTTTTATGGCTGAGTAATGTTCCACTAGATACATGTACCACTAGTTTTTTATTCTTTCATCTGTCAATGGACATTTAGGTAGCTTCCATGTCTTGGCTATTGTAAATAGTGCTGCAATGAACACTGGGATACACACGTTTTTTGAATTGTGGTTTTCTCAGGGCATATGCCCAGTAATGGGATTGCTGGGTCATATGGTAGTTTTATTCTTAGTTTTTTAAGGAACCTCCATACTGTTCTCCATAATGGCTGTATCAGTTTACCTTTAAAAAAATTTTATTGTATTAAGAACACTTAAAATGAGGTGTATTTTCTTAACAGTATTTTAAGTATATAATGCAGTGTTGGTATATACAAGCATGATGTTGTAAGCAGATCTGTAGAACTGATCACCATGCACGGCTGAAATCTTATACCTATTGATTAGCAACACCCTGTTTTCCTTTCCTCCTAGTTACTGGCAACTACTATTCTATTCTTTACTTGCATGAGCTTGTTTTTGACACCTCATATAAGGGGATTCTTGCAGTATTTATCAGTCTGTGTGGCTTCTTTCTCTTGGCATAACATCTTTCAGATTGTCCCATGTTTCTCATATGGCAGGATTTCCTTCTTTTTAATGTGGAGTAATAATCCAGTGATCATATATACTGCATTTATTTATCTGTTCATCTCTAATGAACATTGAGGTTGTTTCCATATTTTGAATACTGTGGGTACTGCTGAAGTGAACTTGAAAATGTTAATATCTCTTTCAGATCTTGATTTAAGTTTTCTTGGGGAACATGTTGCAAATGTGGAATGGTTGAAATATATGATAGTTCTACTATTTAATTTTTGAGTAACTTTCAAATTTTTATGATGGATGCAATTTTCAAGATAATAAAGGAAGAATTTGAGTTTCTAGTAGCCCACTGTGACTCATGGTCATAGGGCTATAGAGCCTAGCTCAGTGTATAAATCTGAAAACTTAGAGCTTCACAAAGGGGCCAGAGCCTGTGATTTATGACCTAGAAAACTGAAGGATGATGTTGTCTGGCTCAGGCCCATGTATGGATCCATGTCAAAACACACTCAGCATGGGATTGGTAGCACTGGACAATCAAGATAGACTTTATGGCCATGTTTAAGTCATTTAATTTTCAAGAAAAGCCAGACATAAGTAGGACTTGTGAAACTATATTACGAAACTATATTAAGATATGTGCAGTTAGTAAATCCTAGTCTCTGTCATCAGCAGAAACAAGCTGGGTACTGGCAGGTGAAACAGAATGGGGTAGTATGACGTACATCCCAGATGCTTGGGGAGCTGGGCAGTGAAGGAAGCACCACCTCCCATTATAGAGGAGCAGCACCATTCTCAAAGAATTCCTCAATTTCCTAACTGGTGCATGACACTGGCAGGGGAGTGCGAGACAAACTGCTGTGTGAATAACTATACTTCCTCAGTGAAGGGTGAGGAAGATCGTGGACAAGGGAGCTATGTGATATCAGCATGAGTGCAGCCAGTTACTTCTGAGTTGGAAGCGCATGATATTTGGGGTGGGGGAAAAAGTGCACCATGCCTGTCCTGGGCTGTTCCCCTAGGTGGAGCTGCTTGGTCCTCATAAAAGGAATCTCCATCACAGTGCTGTTATCTTCGTGACACTCAGTCATAGGTCTTCCCTGGAACCTCTGGTGAGTACAGCACTTAGAGGTCTTTTAGGCACGTGGCTGGCAGAGTTTCATCTGAGGGTAGGAGTGGCTGTATTTTAACCAATTAGTGATCTCTATGGGGAAGAGAAGACAATAAGATTTAGGGGTAAATTTGGATACTTGGTCTTGGAGTCTTGATTGTGACTTTTAATGTGATGAGAGAATTCAGCAAGAGTAAGGGAGAGGAAATGCTGTACTATAGCACATCCCACATTAGTTGTAAACGCAGTCTTCTCAGCAGTCAGCCTCACTGAGTGCTGAGTGTGGGCCTTTGCATTTCTCCTCACAAGCCAGCAGTTAGATCAGGTAGACCAGAAACTTGGAACCCATGGGAGAAACAAGTAGAGATTTGTTTGGGAATTTGTTATAATCTTATTATCTAGATTCTTCTTCTTCAGTGTATGTTTGTACTCACACAACTGTGTAAGTAATTTTGTCTTTAGAAAGTGGTAGAATGAGAGATTAACAAGAAAAGATTGAAGGTCTGAGAGTAAGAGACGCTAAAGAAAAAGGGTGAGGTACCTACAAAAGCCATGAAGACTATCTTAGGGATCAATAGGTATCTAGATTCTTCTTCTTCAGTGTATGTTTGTACTCACACAACTGTGTAAGTAATTTTGTCTTTAGAAAGTGGTAGAATGAGAGATTAACAAGAAAAGATTGAAGGTCTGAGAGTAAGAGACGCTAAAGAAAAAGGGTGAGGTACCTACAAAAGCCATGAAGACTATCTTAGGGATCAATAGGCGTCCTTAGAGATGGGACAATTGTTGGCATGACTATTTATTCTAACAATAGGACTCTCTGTTATGAGGAATATTGTCTGTTTGTGTTTCAGATTGCTTGAGACCCAGGAAAGATGTCTTACCATCAGCATCCTCATCCCCATCAGCATCCACATCCACACTGTATCAACAAAACCATCAGTGAAAACCCTGCCATCCACCTCCAGTAGTGTGCCCGGCGAAGTGCCATGAGCCTTGCCCACCTCTGAAAGGTGTGAAGCCATGTCCACCTCATCCATGCCCACCTGAGTATGGCCCACCCCCAGTGAGTCAGCAGAAATGCCCCCCTGGGCCACCATGCCCACCCGGCGATCATGAGTCCATCCAAGTGAAGAAACAGACCAGATTTCACCTGGACTTTGGAACAATAAGATCCAGGCTCTTCTATTGTCCTCACTTCAAGCCATGTGATGGATTGCATCTTCCTTAACCTCCCTCCTGGACTCACAGCTGACAGAGAAAAGGCTTGGTTGCTGATGCTGACACCATGCTGTTAAAGAAGGGAACAAGGTCATCACCTGATCACTCTTTGCCATGTGCTGGTCTGTAATCCGCGTTGTGATCTCCACCCCGTGAGCATTTAGTGTGTCTGTTCCTTTGCTTCGCCAATAAAGCACGTTCATACTTGAACCCATACTTCTTTCTTTCTTTCTTTCTTTTTTTTGCATATTTTTGTTTTTAATCTCCTCTGTCAACTACAAGTATTCTTCTGAGTTCCTTTTTATTCCCATTGGATTATCAGAGTTAGACTTTTCCATCACTGAGTTCAGTTTTGCCTGAAATATGTATTTTGGATTGAGTTCATCAAAGAATTGTTTTATTTATTTCAAACTCATTTCTGTCTTTGTTTGCCTTGAAGACCCTGAAAAGAATTGAATTCTCTCAGCCTCAGTTTCCTTATCTGTAAAAAATTAGAATGACTATATTCAACTCAGTTTATTCATATAAATTAATTTATTCATGAATGTTTCTTAATTATGAACACATTCTAGGCAGTCTCTTGTGTGCTAGGGGCATGAGGAAGGTGACCAAATCCTTTTTCATCTAAATTCTTGAGGGGATTTTGCACACACACACTTATACGTAAGACAAACAATAGTCCAGCATGGCTATATGTTAGAGACAATTGTGTAGAAAAGCTCTTTTGAAGTGGCTTTTGGAGCAAAGACCTCAGGGAAGAGAAGAGTGAGCTTTGAGTGTGTCTGTGGTACATTGATGATGAAAGGAGATAGCGAGTGCTAAGGCAGAGGAAAGCAACCACAGAGAGAATAGTAATCAAGGAGGCACTGTCTCCAATGGGGTCAGCGAAGTTAGATCTTAAAGGTTTAGTAAAAATTTTGATAATTTGTACAGTTTGACAGTCATACTGTGCTGGAGATCAAAGGCTTCAAATTTTATATCTATGTAATTCTCAATTATCACATATAATTTCTTTTAACTTGGAGTACATATGTCTTTTTATAAGGATATTCAAATAAAGTTGAAAAGAGCTGAAGAATAAATAAAGCTCCTTTGCATAATGAAAATTTATTTTGTGGGAGTGACTATATGAAAATCGGGTCTATTAGTAACAGTTTTTCCACCTTCAGGGAAGTCAACTACATTCATTTCCATCACTCGTGTTATTGTTGTTAAGGTTTAGTAAAAATTTTGATAATTTGTACAGTTTGACAGTCATACTGTGCTGGAGATCAAAGGCTTCAAATTTTATATCTATGTAATTCTCAATTATCACATATAATTTCTTTTAACTTGGAGTACATATGTCTTTTTATAAGGATATTCAAATAAAGTTGAAAAGAGCTGAAGAATAAATAAAGCTCCTTTGCATAATGAAAATTTATTTTGTGGGAGTGACTATATGAAAATCGGGTCTATTAGTAACAGTTTTTCCACCTTCAGGGAAGTCAACTACATTCATTTCCATCACTCGTGTTATTGTTGTTCAGTCCTTCAGTCACGTCTGACTCTTTGACCCTATGACCTGTAGCACGCCATGCTTCCTTGCCCTTTGCCATCTACCAAAGTTTGTTCAAATTCACGTCCATTGAGCCAATTATGTCATCCATCTCATCCTCTATTGTCATTTCTTCTCCTGCCTTCAAACTTTCCCAACTTCAGGATATTTTCCAATGAGCGACAATTCACATCAGGCAGTCAAAGGAATGGAGCTTTGGTTTTAGCATCAATCCTTCCAATGAATATTTAGGGTTGATTTCCTTTAGGATTGATTGGTTTGATCTCCTTGCTGTCCAAGGGATTCTCAAGAGTCTTCCCCAACACCACAATTCTTTGATTGAAAGCATCATTTCATTAGCACTCATCCTTCTTGATGATCCAACTCTCACATCTGTACTTGACTACTGGAAAAACTATAGCTTTGACTAGATGGCCCATTGCTGGCAAAGTGATGTCTCTGCTTTTCCACATACTGTCTAGGTTTGTCATTCCTCCAAGAAGCACTGGTCTTTTAATTTTGTGACTGCAGTTACTGTCTGCAGTGATTTTGGAGCTCAAGAAAATGAAATCTGACACTGTTTTCATTTTTTCTCTATCTATTTGCCATGAAGTGATGGGGCCATATGCCATGATTTTCCTTTTTTGAATGTTGAGTTTTAAGCCAGCTTTTCCACTCTCCTCTTTCACCTTCATCAAGAGGGTCTTTAGTTCCTCTTCACTTTCTGCCTTTAACGTGGTAACATTTGCCTATCTGCGGTTTTTGGTATTTCTCCCAGCAATCTTGATTCCAGCCTACGAGTCATCCAGGCCAGCATTTCATATCATGTACTCTGCATATATGTTAAATAAGCAGAGTGACAATATACAGCCTCGATATACAATTTTGAACCAATCTGTTGTTCCATGTGCTGTTCTAACTGTTGCTTCTTTTCCTGCACACAGGTTCCTCAGGAGGCAGGTAAGGTGCTCTGGTATTTCCATCTCTTCAAGAATAGTCCACAGTTTGTTGTGATCCACACAGTCTAAGGCTTTAGCATAGTCAATGAAGCAGAAATAGCTGTTTTCTCTGGAATTCTCTTGCTTTTTGATGATCCACTGGATGTTGGCAATTTGATCTCTGGTGTCTCTGCCCTTTGTAAATCCCGCTTGTACCTCTGGAAGTCCTCAATTGATGTGCTGCTGAAGCCTGGCCTGAATGTAGCATGATGCTGCAGGCACGTGAGACGAGTGCAACTGCACAGTCATTTGACCGGCCTTTGTCCTTTCCTTGGGATTGGAGTCAAAACTGACCTTTTCCAGTCCTGTGGCCACTGCTGTATTTTCCAAATTCACTGGCATTTTGAGTGCAGTACGTTAACAGCATCATCTTTTAGGATTTGAAACAGCTCTGCTGGAATTCCATCACCTCCATTAGTTTGTTCATAGCAATGCTTCCTAAGGCCCACTTGACTACGTGTTCCAGGATGTCTGGCTCTAGGTGTGTGATCACACCACTGAAGCTGTCTGGGTCATAAGGGCTTTACTGTACAGTTCTTCTGTGTATTTTAATCATCTCTTCTTAATCTCTTCTTCTTCCATTAGTTCCCTGCCATTTTTGTCCTTTATTGTGCCTATCTTGATGTAGTGCCCCCTTGGTATCTCCAATTTTCTTAAAGAGATCTCTAGTCTTTTCTATTCTATTGCTTTCCTATATTTCTTTGCATTGTTCACATAAGAAGACTTTCTTCTCTCTCCTTGCTATTCTCTGAATCTCTGCATTCAGTTGGGTGTACTGTTCCCTTTCTCCTTTGCTTTTCCCTTCTCCTCTTTCCTTGGCTGTTTGTAAGGCGCCCTCAGACAATCACTTTGCATTTCTTTTGCTTGGGTCTGGTTTTGGTCACACCTACTGTTATGAACCTGCTTCCATAGTACTTTAGGCACTCTGTCTACCAGATCTGGGCCCTTGAATCTATTTGTCACCTCTACAGTATAATCATAAGAGATTAGATTTGTCATACCTGAATGGCTTAGTGGTTTCCCTACTGTCTTCAATTTAATTCTGAATTTTGCAATAAGGAGCTGATAATCCAAGATTGCTGGGAGAAATATCAATAACCTCAGATATGCAGATGACACCACCCTTATGGCAGAAAGTGAAGAATTAAAGAGCCTCTTTTTTTTTTAAATTAATTTTTATTTTTCAGTTTGTTTTGCTTTACAATACTGTATTTGTTTTGCTATAATGACATGAATCAGCCATGAGTGTACATGACCTCCTAATCCCAAACACCCCCCTCCCCCCTCTCGCCCCACACCATCTCTCTGGACTATCCCCGTGCCTCAGTCCCAAGCATCCTACATCCTGCTTTGAACCTAGACCAGCGATTCATTTCACTTATGATATCATACATGTTGCACTGCCATTTTCCCAAATCATCCCTCCCTCTCCCTCTCCCACAGAGTCCAAAAGGCTGTTCTATACATCTGTGTCTCTTTTGCTGTCTCGCGTACAGGTTTATCATTACCATCTTTCTAAATTCCATATATATGTGTAAGCATACTCTATTGGTGTTTTTCTTTCTGGCTTACTTGATGAAAGTGAAAGAGAAGAGTGAAAAAGCTGGCTTAAAACTCAATATTTAGAAAACTAAGATCATGGCACATGGTCCCATCACTTCATGCCAAATAGATGGGGACACAGTGGAAGCAGTGGCTGACTTTATTTTTAGCGGGCTTCAAAATCACTGCAGATGGTGACTTCAGCCATGAAACTAAAAGAAGAAAAGTTATGACTAACCTAGACAGCATATTAAAAAGCAGAGACATTATTTTGTCAACAAAGCTCCATTTAGTCAAGGCTATGTTTTTTCCAATAGTCATGTATGGATGTGAGTGTTGAACTATAAAGAAAGCTGAGCTCTGAAGAATTGATGCTTTTGAACTGTGATGTTAGAGAAGACACTGGAGAGTCCTTTGGACTGCAAGGAGATCCAACCAGTCCATTCTAAAGGAGATCAGTCCTGAGTGTTCATTGGAAGGACTGATGTTGAAGCTGAAACTCCAATACTTTGGCCACCTGATGTGAAGAACTGACTCATTTGAAAAGACCCTGATGCTGGGAAAGATTGATTGCAGGAGGAGAAGAGGATGACAGAGGAAAGATGGTTGGATGCCATCACCAACTCAATGGACATAAGTTTGAGTAAACTCCAGGAGTTGGTGATGGACAGGGAGGCCTGGCATGCTGCAGTTCATGGGGTCGCAAGAGTTGGACATGACTGAGTGACTGAACTGAACTGAAGCTGAGCCACAGTGAGCTCCCGGTCTTGTTTTTTTCTGACTGTACAGATTGCTCTATCTTTGACTGCATAGAATATAATCAATCTGATTTCGATTTTGACCCTCTAGTGATGTCCATATGTAGAGTCATCTCTTGGGTTGTTTGAAGAGGGTATTTAGGATGATCAATGTGTTCTCTTGGCAAAGCTCTCTTAGCCTTTGCCCTGCTCTATTTTGTATTCAAGGCCAAGCTTGTCTCTTACTCCAGGTATCTCTTGACTTCCTACTTTTGCATTCCAACCCCCTATGATGAAAGGACATTTTGTGTATGTGTGTGTGTGTGTGTGTGTGTGTGTGTGTGTTAGTTCTAGGAGGTCTTGTAGGTCTTCATAGAATCTTCATAGAATCAACTTCATCTTCTTCAGCATTAGTATTTTGGGCATAGACTTGGATTATTGTGATGTTGAATGATTTGCTAGAAGAGAAACAAGAGAAAACGTGAATATGTTCACTAGCAGGCATGAAGAAAATGCCACATGTTCCTAAATCTCCAAATAGGAAATGATAACGGTCAATAAAGAGTACAACAAAGAGAGAAATAAAGTGTTATATAACATAACAAAAAGATGGTGTGCAGTATAATTCCCTTTATATGAAGGAATATCTCAAAATATTATAGCTAAATTACTCATTTTAAGCTTCATATAAAAGGAATTATACTGCGTACCATCTTCTTGTCTCTCTTCTTTAAGTTGACACTATGTAGTTTTAGTTTATTCACTTGTTTATTTTGTATATAATTGCATCTTATGTAATACTTAACTTTTCTCTTTGTTGTACTCTTCGATGAGCTTTAAGTCGTTTCCTATTGGAGATATAGGAACACTATGACATTATCTTCATGTCTGCTAGTGAACATATTCACACGTTTTCTAGGGTATGTTCCCAGAAGCGCATACATCTTCACATGCCACCCTAGGATTTCATTCTCTTAATTACCATCAATTATTCAAAAGCTTTTGCCTTTAGATCTTTCTCATCTTGAGTCATTACTTTTGTTGGAGCAAAACCTCAAGAATACATCAGAAAATGTAAGCCTAGACTTTTGTATTTGTGGAAAATATTATTATTTTATTCATGTTTGATGAATAGTTTGGCTAGATGTAAAATTGTAGGTTCAAAAAGTATTCCCCTCTTGAAATTTTAAAGGCTTTGCTCTTTAATCTTTGAGCATGCTTATTTGCTGATGATTTCTTCTTTCCCTCATGGCTTACTTAGTCTCTCTTCTACTCATCCCCAAGACAGTCAACTTCTCTCCTAGATAAACACTATTACTAGTTTGTAAGTAACATTCAGCAAATGGTCATGCAGATATACAAGATTTTCAGAGATTCAATTTGCTACAAATGCTTCAATTATTCATCATTGAAAACAATAAGGATCACCAGTCCTTTAGTCATTTTTCCTGTGTATCAAGAAGTAATTATTATTCTTTCTAAGTCAGTAACTTTATTAAGCATTCTTTTCTTAAGAAAACCCAATTATCCTTCAATTTATCAAACATAAGTGACAACCCATATAATTTATTGGTAAAAAAAAATAACTTTGGAATCCATTAGCAATTCATCAGGCAAGAAAAGCAAGTTTAGAGTTATGTTGGTAGAACTGTTCTAAGTCACATGTTCCTTAGATAATTCTTTTGCTCCAGCAGGCCCCACCTAGTCCTCAGACTTTAACATGAAAAGAATGTCATGAAAGCACTTGACCCATCCCAAGACATGCCTGTTCCTTCTGGAATCAGTGAAGAATGTCTGTTTCCTAATAATGATTTTGGTTACTCCATTGTGGAATCTCAGAGGACTAGGCAGGAACAGCTGTCTTCATTTTGGTTCTCTGAGATACTGAGAAAGAGATCAGGAACAAGGCTCAATCTATGTCATTTCCTACCTCTTTAAATACCCAGGTTATGTCACTGATTTTTTTTCTGTACGACAGCAACCCAGTCAAGAGAGAAACATGTCAGATGCCACCATTAGTCTTCCAAGAAAGGGCACAAGGTGTGAACTCTTCCCTCAGGCTGTGGGGAGGATCTTTCTTACTAGTTAAGAAGATGTGGACTCTGAAAATGCCTTCAGACTGATGCCTTCTAATTAACAGTGATGTCAGCTAGAACAAAGCAGGGAGCAGGGCAAGGGTCTTAGCAAGGGAGCCCTTACTCTACATAATACATAATTTACCACATTTTGGGACATGTTTGACATTAAGAGTAGCTATTCATAATTATTGGTTTTTCATTACTTTTTTTTACCTTTTAGAGTTCACATATCTTTTTTAAAATTTATTTTTAATTGAAAGATAGTTGCTTTACCATATCCTGTTGATCTCTACCATACAATAATGTGGATCAGCTTTAAGTACACATATATTTCCTCTCCCTTGTGTCTCCCTTTCACCCCACTCCTCCAACTCACCTCTCTAGGCCATCACAGAGCACCAAGCTGAGCTCCTTGTACTACATAGCAACTTTTCACCAACCATCTATTCTACACATGGCAATGCATATATTTCAATGGAACTCTCTCAGTTCATCCCACTCTCTCCTTCCTCTGCTGTGTTCACAGATACGTTCTCTATGTTTTTGTTTCTATTCTTACCATGCAAATAGGTTCATCATTGTCATTTTTGTAGATTCCATTTATATGTGTTAATATATGATTTTTATTTTACACTTTCTGACTACTTCACTATGTATAACAGCTCTAAGTTTACCCAACTCAGTTCAACTGACTTAGATTCTTTTCTTTATATGGGTGAGTGATATTCCATTGTATATATGTACCACAACTCCTTTATCCATTCATCTGTTAATGGATATCTAGGTTGCTTCCATGTCCTGCTATTGTAAATAGTGCTGCAATGAACACTGGGGTAGATGTGTCTTTTTTTTTTTTTTTTTAATTTTACTTTACAATACTGTATTGGTTTATCTGGGCATATGCAGGCTTCCCTGGTGGCTCAAACAGTAAAGTGTCTGTCTGCAGTGCAGGGGACCGAGTTCGATCCCTGGGTTAGGAAGATCCCCTGGAGAAGGAAATGGCAGCCCACTCCAGTACTCTTGCCTGGAAAATGCCATGGATGGAGGAGCCTGGTAGGCTACAGTTAATGGGGTAGCAAAGAGTCGGACACGACTGAGCGACTTCACTTTCACTTTCAGGGCATATGCTCAGTAGTGAAATTACTGGGTCATATGGTAGCTTTATTCTTACTTTTTAAAGGAATCTCCATATGGTTCTCCATAGTGGCAATTCACCTTCTTAAAAAAATTTTATTGTGTTAAAAACACTTACCATGAGGTGTATTCTTTTAACCATATTTTAAGTTTATAATACAGTGTTTTTATATATAGGCTTGATGTGGTAAGCAGATCTCTCGAACTGATTGACCTTGCAGGACTGAAACTTTATACCTATTGATTAGCAACACCTTGTTTTCTTTCCCCTCAGTTCCTGGTAACTACTATTCTATTCTTCACTTCCATGAGTTTGACTGTTTCCAATCTCCTTCATATAAGATTCATGCAGTATTTGTCCTTCTGAGTCTGGCTTATTTCCCTTGGCACAATGTCTTTCAGGTTGATCTACGTTGTCTCATATGGCAGGATTTCCTTCTTTTTAAGGAGGAATAATAATACATTGAATGTATACGGTAGAGGATATTTATCCATTCATCTATTGATGGACATTTAAGTTGTAACCACATTTTGGCTACAGTGAGTACTACTGCAGGGAACTTCAAAGTGCTATGTCTTTGAGACACTTATTTGAATTATCCTGTATAAATACACAGATTTGAAATGGGTGAATCATATGGCAGCACTTTTTTCTCTTTTTAAATTTTTGATTAACCTTCATATTTTTCATAGTGGTCGCACCACTTTGCCATCCCACTAACAGCTTCAAAGATTATTTTTTTTTCTCCACAATGACACCAATATTTGTTATTTGTGTGTGTGTGTGTGTGTTTGATTCTAGTCACTCTAACAGGTGTGAAGTGACATGTCATTGTAGTTTTGATTGCATTTCCCTGTTGATCAGTAATGATATTAAGCTCCTTTTCATGTACCTATGGTTATTTATAGGTCATCTTTAAAGAGAATTAAAGTTGTTGTTAAATTTTCTTTGTTACTATGTTGTAGAAGTTTCTTATGTAGTTTTGAAATTAACCCCTTATTAGATATATGGTAGCTCATACTTACTTAAGACTGACCATGCAATGTGCCTTATATTAGGCATTTTATTGCATTCATAGGAAAATTTTGAGACAGGTATAGTTTATCCCTAATTAACAGCTGTATAATATGCTGATCTTCAAGGAGTTTGGGAAATATTTAATGCCACAAAGTACTGGTGTGTATGGATGTCTGCATAGCCAAGGCACTCAAGCTTTCCCCTGGAAGGCACAGTGGATAATATTAGCTGAAATGCTACTGTAGTTCTACAAATTATACTAATAAATTATCAATGAGCTCTATGTCACCCATATTTTATTTAAGAAAAAATACCCATGGATTGAATGGCTGAATCAGTGATTCATTGAGGTTCATTCTCTGAGTGTACTAAGAATGTCTGAAGACCCACTAAGTGTTATTCAAAATAAAGGGCCTGATAGAGTCAATTGAATTGCTGTTGTAGGGGAAAGAAGCACAAGATATTTAGGAATCAATAGTGGCAAAACTTCTAAAAAGGATATAGCCCAGACAGTGAGTCCATTTTGAAGATAATGCTGCTGCTAAGTTGCTTTAGTCATGTCCAACTCCATGCAACCCCATAGATGGCAGCTCACAAGGCTTCCCTGTCCCTGGGATTCTCCAGGCAAGAACACTGGAGTGGGTTGCCATTTCCTTCTCCAATGCATGAAAGTGAAAAGTGAAAGGGAAGTCGCTGAGTCATGTCCAACTCCTAGTGACCCCATGGACTGCAGCCCACCAGGCTCCTCCGTCCATGGGATTTTCCAGGCAAGAGTACTGGAGTGGGGTGCCATTGCCTTCTCTGTTCAATATAATGAGAGGAGAGGAATCTGGGTTCCTAGTAGACCACAGTGACACATATCATGGGACTGCAGAGATCAGATCAGTGTATAAATCTGCAAAAAGGGCTTCACAAAAGGGCCAGAGCTTTGTTTATGATTTATGGCCTAGAAAACTGAGGGATCATGTTGTTCTGCTCAGCTCACACATAGAGCCATGTGAAACAGACCTGGCATGAGACTGCTTGCACTGGATAATCAAGACAGACTTTGTGGTTGAGTTTAAGTCACTTAATTGTCAAGTAAAGCCCAGAGACCAGCAGGATATAGTACAAGGGGAAATTAGAAAAAAATGTGTGTATAGGTTAAGGTATGTCCTGTTAGCAAACTCTGGTTTCTCCCATCAAAGGAAACAAAGGCGAGTGCTGGCAGGTGAAATGGAGTGGAGTGATGAATTTTACATACCAGATGCTTGGAGAGCTGGGGAGTGGGGGAAGTACCAAGTCTGACAATGGAAGAGGAGCACCATTGTCAAAGAATTCCTCATATTTCCTGACTGGGGCATGACATTGGCCAAGGGAGTATGTGACAAAGTGTTGAATGAATCACTCTATACTTCCTCAGTGAAGGGTAAGGAAGTCCATGGACAAGGGAGCTATGTGATATCAGCATGAGTGTGGTATGGTACTTTTGAGATTGGAAGCACGTGGTATTTGGGGTTGGAAACAAGTGCATCATGAGAGTGCTAGGCTGTTCCCCTGGGTGGAGCTGTCTGATCCTGATAAAAGGAGTTTCCCTCACAGAGCTGCCAGCTTCGTGATACTCAGTCATAGGTCTTCTTTGGAGCCTCTGGTGAGTACAACTCTTAGAAGTCTTTTTGGCACTTGGCTGGCAGAGTTTCATCTGAGGGTAGAAGTAACTTTAGTTTAACCATTTAGTGCTCTCTATGGGAAAAAGAAGATAATGTGTTTTAGGAGTGTATTTTGTATTTGGTCTTGAATGTCCTCTTGAATGTGATGGGAGACTTGGAATCAGAGGCACAATCTTCACCTGAGGGAGAGTAAGTGAGACGAGATGCTGTGCTGTGGCATATCTACATTAGTTCCAAATGCATCATTCTCAGCATCCAATCCCACTGAATGCTAGAGTTGGGCATTTGCATTTCTCCTCAGGAACCAACAGTCAAGTCAGTTAGACCAGCAACCAAGACCTCATGGGAGATATAAGTAGAGATTTATTTTGAGATTGGCTACAATTTTAATATCCAAATTCTTCTTCTTCAGACTACATTTGTACTGACACTAGACCTGTGTAGGTAATTTTGTCTTTAGAAAGTGGTAGGATGAGAGATTAATCAGCAAAGACTGAAGGTCTGAGGGCAAGAGGTGCTAAAAATGAAGGGTAAAGAAGCTACAAAAAACCACAAGGACTATATTAGGGATCACAAAGGATTCTTGGAAATGGGAGGGTTGTTGGCTCAGCTAATTGTTCTACTTACTGGTAGGACTCTCTATTATGAACAATGCTGTCTGTCTGTATTTCAGATTCCGCGAGACCCAGGAAGGATGTCTCACCACCAGCATCCGCATCCGCACCAGCATCAGCATCACCATCAGAGCAAGGAGCCCTGCCATCCACCTCCAATAGTGTGCCCACCGAAGTGCCATGAGCCTTGCCCACCCCATCCATGCCCACCTCCAGTGAGCCAGCAGAAATGCCCTCCTGTGCCACCATGCCCACCCTGCGAGCAGAAGTGTCCACCCAAGTGGAAGTAACAGCACCAGATTTCATCTGGACCAAGAAACAAGATCCAGGCGCTTCCATTATATTGTCCTCCCTTCGGCCATGGTGACGGACTGCATCTTCCTTAATCTCCCTCCTCAACCGACAGCTGACAGAGGGAAGGCTTGCTTCCTGAAGCTGACACCACATTGTTGGAAGAAGAGCACCAGGATCATCGCCTGATCTCTCTGTGCCATGTGCCTGTCTGTTATCTGTGATGTGATCTCTACCCCATGAGTAATTAGTGTGTCTATTCCTTTGCTTCTCCAATAAAGCACATTCATACTTGAACCCATATTTCTTTCTTTTTTTGTGTGTGCATGTTTTTCATCTTTCTGTCAACTACAAGTATTCCTTTCCATCCTAAGTGTTCCTTTCCATTCACATTGGATTATCAGAATTAGACTTTTCCATCTCTGAGTTAAGCTTTGTCTGAAATATGTCTTTTGGACTGGCTACATCAAAGAATTCTTTTATTGGTTTCAAACCCATGTCTATCTCTTCCTACCTTGTAAGACCTTGAAAAGAACTGAATTCCTCAGCCTCAGTGTCCTTATCTGTAAAAAATTAGGAAAGAATATAGTCAACTTAGTGTACTCATAGGAATTAATTTATTTGCAAATGTTTCCTAATTATTAACACATGTCAGGCAATCTCTCAAGTGCTAGGGACATGATGATGGTGACCAAAGTCTTTGTCTAAATTCTTGAGTAGATTTTATAAGCACACACATACACATAAGCAAATAATAGTGATGCATGGGTATATGTTAGAGACAGTTGTTTAGAAAAGCTCTTCTAAAGTGGTTTTATGTGCAAAGCATTGAGTGAAGAGTAAGCTGGGAGTGTATCTGGGGTACATTGTACCATGAGAGGAGACGGCGAGTGTTAAGGCAGAGGAAAGCAATGGCAGCAGAATGGTGATCAAGGAGACACTGTCCCCAATAGAGTCAGACACATTGGATCTCAAAGATGTAGCAAAGGTTTTGAAAATTTGTTTACAGTTTGACAGCCATATTATGCTGATGGCCAAAGGAATAAAATTTTATATTTATATGTGTGCAAGCTAAGTTGCTTTAGTCATATTTGACACTTTGCAACCCTTGGACTGTAGCCCACCAGGCTTTTCTGTCCATGGGATTCTCCAGGCAAGAATATAATCAGTAGTGGGTTGCCGTGCCCCACTTCAGGGGATCATCCTGACCTAGGGATTGAACCTGCATCTCTTACAGCTCTAGCACTAGCAGATGAGTTCTTTACCACTCGTGCCACCTGGGAAGCCCTTTTTTATCTATATAATTCTCAACTATCCCGTATAATTTCTTTTAACTAAAAGTATATGTGATCTTAAAGACATTTCCAAAAGATCAAAACTATTGAACAATAAATTTAAAACTCCTTTGCCAAATGAAAATTTATTTTGTGGGCATGATTATATGAGAAATAAATCTATTATTAATAGTTTTCCCATCCTATAGTGAGATTGACTCCATTAATTTCTATCACCTTATAGGTAACAACAAAAGTGTGTAGAGAATTTTACTCTTGTTGTGCCTCCAACACTAAAAAGAATTGATTCTCTTTTTAAGAGGGTTGACTTTGCACTCTTGGAAAGGGCTCTGGACTACTATTACTGTTGACAGATTCTCTCTTCATTTTCGTCTCGAGGTAAAACAAAAATATAAGTCTTTTGACTTTAGGAGAACAGGACTGACACTCTCAGAAAGTTCACAAACTTTTGCTGTATAAAGTAGATAATTATAAATTGATCACTCTCTTATAGTCAAGAAACTCAACATCAAGAAAAATAACATTATCAACCCTTCAAAAGACCCATGTTTCCTTATTACATTATATCCCATATGTTCTCCACTAGCAATAACCACAATCCTCACTCCTAATAATCACTTTCTGATTTTTCTTTGTGTTTTTTATCCATCAGTATAGAAATATCTCTTAAATTTATAGTTAAGTTACTAGCTTTTTTGCTTTGTATAAATGGGGTTATACTGCATTCCATATTTTTTTCTCTCCTCTTTCAACTGACGGTATGTAGTTTTGGTTTGCTCACTAGTTTGCTTTAGTATATTGTGTGGCTATATCACACTTCATTTCTCTCTTTGGTCTACTCTTACTGACCTTGAAGTTGTTTCCTGCTTGGACCTGTTAGGAACACTATGATGTCTTCTTCACGCCCGCTGCACATGTTCACACATTTCTCTAGGGTACGTTCCCCAAAGTACATGCATCTTCTGCTTCAATAGATAATTAATGCTCAACTGCTTTCCAACATTGTTGCACCAATTCAAACCCTCTGACAGGAGTGTAATGTATTTCCTGCTTATTCTGTCTCTTTAAATTAGTTGATCATTTCCATATTCTGAAAGTTTTGCCCATTTGTTGAACAGTAGTTGTAGTCATCTTTCCTTGCATTTTGAATAAAGTCTTTACTAAATACTAATAACTTTCAGAAGCTCTAAAATATTTTCATTGGCTGTTTGGAGGCATCCTTTTTTATGAAGTGACTGTTGCACATTTTTCTATTGAGCTGTCTTTTTATGATTGATTTTATGACTTATTTATGTATTTTGGATACTGATTTTTAATAACCATTTTCCTGACCCACGGTAACTAATTTTGTCCCATGTTTTCTCCCAGAAATTATAGAGTCTTAGATCTTATGTTTCAGTGTGTGATATAGCTGAGTTAATTTTTAATATGATGTGAGGTGAAGGCCAAGCTTTGTTTATTTCTGTATCAGTATCCACCATTTGTTGACAAGATTATTTTTTTTTGTCCATTGAATCACTTTGACACCTTTATTGAAAATCAATTGGCTATATATGTTTTGGAGCTAATTTTTCAGCTTCTCATAGCAAAATTTAGGCTTAAACTAAAGAAAACAGGGAAAACTACTAGGCCAAGTCAGGTACTACTCAAATCAAATCCCCTATGAATATTCAATGGAGGTGATGAATAGATTCAAGGGATTAGATCTAGTAAACAGTGTGCCTAAACAACTGTTGATGGAAGCCCATAATATTGTACAGGAGACAGAGAACAAAACCATCCCAAAGGACAAAAAAAAAAAAAAAAAGGCAAGAAGACAAAGTAGTTACCTGAGGAGGCTTTACAAATAGCTGAATAAAGAAGAGACGCTAAAAACAAAGGAAAAAGGGAAAGGTATTCCAACTAAATGCAGAGTTCTAAAGAATAGCAAGGAGAGACAAGAAGGCCTTCTTCAATGAACAGTGCATAAAAATAGAGGCAAACAGCAGAAAGGGAAAAACTATCTCTTTCCCCTTCTTCAATAAAATTAGAAATACAGGGGAATATTTCACCCAAATATGAGCACAATAAAAGACAAAAATAATAGAGACCTAGTAGACACAGAAGTGATAAGAAGAGATGAAAAGATTACACAGAAGAACTACAGAAAAATGATCTTAATGAACAGGATAACTACAATGGTGTGGTCAGTCACTCAGAGCCAGGCATTCTGGAGTGTGAAGTCAAGTGGGCCTTAGGAAGCATTGTTGTCAATAAAGCTAGTGGGTGTCATGGAATTCTAGTAGAGCTATTCAAAACCTTAAAAGATGATGCTATTAAAGCATTGTGCTCAATATTTCAGGAAATCTGGAAGACCCTGCAGTGGCCACAGGACTGAAAAAGATCAATCTTTACCCCAATTCCCAAGAAGGGTAGTACTAAAGAATGTTCAAAAACATCAGACAATTACAGTCATTTCCCAAGCTAGAAAGGTAATGCTTAAAACTTTGTATGCTAGGCTTCAGTATTACGTGGAGCAAGAAATTTCAGACATCCAAGGTGGGTTTAGAAAAGGCAGAGGAACCAGAGATGAAATTGTCAACATTCCCTGGATCATAAAGGAAGCAAGGGAATTCCAGAAAAATATTTACCTCCGACTTGACTATGTGTAGAATATAACTGTGTAGAATATAACTGTGGCAATCTCTTAAAGAAATGGGAATACTAGACTACCTGTCTTACCTATCTCCTGAGAAACCTGTATATGGGTTCAGAAGCAACAGTTAGAACCCTGTATGGAACAACTGACTGGTTCAGGATTGAGAGAGGAGCACGACCAGGCTGTCTCCTGTCACCCTGGCTTTTCACCTCTATGCTGAACACATCATGAGAAATGCTGGGGTGGATGAGTTACAAGCTGGAACCAAGACAGGTGCAAGAAACACCAACAACCTTAGATATGCAGATGATACCACTCTAATGGCAGAAAGCGAAGAAGAACTAAAGGGCCTCTTGATGAGAGTGAAGGAAGAGAGTGAAAGAGCCGGCTTAAAACTAAATATTAAATATGCTCTATAGGTGTGTGGATTTGTCTCTGGGCTTTCTATTTTGTTCCATTGATCTATATTTCTGTCTTTGTGCCAGTACCATACTGTCTTGATGACTGTGGCTTTGTAGTAAAGCCTGAAGTCANTACAGTATTGTAAAGCAAAACAAACTAAAAAATAAAAATTAATTAAAGAAAAAAAAATATGCTCTATATTTTTTTTTAGTTTGAATTTCATAAAGGTGTTTTTAAAATAATTTAAAACACCCCAAATTAGAGTGTAAACATTTTCATCCAACAAATATGAAATACTCAGAAAAGCTATAGATATGCTAGGCCACAAAGCAAGTGTCAACAAATTTCAAGGAATAAAATCATGCAAAGCATATTCACGAATCAAAACACAGTTAATTTAGAAGTAAAATTAAAAGTTAAACACAAAGTCATTTATTTAAAAGTTTAAATAATTTTTTATATGGAAAACACCTTAGAATCAAATAATACTTAAAACATGGCATTATCAATTAGGGAAATAGAGAGAAAGCTGTGTTTCTAGGCAAATTTACAGAAATAGATGCTTTTTATTATATTTATTTAATATATTTTTTATAAAATGAAAAATTAGAAAAAGTTATAAATGTTCAGAGTACATCACGCAAAATGGGCTGGATGAATCACAAGCTAGAATCTAGACTGCTGGGAGAAAAATCAACAACCTCAAATATGCAGACAATACCACTCTGATTGCAGAAAATGAAGAGGGACTAAAGTGCCTCTTGATGAGGGTGAAAGAGTGAAAAAGCTGGATGGAAACTCCCTATGGAAAGAAAAAAAACACTAAGATTATGGTACTGGGTTCCATTACTTCATAGCAAATAGAAGGGGAAATAGTAGAAGCTATGGCAGATTTTGTTTCCTTGGGCTCAAACATCACTGCAGATGGTGACTGCAGCCATGAAGTTAAAAGATGCTTGCTCCTTGGAAGGAAAGCTATGATAAGCCTAGACAGCATATTAAAGAGCAGAGCCATCACTTTGCTGACAAAGTTCTACATACTTAAAGCTTATGATTTTTCTAGTAGTCATGTACATATGTAACAGTTGGACCATAAAGAAGACTACCACCAAGAAATTGATGCTTCTGAATTATTGTGCTGGAGAAGACTCATGAGGATCCCTTCAACTGCAAGATCAATCCTAAAGGAAATTAACCCTGAATATTTACTGAAAGACTGTTGCTGAAACTGAAGCTCCAACACTTTTGGCACCTAATGTGTAGAGTCAGTTACATTGGAAGAGACCTTGGTGCTGGGAAAGATTGAAGGCAAAAGGAGAAGAGTAGCAGTGGAAGATGAAATGGCTAGATAGTATCACTGATTCAGTGGACATGAATTTGAGCAAAGTCCCAGAGATATGGGGCTTCCCTTGTGGCTCAGCTGGTAAAGAATCCACCTGCCATGTGGGAGACCTGGGTTTCACCCCTGGGTTGGTAGGATCCCCTGGAGAAAGGAAAGGGTACCCACTCCAGTATTCTGGCCTGGATAATTACCTGGACATATAGTTCCTGGGGTCACGAAGAGTTGTCCAAGACTGAGCGACTTTCACTGTCACTTTTCACTTTCCAGAGACAGTAGAGAACAGAGGAGCCTGGTATGCTACAGTCCATGGGGTTGCAAAAAGTTGGACATGACTCAGCAACTCAACAACAATAAATTAAGTATCAAAGCATTTTTTTTGGAAAAGTATAACATAAAAAAGAGAGAAATGAGATAATTAAAATATGATTAGGAATTGATAATATGGAAAAGAAACATACAATTTTGAGGAAAATCAAGACAATCAAAAACTAGATTTTTGAAAAAGCAATAAAAATGATGGATATCTGGTAAGATAAAAAACAGAAGATAAATTGCATATATCATATATGTGTGTGTGTAATATATATACACACAAGCATGTGTGTGTGTGTGTGTGTGTGTGTGTGTGTGCTGAGACTCTTCAGTCGTGTCCAACTCTGTGTGATCCTATGGATTGTAGCCCACCAGGCTCCTCTGTCCTTGGGGTTCTCCAGGCAAGAATACTGGAGTGGGTTGCCATGCCCTCCTCCAAGGGATCTTCCTTATCCAGGGATCCAACTTGCATCTATTATGTCTCCTGCTAGTAACACCTGGGAAGCTCCCTATATATATAGAGAGAGAGAGAGAAAGAATTTTTTTCTAGCCAACCTGAGGATTGTAGCCAGGGAGACAGTCTTCAGAATACTCTGAGGACTCTCCTGCTTGTTAGAAACTGAAGACACAGTCATATGCATTTTTGAGAAAAAGGTTGTACATCAAAATGGCACACTGAAATTTTATGTAAAGTTCACTAATATACATAGCCCAGATCTGCAAGAGGAAGACGTGCAGTAGGTCCTGATGACCACATGCAGAATTAGGAAAGAAAAATTAATCTTCTCAGGAGTTACAGTGCTGGCATTAGAATAAGGAAAAACAACATTGATCTTTATGGTCAAGCAGGCTTTCCCGCCTTTGAGGAGATCTGGTTAATATATAATACAGATGTATACTGCACATTAGGGAGGGCTCAATAGGGACAGGCAGTATGTTATGCTTAACTTTGTTTGTCTTGCCTCAAACATAAATTTTGTTCCATCAGATAATATTCTTTATAACACAGTTAAACTTTCTGCAAAGAACTGGCTAGTAAATACTGTATGTTTTGAGTGCAATGTAATCTCTGTTGCAACTATTTAATTCTGTTACAAAGAAAGCAACCATAAAGAATAGATAAATGAGTGGATGCAGCTGTGTCCCCTTGGAACTTTGTTTACAAATTTGAAAAACAGGGTGGCAGGCCGGATTCAGCACAAGCTGTATAGTATCTTCTTTATATTACTAATCCCTGTTTTAATTTCATTCCTACTATTGACAATGTGTGCTTTCTCCTGTTTTTACTTATTAGCTTCCATAGAAGTCTATCAATTACGTTGGCCTTTTCAAAAAACTAATTTGTGTCTTTGTTAATTTTCTGTGTTCTTGAGATTTAACTTGCTGTTCTTTTACCAGCTTCAGAAGGTGCTAGGTTATTGCTTAGTTTGTCCAAGCTTAGGTTATTGATTTTGATATTTGTATAAAGTATGCACTTATTGCTATACATTTCCTCTAATCAGTTCTTAGCCATATTTAATAAATTTTGATAATTTTAATTTTTCTATGATTCAACTAAAATTAAAACAAGCAATTCCGTTGTTATTCTCTCTTTGACTCAAGGGTATTTAGAAGTGTAATGTTGCACTTTCAAGCACTCAAAGATTTTCTTGTTACATTTTATTTTTTAATTTCTAGCTTTATTTTACATGATTTGTAATATTCTTACTGATTGAAACTTTAACAATTTTGAAAGTTGGTTTATGCCAGTTGTGGTCATTAAAAAATGACAGATGCATTTTAGAAGAACGTGTATTCTTCACATATTGTGTGTGATGTTTTTAACTTGTCAATTAGGTCAAGTGTACTAATTATGTTTTTCAAATCTTTTCTGTCCTTACTGATTTGTACCTTTTTATGGCAATGGCACCCCACTCCAGTACTCTTGCCTGGAAAATCCCATGGACAGAGGAGCCTGGTGGGCTGCAGTCCATGGGGTCGCGAAGAGTCAGACACGACTGAGAGACTTCACTTTCACTTCTCACTTTCATGCATTGGAGAAGGAAATGGCAACCCACTCCAGTGTTCTTGCCTGGAGAATCCCAGGGACAGGGGAGCCTGGTGGGCTGCCGTCTATGGGGTCACACAGAGTCGGACATGACTGAAGCGACTTAGTAGTAGTAGTAGCATCATATCAATTATTGCAAAAGGTGTGTGAAACTCTCTCACTGTGATCATGGATTTATCTATTTCTTCATTTATTTCTGTCAGTTATTATTTACATATTTTAAGTTAGGTTATGTGGGTCATGAAAATTTAGAATTGCTATACTTACTGATTGACATTTTCTTATTTTTGAAATGCCATTTTTTATGCCTGATGTGAATAATTTTATGTCTAGATAATGGCAGGCCTCTCTTTCAGGGCTGTTAGTATGGGAACTGGGTAAACCTGCTAAGGAGTGGAGGTGAATCTGGGATGCTTCGGTTGCTATGGTTATGTCTGGGCAACTCAGATTTCAAATTCTTCGTAATAGCTTGTGCTTAGGGTGGAGGCTGGGGTGATGGAAGGTTTTTCTCAGTTTTCCTACTCCACCCTCAGCTCTGGGTTTTCCTGGTACACTTATTCTACAGAATTTGCCTCTTTCCCACTCTTCCCTCCCCTCCACTGGCAGACTGTTACTGCTTGCTTTGTTGTTCAGCCCCTAAATCATGTCCAGCTCTTTGCGACCCCATGGACCTCAGCACATCAGGCTCCTCTGTCCTCCACTATCTCCCAGAGTTTGCTCAAACCTATGTCCACTGAGTTGGTGATGCCATCCAACCACCTCATCTTCTGTTGCCCCCTTCTCCTCCTACCCTCAACCTTTCACTGCTTGATGCTTATGAGCCTGGTAAGGGCACTAGGGCGTTATCTATCATCCTGGTCCTTCCCCAGTCTTAGGCTGGACCCCACTGCTTGTGTCTTCAGTATGGGGCTTTCTCAGTGGTCTTGTGTCTGCTTCCTCTAGCAACCAAACTCTTCTTTGTATTGTTGGAAGATCTATATGAGAGAAAGTTTCTGCCGTCTCGTAATATAAAAAAATCTCAAATGATATTTGTACACAAATTTGGGACCAAGATGTTCCCTTCTATCACCCCTAGGAATATAAGAAATTTCTTTGCTTCTACTTTTCCCCTAGTCAGTCATGATGGATCTTTATCTGTGCCATGGGGGCAACAGAGTTTGAAACTTCCCCCTCCAAACATATAGGAAAGGTCTTAGTGGGGCTTTGTGCCTTTTTTACAGTAATAGTTGCTCCCTCCCCTATGTCAGCACCACTGAAGGTATTCGCCTGTTTGCAGAATTTCTCCTTCTTGGAGAAGGAAATGGCAGCCCACTCCAGTGTTCTTGCCTGGAGAATCCCAGGGACAGGGGAGCCTGTTGGGCTGCCATCTATGGGGTCGCACAGAGTCGGACACGACTGAAGCGACTTAGCAGCAGCAGCAGAATTTCTCATGAGCACCAAATGGGGAATCAAGCAGAATCTTCAACTGGGTGCAGAGTCCCCTGTTTCTGTGATCCCCGGGCATGCTAGCTCGTACTCAGGTTCTGGCAGTTTGTTGGACACTTTATCTGTGTTCACCTTGTTTGACTTACAGCACTTCATCTCTGCTTCTCCAGTGTCTGCATAGGCAGTCAGTGCTCACCTTCTGCCTCCTGTGAGTCTCAGGATCTTTGATTACTTTGAAACTTATGCCCTGGTGACTTTGAGCAAGTTTGGCTCTTGTAGTTTATGTGATGTGTGCCTTTTGTTGAGGTGAACGTGAAGCTCTCTCCAACTTCTTTTCATCCTCGCTGGAACTGGAACTCTTCTCCCATCACTTTAACATCCCTTTATGTCCCCGCTCTTGCTTCCTTTTATTGCTTTACTTATCTTTTTTATGCTTTGTTTTAAGCCACGAAGTATGTGGGATCTTAGCTCCCTGACCAGGGATCGAACCCACAACCCCTGCATTGGGAGGCAAAGTCTTAACCACTGGACCATCAGGGAAGTCCCTTGCCTCCTTTTAGATTGAGTAAATGTTCTGGATTATACCTCCTTCCCCTTACATTTTTCAGGTTTTTTTTAAAAATTTCTTTTAGAGGGTGCTCCAGAGATTGTAGGGTTTCATCCCTGAGTTGGGAAGATTCCCCTGGAGGAGGGCATGGCAACCCACTCTAGTATTCTTGCCTGGAGAATCCCATGGACAGAGAAGCCTGGTGGAAAGTCTGGACACAACTAAAGCAACTTAGCACACACATACACACCAGAGATTATAACATACATCTTTGATTTATAATCTAATAAATATGAATGCTTATACTCTTTCTCAGAAAAATCTAGGAAACTTAGAATGTTTTAAATTTGCTAACTTACTTCCAGGCTCATGTGTTACTGTTGTCATGCAATTTAATTATACATAAACTTTAAACCTTGGACATCATTATTATTAACACATTGTATTTATTTAAATTGACAGACATCTAGATTTCCTTTGCTCTGTATTTTTTCCATTCCATGTGTTGAGTTTCACGTCACTCTTGTGTTTTAGGTCAAACTTGGACTGAGGCTGAAGTGATGAAGTGGTTCATTTTTGGCTTTTGCATACTTACTGAGCTAGTCATCCATGAAGCAAATCTGGGCTTTTTCTCCCTGTCAGCTGGTTTCAGGACTCCATATTAGTCAAGGAGGAGGTGTTGGTGGCCAGCTGACCTAACAGGTTAACACTGACTGAGTGGCTGGAGGAGCTGTCATGCACCATTCACTTAATGGCAGCTGCAGTGATTGCAGCCATGAATTTAAAAGATGCTTACTTCTTGGAAGGAAAGGTATGACAAACCTAGACAGTGTATTAAAAAACAGAAATATCACTTTGCAGTCAAAGTTCCGTATAATCAAAGCTGTGGTTTTTCCAGAAGTTATGTATGGGTGTGAGGTGGGCAATAAAAAGTCTGAGGGCCAAAGAACTGGTGCTGGAGAAGACTCTTGAGAGTCCCTTGGACAGAAAGAAGATCAAACCAGTCAATCCTAAAGGAAATCAGCCCTAAATATTGATTGGAAGGACTGATGCTGAGGCTGAAGCTCTAACACTTTGGCCAACTAATGCAAAGAACCAACTCATTGGAAAAGACCCTGATGCTGGGAAAAATAAAGGGCAGGAGGAGAAGGGGATGACAGAGGGTGAGTTGGTTGGATGGTATCATCAGCTAAATGAACATAAGTTTGAGGGAACTCTTGGAGGTAGTGAAGGACAGGGAAGCTTGGCACCTTGCATTCCACAGGGTTGCAAAGAGTTGAGCATGACTCAGCGACTGAACAACAACCTGTGGCTGACTCAGTGCCTGAGGAGAAGTTTGTAGATCCAAGGGGCCAAGCTTGCAATAGACTTTTTCTCTGAGGGGTCTGGGGACACCAAAGCTGAAGAAACATCCGTGTCTTCACCATCATGGACAGCAGCCACCTTTTGGCAGGTGTGCCCTCAGATACTCATGTTCCTGTCATTGTGACCCTGATTTAAGCAAATGATTCACAAATTCTGGATGGTAGAAGTCAGGCATGATTTTAAGGAATTATGTTTTGGGTGTGTTTCTAGGATACAAGGAGTCACTTTCTGTTGGGGAAAGTCCCTTGGCGTATCCAAGAGTGTGTCCCAGTAATCCCAAGATTATTGACAGTGGCAGTGACTCAGTTGCAGATACCTGTTCTTAAGCTATTGAGGGTGGAGGCTTTATGCCTGGTAGTTATGACCAATACTCACCTCACACAAAACTCCCTGTTTCCTATGAGGTCAGATACCTGCTTCCCTGAGTGGGAGCTTAGATAGTTCTGCCCTGTCCTGAGATCATCTGGAGAGCAATGCCATACTTTTCCATTTGGAAAACCACATCATAGGAAAGATTTTTGATGATCTCACTAGATAAAATAAATTAAAATAAGGTCACTTCTGAGATTGAGGAGAGAAAAAAAAAGAGAATAATAGAATCAATTCACTAACTCTTTCTTCATGGTCTACTATCTGCTAGACTCTATTCTGGAGCACTTGGATATACTTATAAGAGGTCTCAGCTCTGTCATTCTGAATCTTAAACTTGGAAGTGGTGTAAGAGGGTCTGTGTATATGATTGGTGGAGTGTATAAAGATAAGACCAATATTAAACAAGTAGATAATACCAAACATGAAATTCCTTGCTTTGAAGGACTTAGAGCCTAGGTTTGGAAAGAGAAAGCACACATACCAGTCCTACAGACCTTAAGCCTCTTGTATTTTTCTGTACTCACTCCTCCTTTAAATATACAGTCAGTCATGTGCGTGTTTGTGTGCAAACTTAGAACACTCTCTTACACTTTTCTTAGGTTTGTGCATGTTGAATGTTGTTTTATTTCTGGAGTTTAGGATGTATAGGGCATGGAGTATGCAGAAGTTGTCCTGAGATTCAGAGATAGAAGTGACCCTCTTTCTGTACCTTCATAAATGAGCAAAGGGTCCTTAAGCATTCAGGTCAAAAATGAACAGCCTCGATGAAGGACACATAGAAGAAAAGCAACAGTGGTGAGTTCTGAGTAGGTTAAGGAAAAGGAAACTACCAGGGGGTTTTTGTGGCAAGTAAATCTCTGCCTAGGCAGAAATAAGGTTATTCTGGAAGGATCTGAAGATATTTTGGGAAGATATTTTCCAAACTTCAATAAATTTCATGCTGCTTTTCTTATTTCTGATGTTGCCAACATTATTACATCCATATTTTATTGAAATTCCCTTCAAATCAACAGACCTTAAAAGCTTATACAAATTTGATGCAGTACTATATATTACATAATCTGAAATTCAACTTATGAACTTTTCAATACAGATTAAGCTTGATAATACTTAACATGTAAAACATTGTTTGCCATGTGAGATTGTCTTCTGTAACAAGTCACACCATGACAAACATTGGAAAATGCTGCAACAGGAATTCCTGTTCATAAATGGGTGGCTATAAAATGAACAAAATAAAATTAAAATGAAGCATTACCTTCCTAGGAGACCCTTCCCTTTCTAAAAAAAAACTTTCATTCAGTTCTTTGATCCTTCCTCATGAGGGCAGAAATGAAAGGCAGGGGAAAGCACATTTCAAGTGGGCACCAGAAGAGGGGTGGGTAGGGCCCTGATTAAATTTCAGGCTGAAGATATATGAGGAGGGTAAGAAAGAGGAAGGGACAGTAAGAGTTATTGGTGGCTAAGGGACTACCAGACCACTTTACCTGCCTCCTGAGAAATCTGTATGTAAGTCAAGAAGCAAGAGCTAGAGCTGGACATGGAACAACAGACTGGTTCCAAATTGGGAAAAGAGTATGTCAAGACTATATATTTCACCCTGCTTATTTAACTTATATACAGAGTACATCATGCAAAATGTTAAGCTGGAAGAAGTACAAGCTGGAATCAAGATTGCTGGGAGAAATATGCAGATAACCTCGGGTATGCAGATGACACCACCCTTATGGCAGAAAGCATAGAAGAACTAAAGAGCCTCTTGATGAAAGTGAAAGAGAAGAGTGAAAAGGTTAGCTTTAAACAACATTCAAAAAACTAATATGATGGCATCTGGACCCATCATTTCATGGCAAATAGACAGGGAAACAATGCAAACAGTGACAGACTTTATTTTTGCGGGGGCTCCAAAATCACTGCAGATGGTGACTTCAGCCATGAAATTAAAGGAAACTTGCTCCTTGGAAGAAAAGCTATGACCAACTTGACAGCATATTAAAAAGCAGAGACATTACTTTGCCAACAAAGGTCTATCTAGTCAAAGCTATGGTTTTTCCAGTAGTCGTGTATGGATGTGAGAGTTGGATGATAAAGAAAGCTGAGCACTGAAGAATGATGCTTCTGACCTGTGGTGTTGGAGAAAAGTTTTGAGAGTCCCTTGAATTGCAAGGAGATAAAACCAGTCCATCTTAAAGGAAATCAGTCCTGAATATCCACTGGAAAGACTGATGCTGAAGCTGAAGTTCCAATACTTTGGCTACCTGATGTGAAGAATTGACTCATAGGAAAAGACCCTGATGCTGGGAAAGATTAAAGGTGGGAGATGAAGGGGAAGATAGAAGATGAGATGGCTGGATGGCATCACCGACTCAATGGACCTGAGTTTGAGTAAACTCTGGGAGTTGGTGATGGATGGGGAGGCCTGGCAGGCTGCAGTCCATGGGGTCGCAAAGAGTCGGACATGACTGAATGACTGAACTGAACTGAAGTGATGGGAGGTTGGAAGAAGGGCTTCTGGCTACTGTCTTGGTCTCACAAGGCACACCAGGAACATTGTACCAGACAGCCTAGCTTGTTGTCTGCCACTCCACTAGCCTGCAATTGTTGAAAGGCAGGTTCTGTTCCAAATAAGGTATGCATTCACATTTCTATAAATAATTATTATTAAATAAATATTTAAAATAGTCCTTCAGTTCAGTTCAGTTCAGTTGCTCAGTCGTGTCCAACTCTTTGCGACCCTATGAATCACAGTGTGCCAGGCGTCCTTGTCCATCACTAACTTCTGGAGTTCACTCAAACTCATGTCCATTGAGTTGGTGATGCCATCCAGCCATCTCATCCTCTGTCATCCCCTCCTCTTCCTGTCCCCAATCCCTCCCAGCATCAGGGTCTTTTCCAATGAGTCAATTCTTCACATGAGGTGGCCAAAGTATTGGAGTTTCACCGTCAGCATCAGTCCTTCCAATGAATACCCGGGACTGATCTCCTTTAGGATGGACTGGTTGATCTCCTTGTAGTCCAAGGGACTCTCAAGAGTCTTCTCCAGCACCACAGTTCAAAAGCATCAATTCTTTGGCACTCAGCTTTCTTCACAGTCCAACTCTCACAGCCATACATGACCACTGGAAAAACCATAGCCTTGAGTAGACAGACCTTTGGTGGCAAAGTAATATCTCTGCTTTCGAATATGCTATCTAGGTTGGTCATAACTTTCCTTCCAAGGAGTAAGTGTCTTTTAATTTCATGGCTGCAGTCACCATCTGCAGTGATTTTGGAGCCCCAGAAAAGAAAGTCTGACACTGTTTCCACTGTTTCCCCATCTATTTGCCATGAAGTGATGGGACCAGATGCCATGATCTTAACCTAATATAAATAGTAAAGTTACTAAAAAGAATAGACCTAAGTAATCTTTCTGGAGGAAAGTAGAGATGGAGCAAGCTGAGGAGCTGGAGTACCATATGTAGGCAGTTCTAGAGAGACACAAACCTCCAGGGGTGAGATTGGAAACAGTATCCCTAAAGGAGCATCCAGTATCTGTCAGCAGGCAAGCAGATCCAGGAGGCAGTTAGGATCTAAGCTGTGTCAAAGGAAAACTCAATGTGATCTCACCCCAGGGGTCTTATCTCCTAGCCACACTGCCAGAGTATATGAAAAAGTAGAACTAGAAACTCATGGTGGTAAGCCTCTTTGAGGAATATGATCACTAGAAACAGTGTTAAAAGCTGCAATCATTAATAACAATAATTTAGCAATAATTCATAGCTAGGATATTCTCAAATAAAATAACAGTGAATAATAATGACCACATTTTTAATAACCTAACATGAACATTTTCCTGAATTTATGCCTGGCTTCCCTGACAATCAGTCATTTAAATACATAGATCAATTAAAATAACAAATATATTTGTCCTTTGAGTGGCTGACTTATGAGGATATTTGGAGATTCAGTTTTTCAGAAATGGAACAGAGGGTCAAAATGTATGTTTGCCCTTCAAATATTGAAGAAGTGAAAGGAGGACATCTTGAGTAATTCTGTAGGACAAAAAAAAAAAAAAATGATAGACAAACTATGAGGAGAACTTATTCCTGTGCCAGTCCAGAGGCTGTGACTTGGAGACCTGAAATGCTAAAATTTATCTTGGAGTTATCGGCGAATTTCAAATGTCCACAGCGGTGCAGGCTTTATTGAATCATCAAAGGCAAGCTCTGAGCATGTCTATGTTCTATTCAGAGTAATGTAACATGTGAAAATATGGTCCCAGTAATCACCGTTGGGGGCTTCCCTGGTAACTCAGTATAAAGAATCTGCCTGCTAATGCGGGAGACATGGGAGATGTGGGTTCAATATCTGGGTCAAGAAGATTCTCTAGAGAAGGAGATGGCAACCCATTCTAGTATTCTTGCCTGAAAAACCTCATAGACAGAAAGCTTGGCAGGTTATATATAATCCATGGAGTCACAAATAATTGGGATAAGGCTTATCAACTGAACAAAAACAACAAAATCACTCTTGAGGAATATTCCTGTGCCTCTAATTGTAAAAAAAAAAAAGTTAAGAGTAGTTTCCACGTCACATAAATTCTTTAGTGATCATTAAATAAGCATTGAGACTAAAGGGGAGTAGACTGGAGAGGAATGTTACAAGTGTGACTTGGAGAAATGTCTAGGGTGGGGCCAGGTGCTCAATTACATGGGCAAGGAGAGCTAAGAAAAGTGGCCAGGCTCATGATGCAGAAAATCTGAGATGCTGTGACATGGGTACTAACCCCATCATTCAAATACTCCATTAGCTGTCGGTGAGAATTTGCCCTCAAACTGGGACAAGGTCCTGAAAATGCCAGGTGAGGCAGGGCTCCAGTTTAAGCAAACTTCTCACCAAGCATATGCCCCAGGAAACAGAATCATGGTACAGAATGCTCCCAGTAACAGGGTTCACGTCAGGCCCTTTTTAGAGTTCCGGGTAAACTGAACTGAGTTGTGCTGTATTTAGGGCTTCCCCATTGGCTCAGCAGTAAAGAATCCACTAGTGGTGCAGGAGACACAGATTAATCCCTGGGTCGGGAAGAGCCCCTGGAGAAGAGCATGACAGCCCACTCCAGTATTGCCTAGAAAACCCCGTGGACTGAGGAGCCTGGGTGGGCTACAGTTCATGGGGTCACAGAGGCTCGGACAGGACTGGAACGCCTGAGTGTGATGACAGTGCAGTGTTTCGAGCTGCTCAGGCTTGGGCTGTTCTATTTTTAGTTAGGGTTCTCTGCAATATAGTCTGCATCTCAGATCCCCGCCAGCTTTGGGGAATCTACAGAGCCTGATTGGTGGGGTACGGTGGAGGGATCATATGTGCTCCAGGTGCACCAAAATGTTTTATTTAATATGGAAGCCCAAATTGTGTTTAACGTCATTCATTTAGTCACTGGAAGTTTCAGATGATGATATGGGTTTTTCTGCCTTCCTTCTGCTCCCCTGCCCTTCTGCCAGGTCTTTTATGAGAATTGTATTAAAAATCACAGAAGAACATAAAAATATGGGAAATAAAAATGAATGACAGGCAGAGGACTCTCCCCTTTCCCTGATTCTTTTAAAAGTATCTAGAGATATGATTTTAAAAAACAAGTTGGGGTGGCTCTTGCACTCAAGAAATCACATGAAGATGACATTGTCTTCTCTTAAGACAACCTTCCTCAAATCAGTAGAACTTTTCTTCTCATATATGCCCAATGGAAACTCTTAAAGAAAAACTGATTGCATCAGTTGCAGAGGAAGAGGCACCAGTCCCAAATAATAAGATGACTTAAAGGGACACTCCTATAAGTATACAAGCCAAAGCTCCTGTAAAGAACTATATAATTATCCTTTTAGTTTTCAAGGATCTGCTTTGATTTCTTAATACCTTCTCGGTGAGTGTCTGGATTCCACACCCTTTCCCTGAGACACAGCAGCCATGAGAACCACCTCCTATTTCCTCCTCAAGCGTCCTGAACCGTGTCTACTTGCAAATGTCCACCGGTGCAGTGCCAGCAGAAGGGCCCTTCTGGGCAATAACTCTCATCCTGCTAGAAGAAAGATGTACAAGGTCATTTTCAGCTGCCAAACTTTCAGGACCACAAAATAAAAGCAAATGCGGCATTATAATCCATGGGTTCTAAATCTAACCATGATACCTTTTTTTTTTTTTTTTTTTTGGTATCCTTACTCACTTTTGCCTCTGCTCTGCCTGAAATAAATATGTGACAAACAACTGGCTTTTCTGAAGTGGATGTTCTCTCTGAACAAGGATCACCCTTGATTTCAAAAACCTCAGGAAAAGAGCTAGATCAAACGCTATTGTGTGCCTTCTGCCTATGATAAAGGTGGGATTCCATTCCTCCAACAACACACACTCATTTCAGCATGAACAAAGAATAAAGGGTACAGTTCATAGTCAAATGTAAATTTAGTCTGTTTCTCTACTTTTGGTCATTTTTAAAACTTGTTTTTGGTAACTATAGTTGATAAGTATTTTAGTTGTGGTGGCAGGAAAGATGGTAGTGGTCTGTGTGTGTAAATCTTTTATCTTTTTTCCATTGATCCAGAATTCTAGCCTCTTGCAATAAAAGTTTTATGAATCCTGTTTAAACTTTTGCATGTAGTTGTGCAGTTTCCCCAACACCACTTGTTGAAGGGACTGTCTTTTACCCATTGTATATTTTTCTTTTCTTTTTTTTTAACAGATAAGTAGACTGTATGTGCATGGGTTTGGGGTTTCCCAGGTGGTACTAGTGGTAAAAAAACTCATCTGCCAATGCAGGAAACCTAAGGGACTCAGGTTCAATCCCTGTTTTGGGAAGATCCCTTGGAGGAGGGCGCCACTCAAGTATTCTTGCCTTGAGAATCCCATGGACAGAGGAGCCTGGTGAGGCACTATCTATAGGGTTGTAAAGAGTTGGACACCACTGAGCAACTTAGCATGCATGCATAGGCTTATTTCTGGGCCCTCTATTCTGGTCCATTGATCTATGTGTCTGTTTTTATCCCAGTATCAGTTGTAGATTTTCAGTATAGTCTACAATCAGGGGGTACGATATGCCTAGGGTTTTTTTTTTTTTTTTTTTTTTCTCTCCAGATTGCTTTGGCTATTTAATGTCTTTTATGGCTCAAAATTCTCCAAGCCAGGCTTCAGCAATTCATGAACCGTGAACTTCCTGATGTTCAAGCTGGTTTTAGAAAAGGCAGAGGAACCAGAGATCAAATTGCCAACATCTGCTGGGTCATGGAAAAAGCAAGAGAGTTCCAGAAAAACATCTATTTCTGCTTTATTGACTATGGCAAAGCCTTTGACTATGTGGATCACAATAAACTCTGGAAAATTCTGAGAGAGATGGGAATACCAGACCACCTGACCTGCCTCTTGAGAAATCTGTATGCAGGTCAGGAAGCAACAGTTAGAACTGGACACGGAACAGCAGACTGGTTCCAAATAGGAAAAGGAGTACATCAAGGCTGTATATTGTCACCCTGCTTATTTAACTTATATGCAGAATACATCATGAGAAATGCTGGACTGGCAGAAACACAAGCTGGAATCAAGATTGCTGGGAGAAATATCAATAACCTCAGATATGCAGATGACATCACCCTTATGGCAGAAAGTGAAGAGGAACTAAAAAGCCTCTTGATGAAAGTGAAAGAGGAGAGCGAAAAAGTTGGCTTAAAGCTCAACATTCAGAAAACGAAGATCATGGTATCCAGTCCCATCACTTCATGGGAAATAGATGGGAAAGCAGTGGAAACAGTGTCAGACTTTATTTTTTGGGGCTCCCAAATCACTGCAGATGGTGACTGCAGCCATGAAATTAAAAGATGCTTACTCCTTGGAAGAAAAGTTATGACCAACCTAGATAGCATATTCAAAAGCAGAGATATTATTTTGCCGACTAAGGTCTGTCTAGTCAAGGCTATGGTTTTTCGAGTAGTCATGTATGGATGTGACAGTTAGACTGTGAAGAAGGCTGAGTGCCGAAGAACTGATGCTTTTGAACTGTGATGTTGGAGAAGACTCTTGAGAGTCCCTTGGACTGCAAGGAGATCCAACCAGTCCATTCTGAAGATTGGCCCTGGGATTTCTTTGGAAGAATGATGCTGAAGCTGAAGCTCCAGTACTTTGGCCACCTCATGCGAAGAGTTGACTCATTTGAAAAGACTCTGATGCTGGGAGGGATTGGGGGCAGGAGGAGAAGGGGACGACCGAGGATGAGATGGCTGGATGGCATCACTGACTCCATGGGTGTGGGTCTGGGTGAACTCCGGGAGATGGTGATGGACAGGGAGGCCTGGCGTGCTGTGATTCATGGGGTCACAAAGAGTTGGACACGACTGAGCGACTGAACTGAACTGAACTGATATATGCTTTTTACCACCTTGGTTAATTTTATCCTGAGGCATTTTATTCTTTTGTGCTGTGATTTTAAACAGCATTGTTTTCTTGCTTTATCTTTTATAGCCCATTATTAGTGTGTAGAAAACTGCAGATTTCTATCCATTAATCTTGAATCTTGTAACTTTTTGTGTATGTGTGCTTAGTTGCTTATTGTGTCCAACTCTTTGTGACCCCATGGATTATAGCTCCCCAGGCTCCTCTGTCCATGGGATTATCCCAGCAAGAATACTGGAGTGGCTTGCCATTTTATTCTACAAGGGATCTTGCTGACTCAGGGATTGAATGTGCATCTCCAGCACTGGTTGGTGTGTGGCCTGGAAGCCCTATTGAATCCTTTTATTATTTTCAATCATTTTTGGTGGAGTTATTAGGTTTTTAAATTTGTTTTCACATTATTTTATACTGTCATGACATCTGTAAGTAGTAACAGTTTTGCTACTGCCTTTCTAATTACTATGGCTAACACTTCAAATCGGAGAAGGCAATGGCACCCTACTCCAGTACTCCTGCCTGGAAAATCCCATGGACGGAGGAGCCTGGTAGGCTGCAGTCTATGGGGTCTCTAAGAGTCAGACGCGACTGAGAGACTTCTCTTTCACTTTTCACTTTCATACATTGGAGAAGGACATGGAAACCCACTCCAATGTTCTTGCCTGGAGAATCCCAGGGATGGGGGAGCCTGGTGGGCTGCCATCTATGGGGTCTCACAGAGTCGGACACGACTGAAGCAACTTAGCAGCAGCAACACTTCAAATACCCTAATTAGAAATGGTGAGAGTGGGTATCCTTGCCTTGTTCCTAATTTTAGAGGAAAAGCTTTTAGTTTTTCACCACTGAGTATGATGTGAATGGTGATTTTGTTGTTATATTGATATATGTTCTCTCCATATCTACTTTGTTGAGCATCTTTATTAGTAATGGGTTTTGAATTTTGTCAAATGCTTTCTCTGCATCTTTTTCAGCCTGTGGTTTTCATTTCTTGTAGTGTCTTTATCTAGCTTTTAATGTATGACAAAACCAATACAATATTGTAAAGTAATCAGCCTCCAATTAAAATAAATAAATTAATATTAAAAAAAGTAATGCTGGCCTCATAAAACAAGCTAGGAAGTGTTCCCCACTTTTCAATTTTTTGAAGATTTTGAGGATTGGTGCATATTCCATGTGTATTTCCTTATGGTTACAATGGTGATTACATTGTACCATTACATTACCATTACAAAGTTAAAACAACCTAGTTTGGACTGATGCCAACTTAACTCCAATTGCATTTTAAAAGATTACTACTTAAAGCTCTATCCCATTTTTATGCTACTGATATCACAAATTATGTATTTATATTTTTTGTCACAAATATAGTTTTGAAATTATTTTTAAATGTTTGTATTTTAAATATAGTAGAAATTATAAAGTGAAGTTGCAAAATAAAATTACCATAATACTGGCAGTTCTAAACATTCATAACATTGTACAAAAGGCAGTGATCAAAACCATCCCAAAGGAAAATAAATGCAAGAAGGCAAAGTGATTGTTTGAGGAGGCTTTACAGAAAGCTATGAAAAAGAAGAGAAACAAAAGGCAAGGGAGAAAGGGAAAGATATACCCGACTGAATGCACTGTTCCAGAGAATAGCAAGAGGTGATTAAAAAAAAAAAAACACCTTCTTAAATGAACAATGCAAAGAAAGAGAGGGAAGCAATAATATGGGAAAGACCAGAGATGTCATCAAGAAAATTGGAGATATCAAGGGAAAATTTCATGCAATGATGGGCATGATAAAGGGCAAAAATGGTAAGGATCTAACAAATGCATAAGAGATTAAGAAGAGATGGCAAGAATAGACAGAAGAACTGTACCAAAGATGTCTTGATGCAGATAATCACAATGGTCACTCGCCTAGAGACAGACATACTGGAGTGTGAAGTCAAGTGGGTCTAAGGAAGCATTACTACAAATAAAGCCAGTGGAGGTGATGAAATTCCAGCTGAGCTATTTAAAATCCTAAAATACAGAGCTGTTCAAGTGCTGCACTCAGTATATCAGCAAATTTAGAAAACAGCAGAGGCCACGACTGGAAAATGTCACTTTCCATTCCAATCCCAAAGAAGGACAATGCCAAAGAATGTTCTGACTACTGTACAATTCACTCGTTTCATATGCTAGCAAAGTAATGCTCAAAATCCTTCAAGCTAGGTTTAGCAGTACATGAACCAAGAACTTCCAGATGTATAATCTATGTTTAGAAAGGGCAGAGAAACCAGAGGTAAAAATGCCAACATTCATTGGATTATAAAGAAAGCAAGGGAATTCCAGAATAACATCTACTTTTGCTTCATTGAGTATGATAAAGCATTTGACACTGTGGATCACAACAAACTATGGAAAAATTCTTAAAGAGATGCAGGTAAAGAAGCATTAGTTAGAATCAGACATGGAATAACGAACTGGTTCAAAATTGGGGAAGAAATGCGTCAAGGCTGTATATTGTCACACTGAATATTTAACTTATATGCAGAGCACATCATGTGAAATGCCAGGCTGGATAACTCACAAGCTGGAATTAGGTTGCTAAGAGAAATATCAACAACCTCAGATATACAGACGATACCACCCTAATGGCAGAAAGTGTAGAGGAACTAAAGAGGCTGTTAATGAGGATGAAAGAGGAGAGTGAGAAAGCTGGCTTAAAACTCAACATTCAAAAAACTAAGATCATGGCATCAATCCCATCACTTCATGGCAAATAGAA
This sequence comes from Aepyceros melampus, assembly GCA_006408695.1. Taxonomy (NCBI): domain Eukaryota; kingdom Metazoa; phylum Chordata; class Mammalia; order Artiodactyla; family Bovidae; genus Aepyceros; species Aepyceros melampus. Next base: position 69,206 of record SJXQ01005190.1, on the reverse strand, counting down.
GGAGAAAAGGTGAAAATAGTGAGATATTTATTTTCTTGGTCTCCAAAATCACTGTGGACGGTGACTACAAATATGAAATTAAAAGACACTTGTTTCTTAGAAGGGAAGCTATGACAAACCTAGACAGCATATGAAAAATCAGAGACATCTTTGCTGACAAAGGTTCCTATAGTCTAAGCTTTGAGTTTTCCAGTAGTTATGAGAGTTGGACAGTAAAGAATGCTGAGCACTGAAGAACTGATGCTTTTGAACTGTGGTGCTGGAGAACATACTTGAGAGTCCCTTGGACAGCAAGGAGATCAAACCAGTTAATCCTAAAGGAAATCAATCCTCAATATTCATTGGAAAGACTGATGCTGAAGCTCCAATACTTTGGCCACCTGACGTGAAGAACCAGCTCACTGGAAAAGACCCTGATGCTGGGAAAGACTGAAGGCAGAAGCAGAAGGAGTGGGCAGAGGATAAGATGTTGGATGGCATCTCTGACTCAATGGACATGAATTTGAGCAAACTCAGGGTTATAGTGAATGACAGGGAAGCCTGGCATGCTATATAGTCCATGGGGTTGCAAAGAGTTGGATGCGACTTAGAGACTGAACAACCACAAATATTTTCCCACCTTTACTGGAAATTTTTATATATTCAAATGATCTCAATTTCTTTTTAACATCCATTCATTATCAGTCTGAAAGACTCCCTTTAACATTTCTTGTAGAGTGAATCAGGTGGTAATGAATTACCTCAGGTTTTGTTTATTTAGAATATTATAATTTCCCCCTCATTTGTAAGGACAGTTTTGTCAGATTTAGAATTCTAGGTTGATAGAGTTTTTCTTTCAGTGTTTTAAATATATTATGCCCCACTTCCTCCTAGCCTCTAAACTTCTGATGAGAAATTTGTTGACAGTATTACTGAGGATCCTTTATACATTAGAGTCTTCATTTCTTGCTGCTTTCAAGTTTCTATATTTTTACTGTTTAATTATAATGTGATTTTTTCTGGAGTTAACCTACTTGGATTTTTTGAGCTTCTTGGATGTAATTTTGCTTTTTTCCAGAAGTCATATAAATATAATCATATGGGATATAGCCTTTCAGACTGACTTCTTCTATTTAGCAATTTGCATTTAGTAATCAATGATATCTTTGTGTGGATTGATAGTTACTTCCATTCTTTAGGTCTGCTACAATTTATTTATCTGTAAATCTATTGTGGTACAACTTGGTTTTTGCCAGTTCTTGGCAAAATAAAGCTGCTATAAACATTACTTTGCCAAATTTTTGCGTGGACACATTTTGAAAGTAGGTAAATTTCTAAGAGGGCTATTACTAATCGTATGGTAAAATTATATTTAGCTCTGTAAGTTCTTGAGTCACTGTTTTACGTTCTTTCAGCCTTGTCAGTCCTCTGTCTAGACAACAGTTATCTACTCCTCCATGCTAGAGTTTAAAGAGTTTTTCTCCTCAGAATTTTCCACAGCCTAACCTAATTTCTTTATCTTCCTTTATGACTTTTTGTGGAGAGACCTAATGGCCTATGTAATTTCACTGTCTTGGAAGACTGTTATAAGAAGTGTCTGATTCATTCATTTTTCTACCCAATGTTCTTCTTAATCTCACTAGAACACACCACACAGGATCAGTTCATATTTTTATTAAGTCTTAAAATCACTCCCTTAAATATTCTGATCCCACATTTAGGGAATACAAAATTAGAATTTATAAAGTCTGTTTTCAATTGAAAAGTTAATGCTGATGGCTAGCATTTTCTTATAAGGACTTAGCCTGACATTTGGATAAAATCCCACCAGGAGTAATATGATATTTAAAACTACAGATTTTCTTATTGTCTTAAATTGTTTAAAATTGAGATGATATAAAAACTCTTTTAAAATGAGGCAAATAACTTCTTCAGCCATCAAACACAACTTTAACTTGATGTTTTGTCTCTATTTATTTAACAATTTATTATTTAACTACTTGTATAATGGCATCCCACTCCAGTACTCCTGCCTGGAAAATCCCATGGGCGGAGGAGCCTGGTAGGCTGTAGTCCATGGGGTCGCTGAGTCGGACATGACTGAGCGACTTCACTTTCACTTTTCACTTTCATGCATTGGAGAAGGAAATGGCAACCCACTCCAGTGTTCTTGCCTGGAGAATCTCAGGGACGAGGAAGTCTGTTGCGCTGCCGTCTATGGGGTCGCACAGAGTCGGACACGACTCAAGCGACTTAGGAAAAAAAAAAAAAACAACTTTCTACAGCCTGTGTTAAACGCTTTATATAATTTATTATTTTATTTCTCATAACAGTTAAAAGTAGGTACTGTTATTATTGCTGTGCTATTATCATTACTACCTCTTTTACTAACATCCACTTTTACCTAATTTATCATAGTCTGACCAATTTTAGGATTTCTATCTGTCTGACATTTGCAATCTGGACAAAGTCTTTCCTCATTATATATATATATGTGTGTGTGTGTGTGTGTGTGTGTGTGTGTGTATTTTTAATTGGAATATCATTGCTTTGCAATATTGTCTGGTTTCTGTCATACATCGACATGCATTGGCCACAGGTACACGTATATCCCCTCTGTCTTGAACCTCCTCTGAATCTCCCACTCCATCCCTCCCCTCTAGGTATCACAGAGCACTGGGTCGAGCTCCCTGTGTCACACAGCAATTTCCACTGGCTATCTGTTTTACAAATGCTAATATATGTTTTCATGCTATGCTCTCAAGTCACCCCACCTACTCCCTCCTCACTATATTTTAAGCTAAGTATGATCTCCCATTTTTATCTGAACTGTTTCATAGGTACATATGACTGTTGGGGGCTTGTGGCTTTTTTGTGTATACGTCAATGCTGGGAAGATGGTGAATTATCATTCTGACTTCAGGAAAGATTATATTGAGATATGATCAAATAAGGAGAGAATATAACAATAAATGCTGGTGTAGAACCTCAGATCTGGAAAGGAGAAAGAATATTTTACCTCTAATTGGGGAATAGAGAAACTTGACTCTTGTAACCTTTTCAAGGAACATTTTAAGATCCTTTCTGTTCAGTTCAGTCACTCAGTCGTATCCGACTCTCTGCGACCTCATGAATCGCAGCATGCTAGGCTTCTCTATCACCAACTCCCGGTTAACAAAAATTCTTTGGAGAATCTTTTAAAAATAAAAACACAAAAGTAAAAATTATCTGTAACTACATCAGCTAAAGGTAAACACTCTTAGCAAATTATTATATGTACTTCCTGTCTTCTCTTAAATATATGTTAATCAAAATCTCATCATGCTTTACAACTGATTTTTAAATTATAATTTGAATATTTCTGATAGTATTAACTTTAATGATCTTAAGAATACATATATGCATGTATTGTAACTTATCCAATTAATCAAGATTATGGAAGGATGGTGAAGAGTGAGCCTTACCCTCAGAAATAAAAGCAAAAAGGAAGAAATTCAAGGACACTTGTAGTTACTCCTCTACAAGTATTTGGAACATTTCACCATAATTCTCATTACTTATTTTTACTTCTCTATTTTGTTATAGAATCTTAATTATCAGAAATTAGTTTGTTCAATAGTAAATGACATAAAGTAGTAAACTGTGGGATAAACTGTTAAAGCAAAAATTGGACAAAAAGTTTTAAAAATGTTCTTTCCTTTCATTTTTCTTATAATAACAGTTCACAGTGAAACCCTCAGAAAGCCAGAGAACGGAGACAGCAGTCTTGTGGCAGCGTTTCATGTGGTTGGTCTTGAGGAGCTCTTGACACTCAAGTTACCACTGTAACCTATAACGTGACTGTGGCTGACACGTTGGGGGCACCATGTCTGTGGCGACTTTGGTGCTTTGTAATGATTTGTTCTCTTTTTAAGAGAGGTGTCCACAATGGAATGTCTCCAGATGTGACCAAAGCTGGAGCACCTGGCACTGAAATCCCATGTGACCAGTTAATTCTCAAAATTTTTGATGACAGAAATCAGACATTTCTTTAAGGATTTATGTCTTAGATGTGATGTGAAACTATGGGAATAGTAACTGCTCTGTTGAGTAAAGTTCCTTCTCTCTGTTCTCTGAAATACTCTATATAATCCATTCAGTGATGGCATAGCTTGCAGAGATCTGTGCTGAAGGTGCTGTAGTTGGTGCTTCTGTTCCTGCATGGTCAGGGCCAATGGTTAAAAGCTCTTCCTCACTGAGAGGAGGAAAACAGTTCAGGAGCCCCAACCTGTTCAACAGATGTGATGCTGTGTGGATTCAGTGATTCTCTACTTTCTGGAGCTTAGCTAGGGACTGTTTCGGAGATTTTGAGTGCTTCCTCTTTCTCTTCCTCTTCTCCTCATTCTCATCTTCTTCCTCCTTCCCCATTTACAAAACCACATTCTTGAAAAGCTTCTTGATTATTTGATCAAAAGGAGGAAGAAGATTTAAGCAACATCACTTTAAATGTTTAATTTGCAATTAGTCAGCTCTACTGACGGCAGGCAGGATTTTTTCTAAATATGAAAGGACTAATCAGTAAATGTATTGCCAACACTCAAAGTACCAAATTGGAGAGCAAAAGGTAATATAGCAAATTGAGGGGACTTGGAGGGCTGAAGGAAAAGGCAGAATGAACATAAAAATACATATTAAAAATTACTGTCTTTTAAAGACCTAAAACATATGCGGAAAGAGTAGAATAAAGTAAATATATCAGATTAGCCCTAAGTTCATGTTTTACCTAGATTTCAGACTTTCAGTGCTCTGACCCTCTCTCCCCTCCCCAAACCTATTCTCAATCACTTATTTGTGATGACATAAGTCTTAAATGATATTGAACATTGACTTTTGGTTTCATACAATTTAAAGTTGCTATTTGCTTGTAGAATATAAAGGACTTATTTCTTAAGAAAGGAATTTTCAGCACATGACAGCAATCGAGGGGAGTGTTGGGGTCAGGTGAGATGGAACATCCTGATTCTGTTAAAAATATGCTCCCACATTCTACAGTAGCATAACCAGCATTGTAACTTCTTTTGTACACCAGACAGGGCCCCTCAGCAGCCAAGGCCCATAATAAAAAGCTTCAAGCCCAAGGGGACAGAGGATAGTTTATTTCCAAGACTAAAAACACAGAAATGAAATCTTTTGATAGAACTGAAGAACATAATAAGGCATTGCTTCTTAAATGTTAGTCACTTTCAAAAGGGTCATTATATTTCTTATAATTACACATCACATGTATCATAATATTAAAACTTTATTTTAAATTCACTTTAAACTAACTTTTTTCCTTTAATTAATTTTTATTTTTTAGTTTGTTTTGCTTTACAATACTGTATTCGTTTTGCTATACATTGACATGAATCTGCCACGAGTGTACATGAACTCCCAATCCCGACCCCCATTAATAGATCATAGACAATACTGTGCATGAAATGGCAGATTCAGCTTACATATGTATATATATATACCCACACGTGCATGCAGGCTAAGTCGCTTCCGTCCAGTCTGACTCTTTGTGACCCTGTCGACGGTAGCCCGCCAGGCTCCTCTGTCCATGGGATTCTCCAGGTAGGATACGAGACTGCAGTTATAACCATTTCCTTCTCCAGGAGATCTTCCAGACTCAGGGGTTGAACGTTGAATCAGGACCCCTCTTACGTCTCCTGCATTAGCAGATCATTACCTGGGAAGCCCATACCTCCCAGAAAGAGAGAGAGAGTGTGAAAAAGAGAGAGAGATGATGAAGACTGGCAACTTCAAAATCTGCAGATCAAAAAACCCTGGTGGAAGTCCATCAAGCAGGGGAATTGCCTCTTACCTGCAGGAGGGTCATATTTTGTTCTATTTAGGCTTTCAATGGATGTTTGAGGCTTATCCACCTTACAGAGGCAACCTCCTTTACTCAGTCCACTGATGAATATTAATCTCATTCAAAAACATCCTTAGAGTAACACCCAGAATAATATTTGACTAAATATCTGGGCATAGGAATCTGCTTGGTTGATTTTCATTATTTGAAGGAGCAAAGCAGTGAAAGGAGGACCCTAGATGTCACCACTTTACTGAATGTGTCTAAGTATCAGGATGAGAAGGTTGGTGAGATTATCTGAAACCCGCACTCAGTCAATTTAGAAGAAAGGAAACTTAGAATAGCAAGTCATGGATCAAGGGGAAAAGCACTGTAAGAACTTGAAGTAAAGAGAAAGGTGTCACCAAGCAGCTATGCTCTTTGCAACCCACTATGTACTGCAAAATGGCAACCAGTTCAAGTGGAACAAGGCAAGCAATTTTATAATTCACAGGACATGAAAGATGTAAAGGGTCTTCATCCCCGAACAAGAAAGAGAGGCTTTGACTACAAGTTAGAGAACTCCACAAATCCTTCCACTGCCCTAACTGCTGTAACTGAGAGCTAAGGTAGGGACTCTGTGAGTCATGAGAACATAATCCAGTGAGGAGATACTGGATCAGGACATTTCCTGATTTTGTAGTCCCTACCGAGCCAGTTATGGATGGATTTGCATTTTGGTTGGGAAATGATTGGATCAGCAAGTTTTGGCAGCTCCACTCCCCCCTGGGAGGGGCATCGAGCCCAATAAAGAGGCCCTCTGCTGCACCACTGCCATTCTGCTACTCAAATCCTGATAGACTGTGGGGAACCTGGTGAGTCTGATTCTTCAGTTCTTTGGCTTTGTTCTTGGGCTCCTGGATGTTGAATGTATGCTGGACACAGCAAATTTCATGGGTTCAAAGTTAAAATTATGGGTTTAATAGTACTTACTGGATGGGAACTTGGAAACTGGGCAAAATCGTATGCTGTATTCATTAGGTTTCTGGTACAGAGATTGAATTCTTCTATTGAAAAAGACATTAATAAGAAATCTTTGACATTAACAGGTAAAGAGGAAAGTATTTTTTCCTTTTTGTGATATTGTTTTGGTGTCCCTCTGTTGTGATTTCAAGGCATTTATCCTAGAAAGTATGAGGCCCTTGTATCCTTCCTGGTGGCCCTTTGCTCTGTACACAAGTCATACTGCTGGGACCTCATGAGAGACAATGAAGATAGGAATTGCTTGTGAGCTTGCCCAGGATTTTAGAACTTGTGATGGCCTTTTTTGAAGGTGTTGTTTTTATAAAACAAACCCAAAAGCCATTGCTTGGTTCTTTAAAAACCAAGATATTTCCTTTGGAAAAATTAAATGAGAAAAGGGAAGGTTTTCTCTGGGTTGATGATACAATTTCCTAAAAGGGAGAGAGAAGCCAGAAACTCATTAAAAGGGATTAAAGAGATTAAAGCACATTCTTAGAGTCTGGATACTATCAGATGGTATTATACAATTTTTGCCATGTCCTTCTATAGCAGTTCTTTCTTGTGAACACTGTCATGTCATTTCTTTCAGATTCTAAGACTCCAGAAAGATGTCTCAGCAGCAGCAGCAGTGCAAGCAGCCCTGCCAGCCACCTCCAGTAGTGTGCCCTCCAAAGTGCCCTGAGCCCTGCCCCCCCAAGTGCCCGGAGCCCTGCCCACCTCCAAAGTGCCAGCAAAAATGCCCTCCTGTGCCACCTCCACAGCAATGCCAAGAGAAGTGCCCACCCAAGTGCAAGTAAAAGCTTCGCTTTTATCTGGATCAGAAAAGGATAAGGACAGTAGACTCACCTAGCTCCACAGCTCCACCTTCATCTTCTCTTCAACCCATCATGAATACAGAAGAAGCTTCTCCATCCTTCAGCCAGCAATATGCCTGTCGTGATTTCTGACAGCCTGAGGTTTCCTTCCTGAGGCTGCTACACCACTTCCTTCTGGGAGGACAGCTGAGAAAGCATCGCAGCTCTTCAGAGGAAAGAGCAACAGCTGTCCTCCTGGGTGTCATCAGGGAATTCACTCACTGTCTTCTGTGTCTCTCTGTCACCTGGGCAAGTGTTTCTACCAGCTGGGCAATTGTTACTTATCTTCCACTCCTGAATAAACTACAGTTCCTCTGTGTGATGTTAAAAAATGTTTTCTTTCTTTTAAAACCTGCTCTTAGTAATACCATATCATCATCTTGGTTTGTTCCTATCCTTCTTTGGTGCCAAGGTTTAGGCGTTCATAAACAGAGTTGTCTAAATTTTGAGTCATATAAAAGATTATTTCTATATAATTTAAAACCCCACCCTATTTTCTTAACTATCACTTCTTGATTGATTTGAGGAACAATTTATGCAATTCCTCAGGATTTCAGTCCCTTTGCTAAAATGTGAGGAAAATCATATTTACATTGCAAACTTGTCTGAGACATAAAACTTACATGACTGTGTGATTTAGTTGGGATAATGTCCAACAACAGAAGAGTTAATTCAGATCATATGCGCACACATAAACATACAACAGGTACACACAAAAACCAGTATTATTCTTAAAAACAGTATTATTTTTAACAGTTTTCATATTAAATCATATTGTACCTGCTGCTGCTGCTAAGTCATTCCAGTCGTGTCCGACTCTGTGTGACCCCATAGATGGCAGCCCACCAGGCTCCCCCGTCCCTGGGATTATCCAGGCAAGAACACTGGAGTGGGTTGCCATTTCCTTCTCCAACACGTGAAAGTGAAAAGTGAAAGTGAAGTCGTTCAGTCGTATCTGACTCTTAGCGACCCATGGACTGCAGCCCACCAGGCTCCTCCGTCCATGGGATTTTCCAGGCAAGAGTACTGGAGTGGGGTGCCATCGCCTTCTACGATATTGTACCTAAACATATACAAAATCAAAAGGATCTTTGTCTCGTACATTCTTCACTTACAAATCTAGAAGTTAACAACTCCAAGATAATAAAGCTGCAGATGGAAAAAGATTCCCAGATTCCTGCACAACCTTCATCAGACTATGACATGTGTGAGAAATAAACACTGATATTTTGAACCTGTCTCTACTGTAGCTAGTGTAATTTGATCTGACACAGAAATCCGTTCTCTGAGGTGGGATACTCCTGTAATAAATCTTAAAATTATGGCATTGATTTAGAGACAAGGGGTGGTTGGCAAGGTAACTGGTATTGAAACCCACAAATATGGTGATGCATGTTATTCAATGGCAAAACATTTGAAATAATGATTGTCCATGGTAACTTAAGTGGTTAAGCATACGTTGGTTACTTGTTGAATTTACCAGGGTGTTTTGATAGACATATGTTCAGGAAATAATTGACTGATTTGCAGGCTGGAATAAAAAAAATGAAAAAAAAATTATATCCTAGATATTCAACAACTTGTTGAATTAGAAAACTCACCACTTCACTTGTAAAGCCCAAAGACAAAGAGATGAGATTAGAAGCAGTTTTGAATTTTACCTCCACCTCCAGTTGACTATAGTAACAGAGAAAAGAGAAAGAAGTTGTAGTCTTTCTACCTGTGTATCAGGGAACTGTGGGGCAGTAGAGTTTAAAACAGACAAATTACAGCTCAGTTACAGCTTATGCAAACAGATCTTTTGTTAAACAGACACTCCCAAGACATGGGAGCAGACCCACTCCGAAAGAGCTATCATAACTATTTCTCTTGGCTTCCCCCTTTTTGTACTTTCCGTCTTTTCCTTTCTGGTTGTGCCCTGTGCAAAGTGGGCCTTGTACCTGCTACCAATCAAGAAAGGGAATGTAAATGGACATACACTCAAGGTCTATAGAAGTTTCAAGTTAGGTAACAACAGGCTTTGTTGTATATGTCTTCCCATAATTCAGTCAGTTATAATCAGATGTATATACGCATAGAATATTTATGAATCCTTAATAGGCTCCTAGCTGCCTGAGGTTACTTCAGCAAGGCCCTGTGGTTAGTTTGTATCCCCCGTGTGCCTAGGGAACATGTGCAGGAGTTGGTAAAATCTCTGTGGTTATTTTGTAGCATATCTGTGAGCTCCTTTGGGCATGTCTAGGATGGGGTTTAGAGATCAGCTTTCCTCCTGTTACCCTAGTCCACCCCTAGCTGTTCATGCTTAACTTCCTACCTAACAGCTCTGCTATGTTCAGGTGAAAAGGCAGCAAAATAAATGAAGCCACAAAGTTACTTCTAGGAAGGGAGCTGAGTGTGGTCCCTAGAACATAGAATGAGTGGAGAAATGAAATATATCCAATGTTTAATAACTTTTTGAGGAAACGGATGACTAAATAAACTATGCCCCAAAACTAAAAAGACTGATTTTTCAGGAACAGAAACCACTTTCTAGCTCTCCTTTCCCCACGTGCCACACTACCCATTTCAGATGTGGTCAGTACAGCGACTGAAAGGAAATAACCGCTGAGATGGATACAAGGTCCATAGAGAATAATGGATCAGGGAAGTTCTCTCAGAGACTAATAGAGCAAGAAGGAAAAGGAACACTGCTGCTGCTGCTGCTGCTGCTAAGTCGCTTCAGTCATGTCCGACTCCGTGCAACCCCATAGACGGCAGCCCACCAGGCTCCCCCGTTCCTGGGATTCTCCAGGCAAGAACACTGGAGTGGGTTGCCATTTCCTTCTCCAATGCATGAAAGTGAAAAGTGAAAGTGACGTCGCTCAGTCGTGTCTGACTCTTTGCGACCCCATGGACTGCAGCCTACCAGACTCCTCTGTCCATGGGATTCTCCAGGCAAGAGTACTGGAGTGGGGTGCCATTGAGGAGGAAAAGGAACACAGAGATTCCCAAACTTTGTTATTCTGTTGTCTGGTTGTATTCTTTCACCTCCCCTGCCCTCAGTTTTATTAAGGCATAACTAAGATATTACATTGTATATCTTCACCATGTATGGAGACCATGGCAACTCAAGCCGGTATTTATACCTGGAGAATTCCAAGGACAGAGGAGCCTGGTGGGCCACAGCCCTTGGGGTCGCAAAGAGTGGGACACAACTGAGTGACTTTCACTTCACTTCACCGTGTATAATGTGGTGATTTGACATATGTACCTTTTGTGTGTTTACCATCATTGGGTTACTTAACACATTAATCACCTCAATAATAACCATTAAGCATGTGGGTGTGTGGCGAGAATGCTTAAGGTTTACTGTTTTAGCAAGTTGCGAGTACAAAACACAGTGTTATTAACTAGAGTCACCGTGCTGTACATTAGACTTCAGAGCTTATTCATCCTATGACTGAAGGTGTGTTGCCGTTCCCTAGAATCTCCACTTTTGCCCCACCCTTCAGTGCCTGCTAACCACCATTTTGCCCTTTGTTTCTGTGAGTTCTTTGAGTTTGGTAACACATTTCTAAATAACCAATGAGTTAAACAAGAAATAATAAATAAAATTAGAACATACTTTAGGAGAAATTAAAACAGCATACAATAACTTTAATGATACATGTAATGCAAAATAAAAACAGAAATTTATGGCTGGAAACATCCATATTACAAAAGAGGAAAGATCTCAAATCAATAACCTTTATAGACATACATGCAGTGTGTGTGGGTTTGTGAAAAATAAAAAATTCTAACACTAAATACAGCAAAAATATAAGCAGTTATTATTTCTTGGAGTTTAATAATGGTACTCTTTTTTTTTTAACAGCTTTATGCTTTCCTGATTATATATATGGTGATATAATTTCATTTTTACAACTATTCATCATTATATTTAAAAAGTATATGGCAGTCAGTGAAGATGTTGCTGAGCTAGAGGAATATGCTATGGCCCAGCTTCTGGAACATAATTTCTGGTGACTGTTTCAGATGTTTCAAGTGTCTTTCCTCTTCTTCTCATTCTTCACCTCTTCCTCCTTTCACTTTACAAAGTCACGTTCTTGTAAAGCTTCCTGGTTATTTGACCAAGACATGTTAGTTGACAAATTCTTCCTACTAATCACAGGAAGAATTTAAAAAGAATATAAAAAGTTATTTTTAAAAGCATCAACAACGTGTCAATGTACCATGCTGGACAGTTAAGAGGTATACATTGGGAGTGAAGGGTAATATAGCCAGATAAGGGGTCTAGAGGGTTGAAGGAGAAAACAGAGAGTAAACAAATAGAATTTTTAAATCACTGTCTTTTAAAGACCAAAAGCATGTTTGGAAAGAGTTGACGAAAGCAAATGTATCAAATCAGTCCTAAGTTCATATTTCACCTAGATTTCATACCTTTACTGCTCTGACCCTCTTATCCCTCCCAAACCTAACTCTCTATTACTTATATCTTAAATGGTATTTTATATTTATTTTTCCTCTCACAGAATTTAAACCTGATACTTATGGAATAAAAGAGTTTTAATTCCTGACAAAAAAATTTTAAGAACATGATAGCAGTCTAGGGAAGCATTTGGGTCAGATGAGATGGGACATCCTGATTCATAAAGAATATGTTTCCACATTCTACAGTAACATTAAGCTAGCATTGTAAATATATTCCTAAATCAGACAGGGCCCCTTCACCAGCCAAGGCCCACAAGACACAGCTTCAGTGCCCAAGGGGACAGCACAGAAAAAAAGCATAACTCATGTCCAGGATAGAAGACAGGACCTATAGAAGAACTGTTGACTGCTAGATCTGTGAAAAGGCACAAATAAATCTTCGCCAGGGTTGGAGAACATACTAGGGTATTGTTTTCTGAACTTCAGTTATTCCCTAAAAGTTCTTTATATTTGTCCTAATTACACATCACAAGTATCATATAATATTTTAAATTTTTTATGCTAACTTTTGTTAGCATTGTAAATATATTCCTAAATCAGACAGGGCCCCTTCACCAGCCAAGGCCCACAAGACACAGCTTCAGTGCCCAAGGGGACAGCACAGAAAAAAAGCATAACTCATGTCCAGGATAGAAGACAGGACCTATAGAAGAACTGTTGACTGCTAGATCTGTGAAAAGGCACAAATAAATCTTCGCCAGGGTTGGAGAACATACTAGGGTATTGTTTTCTGAACTTCAGTTATTCCCTAAAAGTTCTTTATATTTGTCCTAATTACACATCACAAGTATCATATAATATTTTAAATTTTTTATGCTAACTTTTGGAATTTTTAATTTAATTGGCCAAGTCAATCATGTACATAAAATGGCAGATGAAATATTCAAATTTTATATATATACATACATATATATATATATAGAGAGAGAGAGAGAGAGAGAGAGAGAGAGAAGAGAGAGAGAGATTATTAATTCTGGGAAATTTGAAGTTTTAGAGCTGAAAACTTCCTGGAAGTGCATTAGAGAGGGGAATTATCTCTTACCTGGAGGAAGGTCAGACTTATTCTATTCAGGCTTTCAGTGAGGACTACTCACCTTTCAGAAGGCAACTTCCTTTACTCAGGCCATTGGTAAATATTAACCCCAACCAAAAGCATCCTCTGAGAAAAATCCAGAATAATGTTTGACCAAATATCTGGATATCCTGTGCCAGTCAAGTTGATCTATGAATTAATCATCAAACTTTCTTCCCAGCAAACTGTCAAATTGTACAAAAAAAGTAGAGCAGATCAATGTTACGTGCCAGCCTGGAAGGGTGAGTTTGGGGGAGAATGGATACATGTATATATACAGCTGGGTCTCTTTGCTGTCTACCTGAAACTGTCACAACACTTGTTAATTGGTTATACTCTAGTATAAAATAAAAATTGAAAAAAATAGAAAAATTTTAAAAACAGGCAAAAAAAGAGCGAAAAATAAGTTTATTTCACATATATTCCACTGTGACCAATATGGAAAATGTAAAGGTTAAAATTATCATAAAATTATTAATAACTAAAAGTTTTATATGAAGGACAATGAACTTCAATCGCTGAATTATTAATAAAGTGATTTCAATTTTCTCTTAAATCCACCACTAGATTTGATGTCAAGAAACATGTGTTTAAATAATTAATAAATAGTAAATAGATAAAAAAAAGTAGCCATTTGAATAGCATTGCATTTTAGATTGGGTTTTTCAATAATTTCAAAGAGGCAGGAAAATTTGAACAATCCTTGGAAATTTCTCAAAAGTTGAAGAAATAAAGAGAGGTCAGTTGGAGAAATTATGTAGGAGCAAGTGGTGGGTCATGGTGGGGAGTTATGAGCAAAAGCTTGCTTTCTATCATAGATCTAAGGTCTGAGCTGCCACAATATCTAAATTACACTAGGTGATGCTACACTTGCAGTGAATTTCCTGTGATTCAAGGTGAGACAGATTTATAAAGGTCACAAGAATCTACTTGATGTCCTGTATTCCATGGAGCAAAGCAGTGAAAGGAGGACTCTAGAGAGTTACCACTTTACTGAAGGTGTCTGTCTATCATGATGGGAAGGCTGGTGAGATGACCTGCAACCTGCCCTCAGTTTATTTTAGAAGCAAACTGACTTTAATCAGCAGGCCAGGGATCAAAGGGAAATGCATCATAAGAAGAGTCTGAGGTAGAGAGAAAGGTGTCCCAGGTAGCCAGGCCCTTTGTAACCCAGTATGTAGAATAGAATGGCAACCAGTTCAAGTGGACAAAACAAACAGTTTTATAATTCAAGGAAGGTGAAAGAGAGAAGAGCGTATCCTCTGATCAAGAAAAGGAGCCCTTGATGACAAGTTAGAGAACACCACCACCCCCAACCCCTGCAAATCCTTCTGTCATAAATTCCTGAAACTAAGAGCTAAGCAGAGACTCTGTGAGTCATGAGAACATAATCCAGTGAGGAGATCCTGGAGCAGGGCATTTCCTCTTTTTGGAGTCCCTGCCAAGCCAGTTATGGATGGATTTGCATTTTGGTTGGGAAATGACTGAACCAGGCCCATTTTGGCAGCTCAACTTCACCCTGGGTGGGGCAGTAAGCCCCAATAAAAGGGCCCTCTGCTGCATCACTGCCATCCTGCTACTCAAGTCCTGATAGACTTTGGAGAAGCTGGTGAGTCTGATTCTTCAGTTCTACTTTGTTCTTGGGCTCCCAAATATTGAATTTACGCTGGAGGCAGCAAATTTGGTGGGTCCAAAGTTATGATCAAGTGTTTAATGCTCCTTAGTGGATGGGAACTTGGAATTTGTATGCTATATTTATTAGGTTTCTGGTATAAAGTTTGAATCTCCCTATTGAAAAAGAAGTTAATAAGAAATCTTTGCATTAAGAGGTAAAGAAGAAAGTATTTTTCCTTTTTTGATATCATTTTGGTGTCCTTTTGTGATTTCAGAGGCATTTATCCTAGAAAGTATGAGGCCCTTGTATCCTTCCTGGTGGCCCTTTGCTCTGTACACAAGTCATACTGCTGGGACCTCATGAGAGATAATGAAGATAGGAATTGCTTGTGAGCTTGCCCCAGATTTTAGAACTTATGATGAACTTTTTTTGAAGATGTTGTTTTAAAAAAAAAAAAAAAGACGACTGCTTTGTTCTTTCAAACAAAAATATTTTCTTTAGAAAATTTGTATGAGCAAAGAGAAGATTTTCTCTGGGCTGATGAAACAATTTCCTAAGAGAGCAAAAGAAGCTAGAAATTCATTAAAAAGGGATTAAAGAAATTAAAGCACGTTCTTAGAGATTGGCTCCTAGCTGATGGTATTACATAATTTTTGCCGTGTCCTTTAGGAATTCCTTCTGTGAACACTATCATGTAATTTCTTTCAGATTCTAAGATTCCAGAAAGATGTCTCAGCAGCAGCAGCAGTGCAAGCAGCCCTGCCAGCCACCTCCAGTAGTGTGCCCCCCCAAGTGCCCTGAGCCCTGCCCCCCCAAGTGCCCGGAGCCCTGCCCACCTCCCAAGTGCCTGGAGCCCTGCCCACCTCCAAAGTGCCCTGAGCCCTGCCCACCTCCTCAGTGCCAGCAGAAATGCCCTCCTGTGCCACCTCCCCAACAATGCCAAGAGAAGTGCCCACCCAAGTGCAAGTAACAGCATCAGCTTTTATCTGGATCAGGAAAGGATAAGGACAGTTGGCTCACCTAGCTCCACAGCTCTACCTTTGCCTTCTCTTCAAATCTCATCATGGATACAGAAGGAGCTTCTCCATCCTTCAGCCAGCAATATGCCTGTGGCGATTTCAGACAACTAGAGGTTTTCTTTCTGAGGTTGCTTTACTGCTTTGCTCTTGGAAGTGCCCAAGAAAGCATCACAAAGCTTCAGAAGGAAGAACGGCAGCTCTTCTCCTGGTACCATCAGAGGATTCTCTCACTGTCTTCTGTGTCTGTCACCTGGGCAGGGGTTTCTACAGGCTGGGAAATTGTTACTTATCCTCTACATCCTGAATAAAGTACAATTCCTTTGTGTGATGTTAAAAATGTTTTCTTTCTTTTAAAAGTTGTTTTTAACAATACTATATAATTATTTTGGTTTATTTGTATTCTTCTTTGATATCAAGGTTCAGAATCTCACGACCATTGTTGCCTGAATTTTGAGTGACATAACAGGTTATTTTTATATAATTTCTAATCCATATTATTTATTTAATTGAAGATTGACTGATTCAAGAAATTTTAAACTCTTCAGGATTTTTGCTTCTCTACTAAAAAGTGTAGAAAATCTTAGATATATTGCTCACTCATCTGGGGCATACAAATTAAATGAATGTGTTTAGTTTAGTGGCACATTGCTAGATGCAGAGTTAGCACTTAGCGAGGCAGTAAATCATCACTGTGTTAGTCATTACCAGCATCACTACTGTCATCAGCATCACCATCATACCTGTTCCAGCAGGAAAGTGGCTCAAACATAACTAGGATAGCAAACAGAAAGATTCTTAAACTTTGTTACTCTTTCCTATTTTGTTGTTCTTTTTCTTCTTCATTAACCTTATTTTTAATGTGATATTGGAAATATAGAATTTGGGGTAATTACTAGAATATTTTTGCACAAGATTATAGTGGTTTTTGAAACATAGGTAGTAGAGAAGAAAGAGAAAAACAAAAACAAAAACGATCCTTACCAAGCAAAGCGCTGTCTCCTCTCATGTTTCACATGCTCTTCTTTCTCCGACAACTAATCCATGGTCTGTCTATATGTTTTTACCTCTGAGATTACTTTTTTTATTGAAGAACACATTGTTTTTTGCAATGTTTAGATTTGTAAAATTACTGTTGCTCTGTACCTTTCTTTTCTAAGTGCTTAGCCTACTATCAAGTAAGCTGGGAAATGAGGGATATTTTCTTTATATCTTTTTTGTGGTTCTAAGCTTCACTTAAAGAATAGTAAAATCAGACCACAAACTCACACACACAATGATGAATAGGATACTAGTTTTAAAAGAGGAGATGATCCAGAGAGATAATATGGGGTGAAAGGTGGGAAGGGGGTTCAGTTTTGGGAACTCATATACACCCATGGCTGATTCATGTCAATGTATAGCAAAACCAATACAGTATTGTAAAGCAAAATAAAGTAAAAATAAAAAATTTTAAAAAGTGATAAAGTCTTTGTGTTAAATCATACTATGCCTAAATATACTTAAGATTAAAAGGACTTTTCTTTATCTACATTCTTCACTCGCAAAGCTAGAATTAAAGGATTCTATGATAATAGAACTGAAGATGGAGAAAGAGTCCATTACTGCTCAACCCTCATCAGACTATGACTTGTGTGGGTGTGGTGGAGGAAGCACTGATGTCTGGGAGTTGTCTCTTCTGTAGCTAGTGTTATTTGACCTGACACAGAAATTAGTTCCTAGAGGCAAGGTGTTATTGTAACAAATCTTTAATATGTGGCCATGGCTTAAGAGTCTGGAGTAGGTTGGCAAGAAAACTGACACTCAAAAACATAAATGTGGTGACACATGAGAGTCAATGGCAAAATCTTTGCTATATAGGTAACTTGGGAGGCAAACTGAGTGTTGTTAGCTTGTTGTGTTCACCAGGGTATTTCAGTGAACTTATGTTCAGAAAATAATTGTTTAGCTTGCAGGTCAGAAATGAAAAGAAAAAAACATAGCCCAGAAATTCAAAACTTTGTTGAATTAGAAAAATGCACCACTTGTAAGCTCCAAAGAAGAAGAGATGAGATTAGAAGTCGTTGTGAACTTTAGATCTACTTTCAGTTGACTGTAACAAGAGAGAAAAGAGAAATAAGTTGTAGTCTTTCCATCTGTGTGCCACGGAGCCTCATGGTAGCTCTATTATGTTCAGAAGGAAAGAATGCAAAATAAATCAAGCCACAAAATTACTTCTAGGAAAGGGCCTAAGTGTAGTCCCTAAAACATAGAAAGATTGAAGGAGTGAAACCCATTGGGTGTCTAATAAGTTTTTGAGGGAATTGATAGCTAAACATACTATGTACCAAAACTAAAATGACTTTGACTTTTCAAGAATAGAAATAATTTTTCCAGGCCTCCTTTCCCCACCTTCCACACTATCCATTTCAGATGTGGTCAGTACAGATAAATAAAAGGATACACTGCTATGAGATAGACATCAGGCCCACAGGGAATAATGGATGAGGGAAGCTCTCTCAGAGAATAGTATCAGAGCCTAACAGAGGTAAAGAGGAGAAGGAACACAGAAATTTTCAAACCTTGTTACTCTATGGTGGTTATTCTTTCATTTCCCCCCCTCTAGCTTCAGTTCAGTTCAGTCGCGCAGTCGTGTCCGACTCTTTGCGACCCCATGAATGGCAGCACGCCAGGCCTCCCTGTCCATCACCAACTCCCGGAGTTCACTCAGACTCACGTCCATTGAGTCTGTGATGCCATCCAGCCATCTCATCCTCAGTCGTCCCTTTCTCCTCCTGCCCCCAATCCCTCCCAGCACCAGGGTCTTTTTCAATGAGTCAACTCTTCGCATGAGGTGGCCAAAGTACTGGAGCTTCAGTTTTAGCATCATTCCTTCCAAAGAAATCCCAGGGTTGATCTCCTTCAGAATGGAGTGGTTGGATCTCCTTGCAGTCCAAGGGACTCTCAAGAATCTTCTCCAACACCACAGTTAAAAGCATCAATTCTTCTGCGCTCAGCCTTCTTCACAGTCCAACTCTCACATCCATACATGACCACAGGAAAAACCATAGCCTTGACTAGACGGACCTTAGTCGGCAAAGTAATGTCTCTGCTTTTGAATAATTGAGATAAAATTGACAGTTTAAATTGTATATATTTACTGACTTCAGGCTGTACGACAAAGCCCAAATCATCAAGACAGTATGGTACTGGCACAAAGACAGAAATATAGATCAATGGAACAAAATAGAAAGCCCAGAGATAAATCCACACACCTATGGACAGCTTATCTTCGACAAAGGAGGCAAGAATATACAGTGGATTAAAGACAATCTTTTTAACAAGTGGTGCTGGGAAAACTGGTCAACCACTTGTAAAAGAATGAAATTAGATCACTTTCTAACACCATACACAAAAATAAACTCAAAATGGATTAAAGATCTAAACGTAAGACAAGAAACTATAAAACTCTTAGAGGAGAACATAGGCAAAACACTCTCTGACATAAATCACAGCAGGATCCTCTATGATCCACCTCCCAGAATACTGGAAATAAAAGCAAAAATAAACAAATGGGATCTAATTAAAATTAAAAGCTTCTGCACAACAAAGGAAACTATAAGCAAGGTGAAAAGACAGCCTTCTGAATGGGAGAAAATAATAGCAAATGAAGCAACTGACAAACAACTAATCTCAAAAATATACAAGCAGCTTATGCAGCTCAACTCCAGAAAAATAAATGACCCAATCAAAAAATGGGCCAAAGAACTAAACAGACATTTCTCCAAAGAAGACATACAAATGGCTAACAAACACATGAAAAGATGCTCAATATCACTCATAATCAGAGAAATGCAAATCAAAACCACAATGAGATACCATCTCACACCAGTCAGAATGGCTGCTATCCAAAAGCCTATAAACAGTAAATGCTGGAGAGGATGTGGAGAAATAGGAACCCTCTTAAACTGTTGATGGGAATGCAAACTCGTACAGCCACTATGGAGAACAGTGTGGAGATTCCTTAAAAAAACTGAAAACAGAGCTGCCATACAACCCAGCAATCCCACTGCTGGGCATACACGCTGAGGAAACCAGAATTGAAAGAGACACGTGTACCCCAATGTTCATCACAGCACTGTTTATAATAGCCAGGACATGGAAGCAACCTAGATGTCCATCAGCAGACGAATAGATAAGAAAGCTGTGGTACATATACACAATGGAGTATTATTCAGTTATTAAAAAGAATGCATTTGAATCAGTTCTAATGAAGTGGATGAAATTGAAGCCTATTATACAGGATGAAGTAAGTCAGAAAGAAGAACACCAGTACAGAATATTAACACATATATATGGAATTTAAAAAGAATACATTTGAATCAGTTCTAATGAGGTGGATGACACTGGAGCCGATTATACAGAGTGAAGTAACCCAGAAAGAAAAACACCAATACAATATACTTACACATATATATGGAATTTAGAATGATGGGAATGATAAACCTGTACGCAAGACAGCAAAAGAGACACAGATGTATAGAACGGCCTTTTGGACTCTGTGGGAGAGGGAGAGGTGGGATGGGTTGGCAGAGTGGCAGTGTAACATGTATGATATCATAAGTGAAACGAATCGCCAGTCCAGGTTTGATGCAGGATGCAGGATGCTTGGGACTGATGCACGGGGATAATCCAGAGAGAGGGTATGGGGCAGGAGGAGGGAGGTGGGGGTCGGGATTGGGAGTTCATGTACACTTGTGGCTGATTCATGTCAATGTATAGCAAAATGAATACAGCTTTGTAAAGCAAAACAAACTAAAAAATAAAAATTAATTAAAAAAATAAATAAAAAGATGGTAATGATGACCCTATATGTGAGATAGCAAAAGAGACACAGATGTAAAGAACAGACTGTTGGACTCTGTGGGAGAAGGTGAGGGTGGGATGATTTGAGAGAATAGCATTGAAACATGCGTATTATCACACGTGAAATAGATCGCCAGTCCAGGTTCGATGCATGAGGCATGGTTCTCAGGCCTGGTGCACTGGGATGACCCTGAGGGATGGAATGGGGAGGGAGGTGGGAGGGGGGTTCAGGATGAGGAACACATGTACACCCATGGCTGATTCATGTCAATGTATGGCAAAAACAACCACAATATTGCTAGGTAATTAGTGTCCAATTAAAGTAAAAAATTTAAAAAATGGAAAAAAATGTATATATTTGCAGTGTATAATGTGATGATTTGACCTACATATATTTTGTGCAATGATTACCACTATCAGTTTACTTATAAATCACCTCAATAATAACCACTTAAAGGAGTGTGTGTGTGTATGTGTGTGCTTATGTGTATGGTCAGAATGTTTAAGGTCTTCTTTATCAGCAAGTTTCAAGTGCACAGCACTGTATGTTAGGCTCTCAGGGCTTCTTCATCTTACAGCTGAAGACTTACTCTCTTTGCCAAGCACCTCCACTTTTGCCACATCCCTCAGTCCCTGTTAACCACAGTTCTACTCTGTTTCTATGAGTTCCATAGGTTCAGCAACACATTCCAAACAATCAATTGTTCAAAGAAGAAATAACAAGTAAAATTAAAAATGATTTGGCAGGAGTGAAAATGAAAATACAACATATAAAATCTTGTATGATACACATAATGTGCATAAAGAGATATTTATGGCTGGAAATATCTATATTAAAAGTGATGAAAAATCTCAAACCTTATGGAACTTTAAGGCAAAGAACAGCAAAGACAAAAGTCAAAATAATATACACTAGAACAGAATTAAATGAATTTGAAGATTGAAAAAAAAAAGAAATAAAAATAACATGTTGGTTCTTTGAAAGAATCAACAAAATTGACAACCCATGGGGATACTGATCAAGACAAAAAGATAGAAAGATCAGGTTTCTGAAATCAGCAAAGAGGAGGAGACAACACTGCCGATCTTAAAGAAATAAAAGGACTATAAGAGAATACTCTGAGCACTGACCATGAACACTAACAAATTAGAAAACATAGATGAAATGGATAAATCCCAAGTAAGATGCAAAGTATGGAAATACATTCGTGAAAGTGTAGAAAATCTGAATATCTGTAGCAAATAAAGGGATGACATTATTAATGCAAAAAGATTTCCACAGAGGAAGATCTTGGTCCAGATGGCTGCACTGTCAAAGTCTACCTAATATTTATATTTCAATTAGTATAACTCTTTTATGAACTTTTATAAAAAACAGAATAGAAGGACTTAATAGCATAGAACTGCACCTTTAAAATTGTTTGAGGAAATATTTAATATTATGTGTATTTTATCATAATTAAAAACAATTTTAAAATATAGAAAACAAATGGTCATTTACCAGCTCATTATATGAGGCTTATTACTAGAAATGACATCACAAGACTTATTACCAGAAATGACATCACAAGAGAAGAAATAAATATTCCTTATGGATATAGGTTAAAAAAGTCTCCATAAAATACTAGCAAACTAAATCCATTACCCTGTATGAAAGATTATACACCACGAGCAAGAGGAGTTTATTCCTGGAATGCAAGGTTGTTTGAACATATAGTATCAATCAATGCAATGCAGCATATTCATAAAATAAAACAAAAAAAAAAAACACGACCATTTCAGTAGGCATTTGACAAAATGTAATGCCCTTTCATGATAAAAAAACAAAAACAAAAACAAAAACAAAACACTCAATCAAGTTGAAATAGAAAGAAAAGTTCTTAACTTCATAAAGGTCATCTATGAAAAACCTGCAGGCAACATCATACTTAATGGTGAAAGACTAGATGCATTCTCACCAACGTCAGGAATAGTACAAAGCTGTATATTCTTGCCACGTCTACTAAATTATTAAATATTGTAGAGGAAGCTCTTACTAGGGCAATTAGGTAAGAAAAAAAGATACCCAGATATAAAATGTTTTCTGTTTGTAGATTGCATGATCTGTATGTAGATAATCTTAAGGAGTTCACACATGAAATAGTATTAGGATGAATAAACAAGTTCAGTGAGATTGCAGGATACAATATCAGTATGCATAAATCAGTCTTTACACAAGTCTTTGTAAATTTGTAATTTTTTAAATTTGTAAAATTGTAAATTTGTGTAAATATGTCTTTACACAAGTAATGAATAATCTGAATGTGAAAGTAGAATGATTTCTTTCACAAAAGCATTAAAAAGGCAATGGCATCCCACTCCAGTACTCTTGCCTGGAAAATCCCATGGACAGAGGAGCCTGGTAGGCTGCAGTCCATGGGGTCGCTAAGAGTCAGACACGACAGAGCAACTTCACTTTCACTTCTCACTTTCATGCATTGGAGAAGGAAATGGCAACCCACTCCAGTGTTCTTACCTGGAGAATCCCAGGGACGGGGGAGCCTGGGCTACCGTCTATGGGGTCGCACAGAGTCGGACACGACTGAAGCGACTTAGCAGCAGTAGCAGCAGCATTAAAAAACAACAGGAATAAAATAAACATGTGCGACACTTATACACCGAAAACTACAAAAGATGACTGAAAGAAATTCAAGAAGATAAATGAAAACATACTTTGCATTCATGAATTTGAAGGTTTAATATTGTTAAGATGGTAACACTCCCTAAATTGGTATGCAATTCACAAAATTTCTACAAGAACCCTTGCTCCTTCTTTTGTGGAAATTGACAAGCAGATCCTAAAATTCAAATGGAAATGCAAGGGGCCCCAAATAGGCAAAATAATCTCAGAAACCCTCCACAAAGTTAGAGGATTCCCATATCCTAATTTCAAAACTTTCCACAAAGATACAGTAGTGCAGGCTTGTGACACTAGTGTAAGAAGTTCAGAAACAAATTGTTACATTTATGATCAACTGATTTTGACAAGACTGGCCAGACAGTTCAACTGGGGAAAGAGTAGTCTTTTCAACAAACTGTACTGGGACAACTCAATATCTATAGGTGAAAGGATAAAGTTGGACCATTATCTCATAATATATATAAAAATTAATTCAAAATGGATCATAGAACTAAATGTAAGTAGGAAAACTATAAAATTTAGCAAGAATGTAAACATAAAGCTTCATGGTCATGAATTAGGCAATGGTTTCTTAGCTATGATACCAAAAGTTCAATATTAGAAAGAAAAAAATAAAAGATTGAGTTTATCAAAATTTAAAAATTCCTTTGCATTTTCAAGTACACCTGCTCAGGTGGTAAAGAATCCACCTGCAATGTAGGAGACCCCAGTTTGATTTCTGGGTTGGGAAGATCCACTGGAGAAGGGATAGGCTACCCACTCTAGTATTCTAGGGTTTCCCTTGTGGCTCAGCTGGTAAAGAATCTGCCTGCAATGTGGGAGACCTGGGTTTGATCCCTGGGTTGGGAAGATCTCCTGGAGAAGGGAAAGTATTCACTCCAGTATTCTGGCCTGGAGAATTCAATGGACTGTATAGTCCATGAGGTCACAAAGAGTTGGACATGACTGAACAACTTTCACTTTCACTTGAGAGAGTGAGTAGATAACCCAAAGGATGAAAGAGAATATTTATTTGTAAGTCATATATCTGATTAAGGAAGTCATATATCTGATTAAGGACTTTTATCCAGAGTATATAAGAACACTTAAAACAACAATAAAATGGAAAAAAAAAAAAACCACGTTCTAAATGGACAAATGATTTGAATAAATTGACAATAAAGTACACACGAGAATAGATAGAAACCAGAAATCTAGAAGCCTAGAGGTTTGGAAAGTTAAGTGCTTCTGTGAAAGTCACTCAGTTGTGTCCAACTCTTTGCAACCCCATGGACTGCAGCACACCAGGCTTCCCTGTCCATCACCAACTCCCAGAGATTACTCAAACTCATGTCCATCGAGTCAGTGATGTCATACAACCATTTCATCCTCAGTCGTCCCCTTCTTCTCCTGCCTTCAATCTTTCCCAGGATTAGGGTCTTTTCCAATGAGTCAATTCTTTGCATTAGGTGGTTAAAGGATTGGAGTTTCAGCTTCAGCATCAGTCCTTCCAATGACTATTCAGGACTGATTTCCTTTAGGATTGACTGGCTAGATCTCCTTGCAGTCCAAGGGACTCTCAAGAGTCTTCTCCAACACCACAGTTCAAAAGCATCAATTCTTCTGCACTCAGCCTTCTTCACAGTCCAACTCTCACATCCATACATGGCTACTGGAAAAACCATAGCTTTGACTAAATGGACCTCTGTTGGCAAAGTGATATCTCTGTTTTTTAATATGCTGTCTAGGTTGGTCATAGTTTTTCTTCCAAGAAGCAAGCATCTTTCAATTTCATGGCTGTGGTCACCATCTGCAGAGATCTTGGAGCCCCCAAAATAAAGTCTGTCACTGTTTCCATTGTTTTCCATCTATTTGCCTTGAAGTGATGGAACAGAATGCCGTGATCTTAGTTTTCTGAATGGTGAGTTTTAAGCCAACTTTTTCACTCTTCTTTTTCACTTTCATCAAGAGGCTCTTTAGTTCTTCGCTTTTTGCTACAAGGGTGGTGTCATGTGGCTTCACAATATTCACAGAACTGAATTTCAGGAAACTAAGGCCTGATTGCTATGTGTCTTCCCATTATTTCCTCTTGCATATATGGTAGTTTCTTTTTTTTTTTAATTTTTATTTTTACTTTATTTTACTTTACATTACTGTATTGGTTTTGCCATACATTGACATGAATCCATTTTGGGTGTACATGAGTTCCCAATCCTGAACCACCACCACCACCCCCCAACCTCCCACCTCATATCAACTCTGGATCATCCCCATGCACCAGTCCCAGCCATCCTGTATCCTGTATTGAACATAGACTGGCGATTCATTTCTTACATGATAGTATACATGTTTCAGTGCCATTCTCCCAGAACATCCCACCCTCCCCCTCTCCCTCAGAGTCCAAAAGTCCGTTCTATACATCTCTATCCCTTTTGCTGTCTCGCATACAGGGTTATCATTACCATGTTTCTAAATTCCATATATATATATATATATATATATGTGTGTGTGTGTGTGTGTGTGTGTGTGTGTTAGTATACTGTATTGGTGTTTTTCTTTCTGGCTTACTTCACTCTGTATAATTGGCTCCAGTTTCATCCATCTCATTGGTACTGATTCAAATGTATTCTTTTTAATGGCTGAGTAATACTCCATTGTGTATATGTACCACAGCTTTCTTATCCATTCATCTGCTAAGGACATCTAGGTTGCTTCCATGTGCTGGCTATTATAAACAGTGCTGCGATGAACATTGGGGTACACGTGTCTCTTTCAATTCTGGTTTCCTCGGTGTATATGCCCAGCAGTGGGATTGCTGGGTCATATGGCATTTCTATTTGCAATTTTTTAAGGAATCTCCACACTGCTTTCCATAGTGGCTGCACTAGTTTGCATTCCCACCAACAGTGTAAGAGGGTTCCCTTTTCTCCACACCCTCTCCAGCATTTATTGCTTGCAGACTTTTAGATCACAGCCATTCTGATCGGCATGAAATGGTACCTCATTGTGGTCTTGGTTTGCATTTCTCTGATAATAAGTGATGTTGAGTATCTTTTCATGTGTTTGTTAGCCATCCGTATGTCTTCTTTGGAGAAATGTCTATTTAGTTCTTTGGCCCATTTTTTGATTGGGTCATTTATTTTTCTGAAATTGAGCTGCATAAGTTGCTTGTATATTTTTGAGATTAGTTGTTTCTATTTAGTTTTCCTGTATCTGTTTCATCCTTGGTTCCTGGGTAATAGGAAGAAATGGTTCATCTGCTTACCTCATAGTCTGATGAACCAACAGAAGCCATAGGAAGATATGATAGAGATAATTACATGCTTTATATTTTGAGTTAGATGAAACTATGATGTTTCTTCCTCAGGGACTGTTTTCTGCATAGGAACCAAAAGGAGTAAACAGATCTTTGAACACCACAAGTGTAGACTGTGACAGTAGCTTGAAGAGCTCACCAGCATCTGCTTTCCTCTTTTTTCTGGGCACACTGATAAATTAACTTTTTTTATTTTCTAAGGTAGATAGGACCATGTGACTAATTTTGAGTCAAGCCAGTGAATAAAAAGAGGGCTATCTCTTCCTTACTCTGTCTATTGCCCTTTTCTTATATCTGGAATTCAGAGGAGAACAAGGCCCTCAGTGATGGTAAGACCATACAGCAGCAAGAACCTGGCTCCCTTTATGACTGAATGGAGCAAAGACCTTGCAAACTCGCACGGAATTGGAAATGAGTAAGAAATAACTTCTGGGAATTCCCTGGTTGCCCATTGGTTAGTACTTTGTGCTTTCACTGCTGTGGCTCAGGTTTAAATCTTGGTCAGGGAACTACAGTCCTGCAACCCTCACAGTATGGCCAGGAAAAAAAAAAAAAAAAAAAAGGAAGAAAGAAAAGAAAAAAAAAAAAGAAAAGAAAAAAAAAGGAACAGAAATAAATTCTACTGGATAGAGCCGCAGTAACAACTTGAAAATGTTAGCCGCTCAGTCGTGTTTGACTCTTTGTGACCCCATGGACTTAGCCCACCAGGCTCCTCTGTCTATGGAATTCTCCAGGAAAGAATACTGGAGTGGGTAGCCATTTTCTTCTCCAGGAGATCTTTCTGACTCAGGGATCGAACCCAGGGATTGAACCCAGGTCTCCAGCATTAGAGGCAGAGTCTTTACCATCCCAGCCACCAGGGAAGCCCACAGCTTAGAGGGTGTTCATTGTAGCAGCCTACCCATGCTGCCAAGAAGACTAATGAAGATAGTTATGTGGCAGCCTGAATGGAAGAGGAGTTTGGGGCGAATGGGTACATGTATATGTATGGTGGAGTCCCTTTGCTGTCCACCTGAAACCATCACAGCCCTGTTAATTAGTTATACTCCAATATAAAACTAAATTTTATAAAAAGTTTTTTAAATGGTAGCATGGTTAGAGCACATTTTTTCCCCTGTTTGTTTGGCTAGTTGATTTTTGTTCTAGGAGGCACTGTTTACTTGGTAGACCTTATTTACCAATTAAACAGAAAGGTATTTAGGATAATAAGATGTTGAGGGTAAAGATTTTTAAGGAGACTTAATAAATTTAAAGAATGCAATCAGATAAAAATGTTACGATCAAGAGAATCACTATAGCTTGAATTATACCCTTTACTATTATTTCTTATATTATTTTATTTCACAGTTGAAAATATGTCTTGTTTTTGGATTTCTCTGGTGGTCCACTGGTTAAGAATCTGCCTTGCAGTGCAGAGCACAAGTTTGTTCGTGATCTGGGAAGACTCCACATGCCATGGGGCAACTAAGCTTATGTGCCACAACCGCTGAAGCTCATGCACCCTAGAGCCCATGCCCTTCAGCCAGAGAAGCCACCACAAACAGAAGCGCATGAACAGTGGCTGGAGCAGAACTGCTCACCACGACTAGAGAAAGCCCACGTGCAGCAATGGAGCCCCAGTGCAGCCGAAAATAAAATAAATAAATAAAAACTTTAACAGTTTTTAAAAAGAAAAAGTCTTTTCCTATACTGCCAAAGGAAAATTTGCTTTGTTTCTCAGTAACATAAAAAAGAAACATACTTTTTATGTAAGTATAAACATACACACGTGTATATGAATGCACAGTTGGTAATTCTATTGCGTTTCATTTCACCGTAAACATTTTTTATACTCTAGGGAGATGGGGATGGACTTTCCAGTCCTCACTTTCTGTGGTTCCTGCTCTACTGTGTGTGAAGTAAACTGTTTCATACCTGGGGATACAGGGCATGAGCTTTTGGGTGTCACTCTGGGAGATTCCAAGATTCCAGATCCAGTATGCATGGGTGTGTATGTATGTTTGCATGAGGGATGGAGTAGGGAATGAAGTACATCCTTCTCAAAGACTGTAAATGCCCAAGGCAAGCATTTTGAGTCCTCCTCATCTGCTTTCTGGCACAGAGTGGACACTCAGTGAATGGAAGAGAGTTGATGGAGATGACAAAAGTGGAGGTATGCTTGGGAATCTGAATTATGGGTATCAGAAAGAAAGGTGTGAGCAGGAGCAGATTCACATAGATTGGAATAACATTCCATGAAATAAACAAGAAATGGATGGATAAGTCATCAATCTGAAAGCTGGATTTGGGGAATAGGGTAGAGAGGAGGAGTTCACAATTAGTTCAGACAGGCACAGACTAGACTCCAGTGTGACTCACTGAGTTGTAAGAGGAGAGCCCTTCTCCAGCCCTGGCTGCCCAAAGAAACAGCCTCTGGGTAGCACTGTACCACCTCCCATTTCCAGCCTTAATACTCAGGAATACTTGATACCAGGAGTACTCATCGAGGGCAACTCCCCACCCAACTGTTACCAGCACCAGATGCTTCTGAATAAACCCCTTCCTCACCAAGCTGTCTAGATATAGGTCTTACTTTATGAAGGAAAGAAATGAAGGAGTTGAGTCAGACCACCACACACACAGTCAGGAGTGGAGTTGAAAATGCATTTAATGGTGAAAGAACAAAGCTGATCTGCTTGTTTTCACCTTGAGCTCCTCTTTCAGGTGAATCCTGAGCACCTGATGGCTAAGGTTCTAAGGTACTCAGACCTTCAGCCTAACTCAGAGGGTAGAGGCCCAGTGTGTTGGGGAAGGAAAGCTTCATGGTACACATTTTTAGGATGTAAATTAAGAAGGTCTATGACTCAGGGTGACAGCAAGGCAAATGGGACTCCTAATCAGAGTAGGGAAGGTCAGCATCTGATGGTTGGTTCTTCTAGGGCTAGGCTGTAGCCCACCTCACTTCTGCTTAGTTTTCTCTTGAGTTGGTGCTGGAGTCAACTGTTGAGGAGCAGGGCTCTGGAACCTTGGGTTGGCATGGGTCAGAAATCTTGGGGTGACAGGGCTCTGATATTTTGGTGTGGCACAGCTCCTTGGTTTGGGGGATGCATGGTTGCTGGGGAGGAGGCTGGCAGGGATGTTTCACCTGCTGCTGCTGAGGCTGAGAAAGTGGGATTCAGGGCTGCTTCTGCTCATGGGAACTCATGCCTCAAAGGCAGCTGGACCTAGAGACAGAACAGATGGTTTAAACAGGGATTAACTAGGGAAGAAGCCACATTCAATGCCATTTTACATCTCTTCAAAAGCAAATGTTCTTCTCCCCCCTCTCTACCACAAAGAATGCTTTAATGATTTCTGAACCTTTGAAAAGGAGGATTGTAAAGGTGATCGTTCTGCCACACTGGAACATAGTCTTTTCCAGTGCTCTTCTTCTTCCTGGCACATCTTAAAACCCAATAAGTAACACAACACATTTGCAGGCTCCTGGCGGCATGTGAGATCACAGTGTTGGATCATATGAAAATGTGATATTATTTAGAAAAACAAAAAGCAAAACCCAGTAACTTCAGCCCATGCACACACAGAATGGCTGTTTTGTTGTTCAGCTGCTAAGCCATGTCTGACTCTTTGGGACCCCAGAGTCAAGATTGTAGTGTTCTAGGCTTCCTTGTCCTTCACTGTCTCTTGGAGTTTTCTTAGACTTATGTCTATTGAGTCGGTGATGCCATCCAACCATCTCATATTTTGTCACCCCCTTCTCCTCCTGCCCTTGATCTTTCCCAGCATCAGGGTCTTTTCCAGTGAGTCAACTCTTCACATCAGGTGGCCAAAGTATTGGAGCTTCAGCCTCAGCATCAGTCCTTCCAATGCATATTCAGGATTGATTTCCTTTAGGATTGACTGGTTTGATCTCCTTGCAGTCCAAGGGACTCCCAAGAGTCTTCTCCAGCATGACAGTTTGAAAGCATATAAGTGACTACTGACTCCTAAAGAACCTACACAAATCCACTTCTGGGTTCACTTACACTCTCAAATGTTTTCCTTATTCCAACTTGTTCAAGTAGTATCCAGCCACCATGGATCACAGATGGCCTGAAGTGGTGTTTTGGGAGGCTTTACTACAGCAAGACTTCCAGAAATTACCTGTCTTCCTGAACCACTTTAGCACTTTACTTGTCCTCATCACCTCATGAGGGTGACTTTCTGTTGTACACTGTAATTTAGCTCTTCATGTCCATGTCTTATTTTTCTGAATAAATCTTAGTCTCATGGAGTAAATTCCCTGTTGCCTATATTGTTTTTTAGCACTAAAGGGCCAAACACAGTGAATATTCACAAAACAATTTGTTGAAGAATAAAATTCTCTGTATTGAAATTATGAATAAAGAAGTAATTTAAATGCTATTAAGAGTGCTGTGGCTGTTAGTATTATTCCTTATCCTGCCAACTGTGGGTCCTTGCACAAGCCAGTCCCCTTCTCACTGACACACAAGAAGTAATGGCACAGAACGAGAAAGTCTTCAGTTCAGTTCAGTCGCTCAGTCGTGTCTGACTCTTTGCGACCCCATGAATCGCAGCACGCCAGGCCTCCCTGTCCACCACCAACTCCCAGAGTTTACCCAAACTTAAGATAAAGTCTTAAGTCCCTTCAAGCCTGAGCTATGATTGCTTTTAAAATAAAGATATTCCTGAAGGTTAACATTCTAAAGGCTGGACTTTAATAGTGGGGGAAAAGACACCAAGAATACCAAGGAGATTCCAACAGAAGTAAAATGCATTGAGGGGATGATAAAAGGTTGTAAGAAAAAAGACTCACCTGCTACATGGAGAAGGGAAGCTGTGTGGTTACTCAGATCTGGTGTGGCGTGCCCAACCAACTGGCTTTTTTATAGGGAATGAAACCTGTCTTGAGGAACAGAATATTTCCAGGTTGCTGTGTTTTCATTTTTTGCCTGCCAAACATGATTCATCCTACACCCCCTCATTTAACAGCTGGCTCAGCTTTTGTGATGAAATCGCCAACTTATTTTCACATTTGCTGTCTGACAGCAATGTCACGTAGGCCTTACCTCCACTGAGCACACTTTGCACCCTGGTCTGGAGCTTATGATGAGGGCGATATGGGCTGGAAGGAGAGAGAGATAAGGAAGAAGTTCTAGGACTGCTGACTAAAAATGAGCGTGCTTTCTAGAAGTTCCTAATCCTTAGTATAGACTGGACTTGGACTACTTAATGTTTGAAGTGGATGTGGAGAGGAGCAACAGGTCTTTCTGGTTCTTCTGGGAGGCCAAAGTCATGGTGGTATGAATTCCCCAGGTTGGAAAAAAGTAATAATTTTGTTTATCCATCATTCAGTGTAGCCTGGAAGAGGGAAGGAAATGCTAAAATGATTCTTTGGGTCCTAAAAAGCCTTTACTCCAAGAAAGGCTTTAGAGTCAATAGCAGAAGGGCATAGGGATCGTGATGAGTGAAAACACTGGTGAAGACAGTTTCTGCAGCCCCAGAACAACCTGGAAATTTTGGGGCATCCATTGTTCTGTCTTATGTGACAGCAGGCCATGAAGACCCTGCCTTTCATGGTTACCACTTCCTAGAGACCACATAGGGAGGAGAGATGCAGGATTACTTACCTTTTATACTAGAGTTCATTCTGCTCAAGATGAAACAAAGCTGAGGTTACTAACCAGATTGACCTCAAACATACAATCTGTATCAAGCTGCTTTATTTGGAAAATCCAGATTATTCTTTAAACCCTAGTGTCTGGGTGGTCCCTTCCTTCTTACACTGCTTACCTACATGTTTGTGGAGTAGCTGCTGGCTCCATAGCTGTGTCACTTCCCCTGAACTTGAGCCAACCAGACAGGCACCACCAGAGGCTCCTCCCGCTGGGTCCCCTTAGCCATTCCTCTACCTCCATCCCCACCTGGCACCCTCTGTGGTATCTGCTTAGTCGATTGATGATCACAGAATGGATGCATGAATGAATGACACTATTTGCTATGAGACACCCAGAGGCTGCTTGGGGAATGGGGAGGGCATTTCTT
Source organism: Aepyceros melampus (assembly GCA_006408695.1). Lineage (NCBI taxonomy): Eukaryota > Metazoa > Chordata > Mammalia > Artiodactyla > Bovidae > Aepyceros > Aepyceros melampus. The sequence goes on along the minus strand of SJXQ01005190.1, from coordinate 36,518 downwards.
ATAAAAGGAACTTCACCTTTGTGATAAACCTCACAATATAGGCTGAGAGGAGGGGTAAAGGCTCATCAAGACATAGATGTTTCTGCTAGTATGCCAAACTACTTGTTTCTCTAGAGTTTATGCAGTTACTTCCCTGTTGGCAAGGGCCGATACCACCACCATGCCTGAGTTCCAGGCCTCTTCTACTAATTTAGTTATTCTTTAGACTTGGGTACAAGCATTTTCTCACCCAAACCATATCTCTTAAGGACCCTATGGAAGGAGTTCCAAGCACACTTTGCTGCTGATCTGGTGGGATTCTCAGACCTAGGGTGAACTGCTTCCTGCTCGTTGGTCCTCCAAGATACTGCTCGTGGACCTGGCCGACCTGAACCTCAGCTCAGCGGCTGCACCACTGCATCTCATGTCTCTCCTGGATCCACATCCCTGGGTGCAAAGGGGAACTGTCATTCAATATTCTCTAAGCTTTGACCTGATGAACATGACTGACTTGTGCCTCCTTTTCCTCACAACACTTTCCCCTTGCCAGTTCCTGGAATTTCCTCTTTATTATTCTGCTTTTGTCAAAAATGTACTGAACAGTTGAGTATTAAGGTCATTTCTGCTATATATGGAAGCTCATTTTATTCACTAGCTATGCTGGATTAGGCAGTGTATTTTCCAGGAAACCATATGGCTTCTGAGTGCAACTAGCCTCTCCCCACATGCCCTTGACTCTTACACTGATGCATTTCTCAGGATGATAGGATGCTGCTAATTTTCTTGTGTCTTGGTTTTGCTGGTTAACTGTGCTAGATACCTCTTGGGCATCCCTACAGATTCTCTCTGTTTTACTGGTTATCCACACACTGTCATATGGTCCTTTCTGTATCGATTTGGATGGGCTTTGTACAGAACCTCCTCTCCCTTCCTGAGCCGGGGCTTTATTATACTACCATTCAGGGAACCTGCGGAACACAATGCACCCTTGTGTGTTCAGTCCAGAAGTGTGGGGGCAGTTAATGCACATGAAACTAAATTGGACAAATGGTGGTAGTGAAGGCTATGGATAAATACTTCTTGCCTTCATCCCCAGGTGAGATCATCAATGAGTTCTGAGATCATTTCCTAAAGATCCTCAAAAGGTCCCGTGGGCTTGAACACCAGTTATTCCTGTTGCTATGCAAAAAGATAATAAGAAACAGAAGTGTTAGTGGCTCAGTTGTGTCTGATTCTTTGTGACCCAATGGACTGTAGCACACCAGGCTCCTCTATTCATAATGTCTCCTTGAATTTCTTCTTTCACAGTTATCCCTGTGTCTGTCATTCCTTTCCTCTGAGATCACATTTCCAAATAAACCCCTGCCCATGAGGCTTAGGATCAGGTACAGCTTTCTTGAGAATCCAGGTTAGGACAATTATGGAATAGGCCTGTAATTCACAAAGCAGATATATGTAGATGTACAGTCATTCAGAAAATGGAAACCAATGCTCAGAGCACATAAAGACAGATAGGTCATTGTAAGAAAGTTGGGTTTGACCCAGGTGCCTTTGAGACTTTGGAAATGTTGGTGTGGCTGAGGACAGTACTTTTGAGAGAGTCGATTCTTAGGTAGGTTGATAAGAAGTCCTGGGTCCTCAAGGAGGAGAGAGAGGTCTGGGGTTCTCAAGGAGGAGAAAAGGACAAACATTTTTTTCCTTTAATCCCAGACAGAGCTGATGATTTCACAACAAAACAAGTCAGCATAAACTCTGTACCAATGATAATATAACAACAATGTATCCTGCTTGAGGACCTGTTTCTCCCTGAGAACCTTCCGACTAATCCTGTTATCTTAAAATGTATATTATGGAAGTGGGTCTGGTAAAATCTATTATCAGTTCTAATCCTGTCATCTTAAAATGTAAATTGTGCAAGTGGGTCTAGTAAGACCTTTACAACCCTGAGACATTCTTTTGATTTACTGTAATAACCAATTGAAAAATGATATAACTCCCTTGTGAAGACTAGCAAGGGGGGGCACTCTCCATCTCCCTTCTGATGTCTATGTCAGAAGCTTTCTCTGAACTTTTTTCACTTTAATAATACTCTGCTACACAAAAGCTCTTGAGTGATCAAGGCTGGTTCCTGGTCCATAAGCTAAATTTTCTTCTTTGGAGATCAGCAATCCAACATTGTTCACTGTAAGCTATCACTTCCTCAGCTTACCTCTAGAATATTGCATGGTAGTAAGTTCAGAAGAGAAGCCTTTTTCTGTTAAGTATAAACCCAAGGAGAACCCCTCCAATTCATTCATTCAACTGATTTTTGAGTGTTGCTGTATGTCAGGCTGTGTTCCAGACACTTGGGATGAGTCAGTGAACAATAATACAGATCTCTGACCTTGCGGAGTTCACATGCTAGAGAGGAAGGTGGAGATAAACAGTAAATGAACATGATGGTTAAGTAAATTATGTATTAAATGCTATGAAAAAACAGAATAGTACTGTAAGCAATTGGGAGCATCAAAGAGGTAAGGATGGGGACTGTGTATCCTCTTTGAGAAGATGATGTTTGAACAGACTTGAGGGAGGGAAGAAGCTAGATATTAAGATATCTGTTAAAGGAATTTCAGGTCAAGAGAATATCCAAAGAAAATGCTCCAAGGTAGTAGCCTGCCTGGCATGTTCTGAGGGCACTGTAGCTGGACTGGAAATGGTAACTGGAAGAAAGATCAGGGCCAAAAGAAAGTAAGTTTGTCCCCTGCTTTTAGTCTCTGCCATCAGCCATCATCAGGGCATGACAAATTTTTCTTCTTCCATGGCACATCCTCGGAAGAAATTAACTCTGAGTAAAATGCATTGAGGACTGTTTCTTCAGGCTCCCAAATGTCTCATATCTTCTGGACGTTTTTGGGAAAGTTTCCACTCTAAGGTAGGGTTCTCTATAAAAGTGGGTTAAAGCCACATATAAATACCTCTCAAAAATAGGGAATTGACTTACCAAGGATATGTGCTTTTAGTAGACTTTAGTTTGCCTTGTGTGATAAGAATATCACTGAATTATTTTAACTGAGTCACTAAGGGATTGGGGGCAGGAGGAGAAGAGGATGAGGATGAGATGGCTAGATGGCATCACCAACTCGAGGCACGTGAATTTGGGTGAACTCCGGGGGTTGGTGATGGACAGGGAGGCCTGGCGTGCTGCGATTCATGGGGTCGCAGAGTTGGACACGACTGAGTGACTGAACTGAACTGAACTATATAATTGTGCCTTTTGAAAAAAATATTGTTTGGGACTCCTCTGGTGCTCAGTGGTTAATAATCTGCCTGCCAGTGCAGGGGGGATGGGTTCAATCCCTGGTCTGGGAAGATTCCACATGCTGCATGTCAACTAAGCCCGCACACTGGAACCACTGAAACCTGTCACTCTAGAGCCTGTTCCACAACAAGAGAAGCCACCACAAGGACAAGCCCACACACCACAACTAGAGAGTAGACCTCACTCTCCACAACTAAAGAAAAGCCTGTGCACAGCAACAAAGACCCAGTATAGCTCAAAATCAGTCAATAAGTAAAAACCTAAAAAAAAAGTCTTTTGCTATGAATAAATGTTAACATATATTAAGCAAATATTATAGCACAAGGATGTGATGCTGTGGTCATATGGGGTGCTGGTATGAGAATAATTGAATATTGGGGAAAACTACTCTACTATACCTTTACTAGCCAAATGGCACCTGTCTTATCTTCTTTGCTATACAGGGCACAATAAAAGCCCCACCATGGTTTTCTATCTTTAATCCTGGCTCAGGACCATCATAGTCCCTTTCTTTAGTTTCAGCCAATGGCGTAATTATCCCTCTATCTGCTCTCTCTCCATCTCCACACTATGAATTTTTTCTTTCTCTTTTTAATGTATCAGTAATATTGGTTTTATATGTATTCAGAATAGGGCTCTCTGAATTACCAGACACCTGGGGGCAGGAGGAGAAGGGGACGACAGAGGATGAGATAGCTGGATGGCGTCACTGACTCCATGGGCGTGGGTCTGGGTGAACTCTGGGAGTTGGTGATGGACAGGGAGGCCTGGAGTGCTGCGATTCATGGGGTCGCAAAGAGTCTCACACGACTGAGCGACTGAACTGAACTGAAGGATGCCTCCTGCTCCACCTTTCCAAAGCACTCCTGAAATGTTACAATGTGTTAAATCACTGAATCAGTAAAATTGTTACCTATTACTTGAAAAACAGTTTGCCCAATGAGCTTGTAGTTACAGACAAGAAAGAAACGTGACTGGAAAGATGCAGAGATTTGGTTAGTATTGGCTGCTTCTGGTGGCAAAATATTAACTAATTGATTAAAGAAGTGGCCAATTTGCAAGTGAAACAATATGGCAATTCCATAGGAAGAGTTGACTACTTCTAAATCTCAACACAAAGAGATAAGAACAAAGAAACAAAGACTTTAAGATGTGTCTCTGAAGCTAAGGTGAATTTAAAGGTGTAATATTCCTATCCACACTGTTCCAGAGGGCATCAGGGCAGTAAAAGCACATTTAAGTAAAAGAGGCCAAGGAAGCAAAGAAATGAGTCTGGCTTAAGTATTAGGTCAGGGAAAAAAGCTTTGAATAGAATTAAGCCAGGGGAGATGACTGGAAAAAAATCAGAAGCCTCAGTATTCTTGATTTATTTATTTATTTTAATTGGAGATAATTACTTTACAATATTGTAGTGAATTTTGCCATACATCAAAGTGAATTGGCCATAGGCATACACATGTCCCCTCCATCCTGAAGCACACCCCCCCACCTCCCTCTCATCCTATTCCTCTAGGTTGTCATACAGCACTGGCTTTGGGTTCCCTGTTTCATGCATTGAACTCACACTGGTTATCTATTTTACATATGGTAATGTTGTGGTCCCTGGAGGAGGGCATGGCAACCCACTCCAGTATTCTTGCCTGGAGAATCCAATGGACAGAGGAGCCTAGCGGGCTCCAGTCCATCGGGTCATAAAGAGCCTAACATGACTGAGCACACACAATGTTGCAGTACATATACACAATGCAATATTACTCAGCTATAAAAAGGGATGCCTTTGAGTCAGTTCTAACGAGGTGGATGAACCTAGAACCTATTGCACAGAGTGAAGTAAGTCAGAAAGAGAAAGATAAATACTATACATTAATACGTATATATAGAATCTATAAAGATGATACTGATGATTCCACTCCAGTAGTCTTGACAGGAAAATCCCATTGACAGAGGAGCCTGGTGGGCTACAGTCCATGGGGTCACAAAGAGTTGGACACGACTGAGTGATTGAGCACACACACAAAGCAATATCAAAGCAGAAAGAGCAGCTTAAGCTGCACTACCCCAGAGAAGAATATACAACCCACTTCAGGAAAAGGCAATAAAGGAAGAAGCCATGGAGGATAAGAGTACCTTTTAGAGAGTTGAGCCCATGTCATATCACAGAATTTTCATTCAGAGTCATTGAATGGAAAGATTGATGTTGTTAAAAATGTTCAAACTGCCCAAAGTAATTTACAGATCCAATGCAATCCTCATCTAAATAGCTAACACATTTTTCAAGAACTAAGACAAATAATCCTAAATTTATATGGAAACACAAGAGACCCCAAATAAACAAAGCATCTTGAGAAAGAAAAATGGAGCCAGAGGAGTCAGGTTTCCTGATTTCAGACTATACTACAAGGTTACGGTCATCAAAATAGTATGTTCAGTTCACTTCAGTTCAGTTCAGTTCAGTCGGGCAGTCGTGTCCGACTCTTTGCGACCCCATGAATCGCAGCACGCCAGGCCTCCCTGTCCATCACCAACTCCTGGAGTTCTCTCAGACTCATGTCCATTGAGTCAGTGATGCCATCCAGCCATCTCTTCCTCTGTCGTCCCCTTCTCCTCCTGCCTTCAATCTCTTCCCAGCATCAGAGACTTTTCCAATGAGTCAACTCTTCGCATGAGGTGGCCAAAGTACTGGAACTTCACCTTTAGCATTATTCCTTCCAAAGAAATCCCAGGGCTGATCTCCTTCAGAATGGACTGGTTGGATATCCTTGCAGTCCAAGGGACTCTCAAGAGTCTTCTCCAACACCGCAGTTCAAAACCATCAATTCTTCAGCACTCAGCCTTCTTCACAGTCCAACTCTCACATCCATACATGATCACTGGAAAAACCATAGCCTTGACTAGATGGACATTTGTTGACAAAGTAATGTCTCTGCTTTTCAATATGTTATCTAGATTGATTATAGTTTTTCTTCCAAGGAGTAAGCGTCTTTTAATTTCATGGCTGCAATCACCATCTGCAGTGATTTTATAGCCCCCCAAAATAAAGTCTGGCACTGCTTCCACTGCTTCCCCATCTATTTCCCATGAAGTGGGACCAGATGCCATGATCTTCGTTTTCTGAATGTTGAGCTTTAAGCCAACTTTTTCACTCTCCTCTTTCACTTTCATCAAGAGGCTTTTCAGTTCCTCTTCACTTTCTGCCATAAGGGTAGTGTCATCTGCATATCTGAGGTTATTGATATTTCTCCCGACAATCTTGATTCCAGCTTGGGCTTCTTTCAGCCCAGCGTTTCTCATGAAGTTAAATAAGCAGGGTGACAATATACAGCCTTGATGTACTCCTTTTCCTATTTGGAGCCAGTCTGTTTTCCATGTCCAGTTCTAACTGTTGCTTCCTGGCCTGCATACAGATTTTTCAAGAGGCAGGTCACGTGGTCTGGTATTCCCATCTTTTTCAGAAATTTCCACGGTTTATTAGATAAGCTCTTACTATTTGATAGGGAGCAGGCTGGGATCTGAGCTTACAGCCCTGAACGAGATAAAGAAGGTTGCAGCCTTGAGCAATGCAGAGAAGATTCCAGCCCTCGTGATGCTTACAGTGTGAAGTCAGAGGTGATCTGGCAAGCATGGATGTGAAGAGAACAGGGGTGTAGGAAGTGAAGGGTCTTTTGGCATCAATGGCAGCACATCCAATGGCTGTGCCTGCAAATGTGTTGAGGGTCAGAGGGGGTTAACAAGACTGCAAAGCCTGGGCAAAAGCCACCAGGTTCTGTGGAAGGATGTAGGGTGGGGGTGTTGAATATAGAACACAAAAAAGAACAGGCAGAAGAAAGGGGAAAAACTTGAGAAAATTAAGTTGGAGGCTGGAAAAGAATGTGGGATGTGGCTGCTCTAAGCCCACCACAGGACTTTACTGAGTCAGAAATGTGAACCTACAGAGAACTCCCTCAATCACTATCTGAACCAGAAGGAATGATTTTTGCAGGAATCATGGAGGTCATTGTCCCAGTACAAAGGAAAAAAAAAAATGACAATGCAGAAGAAGGGAAGAACCATGAAACTGAACTAAATATGCATTTCTATATTTGTTATATCAGCTACCAGGCTGTGGATTTGAAGTCCTCCAAGTGGTGCGTAGTTTGAACTCCAAGTTCCTCCTGAGAACCAGTACAATTCTCTAAGCTTTCTGCACAGTTGAGGATAATTTTGCCAATTTTTAGATAATTGGATAATCCAATTTTGAGGATAATTTTGAGGAGAGAAGAGGAGCTGAGGGAAGAGAAGGAGACAAGACAACAATAAACAAGTCCTCCTTTAAACCTCAACTGGCATCAGCTCTCAGTCCAGTGATCAGGATTTGAAACCTTTGGGTTGTGAATGTGAGAGGAGGTAGAGGTGAAATGCATGGTTCCTAACAGAAGGTTGGGAATTGAGATGAGAATGTATGGGGAGAAGATACACAGGGGATGCTCCCATAAGGAAGTGAGATGGACATGGACTGCTTGAATTGCTTTGGACTGCTCATATGGGATTGGATAGAGAGCATCAGAAATATCCCAGAAGGCCAATATATATCATTTTCCTCTATCTTAGCAAAATCCTCACTATTAAGTATTTTTAAAATTATTATCATGAAGTTATAAAAATAAAATTACATCATATATACTATACATCATCACCATATGACCACCAATATCAAACTGCCAGAAATAAGCATTGATAATACTTTGCTATATTGGTGTTAAGATTTTTTACTTTCCATAAACCCACACGTGTGTATACATGTCTATAAGGATATTGATATATCGATCTGAGATCTTTGATCTTTTTAAATATAGATGTCTCCAGCCACTAATTTCTCTCTATACACTGCATTACATGTGTATCACTGAAGTTCTTGTATACTGCTCCTTCATTTTCATTCATCCCAAAGTACTTTGAAATTTTATTTATTATTTATTTAGGAATGTGTTGCCAAACTCATATATATCACAGAAGCAGAGAGTAGAATGGTGGTTAGGAGAGGCTGAGGGGTGAGGCAAAAGTGGAGATACTGGATAAAGGGTCCAAGCCTTGGGTTATAAGATGAATGAGCTCTGGGAGACAATGTAAATGATGGTGGGTCTAGTTAATAACACTGTTGTACACTTGAGACTTGCTAAGAGAGTAAATCTGAAACATTCTCATCAAACACACACATCCATGTGCACTTATACATACATTTAAATGATTACAGTTGTGGTGACTAATATGTTAAGTAGCTGATGGTGGTAGGTATGCATAGGTCATCACATTATACACCAAATCATCTCATTATACACCATAAATATATACATTTTAATTTGTCACTTATGCCCCACTAAGGCTGTAGGGGAAAAGATGAAAGAATAACCATCAAACAAAAGAGTAACAAATTTGAGAATCTCTTTGTTCCTTCTCCTCCTTGCCTCTCTTAGGCTCTGATACTATTCTCTGAGAGAGCTTCCCTCATCAGTCATTCTCTGTGCACCTTGTATCCATTTCATAGTGGTTATTTCCTTTAGTGACCTGCACGGACCACATCTGAAATGGGTAGTGTGGATATAGGGGAGAGAAGGGATGGAAAATTGTTTCTATTATTGGAAAATCAAGGTCTTTTTAGTTTTCACATATTGTATATTTCAGTTCAGTTCAGTCGCTCAGTCTTGTCTGACTGCGACTTCATGAATCACAGCATGCCAGGCCTCCCTGTCCATCACTAACTCCCAGAGTTTACTCAAACTCATGTCCATTGAGTTGGTGATGCCATCCAACCATCTCATCCTCTGTCATCCCCTTCTCCTCCTGCCCCATCTTTTCCAATGAGTCACCTCTTTGTGTCAGGTGGCCAAAGTATTGGAGTTTTAGCTTCAACATCAGTCCTTCCAATGAACACTCAGGACTGATCTTCTTTAGGATGGAATGGTTGGATCTCCTTGCAGTCCAAGGAGATCCAAGACTTGCAGTCCAAGACCCTCAAGAGTCTTCTCCAACACCACAATTCAAAAGCATCAATTCTTCAGAGCTCAGCTTTCTTTATAGTTCAACTCTCACATCCATACATGATCACTGGAAAAACCATAGCCTTGACTAGATGGACATTTGTTGACAAAGTAATGTCTCTGCTTTTTAATATTCTGTCTGTATTGGTCATAACTTTTCTGCCAAGGGGTAAGCATCTTTTAATTTCATGGCTGCAATCACCATCTGCAGTGATTTTGGAGGCCCCCCCAAAATAAAGTCAGCCCCACTGTTTCCACTGTTTCCCATCTATTTGCCATGAAGTGATGGAACCGCATGCCATGATCTTAGATTTCTAAATGTTGACTTTTTCTTAAATTAATTTTTATTTTTTTTTAGTTTGTTTTGCTTTACAATACTGTATTCGTTTTGCTACACATCGACATGAATCAGCTGTTCCAGAAAAACATCTAAGTCTGCTTCATGGACTATGCTAAAGCCTTTGACCATGTGGATCACAAAACTGTTGAAAATTCTTAAAGAGATAAGAGTATCAAACTACCTTACCTGTCTTCTGAGAAAATTGTATGCGGATCAAGAAGCCACAGTTAAAACTGGACATGGAACAATGGACGGATTTAAAGCTGGGAAAAGAGTACATCAATGCTATATATTGTTACCCTATTTATTTAACTTATATGTAGAGTACATCATGTGAAATGCCAGTATGGATGAATTGTAAGTTGCATTCAAGATTTCCAGGAGAAATAACAAAACCCTCTGATATGCAGATGATACCACACTTGGCAAAAAGTAAAGAGAATCTAAAGAGGTGCTTGATGAGGGTGAAAGAGGAGAGTGAAAAAGTTGGCTTGAAACTCGATACTAAAAAAGTAAGATCAAGGCATCCAGTCCCATCATTTCATGGCAAGTAGAGGGGAAAAGGTGGAAGCAGTAACAGATTTTACTTTCTTGGGTTCGAAATCACTGTGGATTGTGACTGCAGCCATGAAATTAAAAGACACTCCTTAGAAGGAAAACTATGACAAACCTAGACAGTGTATTACAAAGCAGAGACATCCCTTTGCTGGACCAAGGTCCATATAGTCAAAGCCATGTTTTTTTCCAGGAGTCATGTATGAATATAAGAGTTGGACCATAAGGAAGGCTGAGCACTGGAGAATTGATGCTTTCTAATTGTGGTGCTGGAGAAGTCTCTTGAGAGTCCTTTGGACTGCATGGATGGTTCGAAATCACTGTGGATTGTGACTGCAGCCATGAAATTAAAAGACACTCCTTAGAAGGAAAACTATGACAAACCTAGACAGTGTATTACAAAGCAGAGACATCCCTTTGCTGGACCAAGGTCCATATAGTCAAAGCCATGTTTTTTTCCAGGAGTCATGTATGAATATAAGAGTTGGACCATAAGGAAGGCTGAGCACTGGAGAATTGATGCTTTCTAATTGTGGTGCTGGAGAAGTCTCTTGAGAGTCCTTTGGACTGCATGGAGACCAAACTAGGCAATCCTAAAGGAAATCAACCCTGAATATTCTTAGGAAGGGCTGTTGCTGAACTGAAAACTCCAGTATTTTGGCCACCTAATGCAAAGAGCTAACTGACTGGAAAAGACCCAGATATTGAGAAAGCTTGAAGACAAAAGCAGAATGGGTGGGGTAGGATGACGTTGTTAGAGATTATCACTGACTCAATGCACACGACTTTGATAAAATTCTGGGAGATAGTGGAGGACAGAGGAGACTGATGTGCTACAGTCCATGAGGTCATAAAGAGTCAGACGTGACTTAGCTACTGAACAACAACAATACTTAGGATTTGGTACTATCTAAAGTTTCAGACATCCACTGGAGGTCTTGGATCATATCCTCTGTGGACAAGGTGGGTTACTGAACAGAATGTTGAAGTATTCAAAATAATGCCACATTTCTATAAGCGTGGCTATAAAATGTTTGATCCAATGAGATAGCATGGGAGAGCTGTCATAGTCAACAATTCCCTGGCACCTCCTGACTTGATGAGTTGGAGGCATTTTGCTTTCTGAGCAGAATTAGTATCCACATGTATCAACATTAAAGGGGTAATTCTATTATTGCAATCTCTATTATAAGTACAATTGTGTCCCCCAAAGTTTATATGTTGAAATTCTAAGTCTCTGTGATTGTATAGGAGCTAGGACCTTTAAGAAGATAATTAAGGTCAAATGAGGTCACAAGGGTGGAACCCTAATCCAATAGAACTGGAAGAAGAAGAGACACCAGAGAGCTCTCATTATAACCTCAGATATGCAGATGACACCACCCTGATGGCAGAAAGTGAAGAGGAACTAAAAAGCCTCTTGATGAGAGTGAATGAGGAGAGTGAAAAAATTGGCTTAAAGCTCCACATTTAGAAAATGAAGATCATGACATCTGATCCCATCACTTCATGGGAAATAGATAGGGAAACAGTGGAAACAGTGTCAGACTTTATTTTTCGGGGCGCCAAAGTCACTGCAGATGTTGATTGCAGCCATGAAATTAAAAGACACTTACTCCTTGGAAGAAAAGTTATGACCAACCTAGATAGCATATTCAAAAGCAGAGATTGCATTAGAACCTGTTTAAGAACATTTCTTGCGTAGATTTTCAGAGCATATGGTAGTAATAAGAAATGGTTTGTTCCTATATGTTTTTTTAAAGGCCCTGGAGAACCTGCCTTTGTAAGCATTTAGATTTTATTGTATGCACTGAATGTAATTGTTGATGGCCTTGTGGCCCTAGTTCCTAACAGAACTAAAATAAAATGAACGGACAAAATATTTTTAAGTATTCTAAAATTAAAATTTTTGTAACTTCCTTCTACTTACATGTAAGGTAAAGTTGAAATATTAATGAGTGAAGACACTTGCAACCAACAGTATTTAATAGCTTGCTAATTGCTTTTATGAGAGGTAAAAACCTATAATGATTCATAACACGGGCTTGGAAAATAAGACTTCTTAAGTGCAAACCCTGGTCTTTCCACTTATCAGATAAAATATATATAAAATAGGGATAAATGTTAGAAAAAAACATGTTGATATATATTGCAAAATACACCTACTCTTGTTCATATACTCAGGAAGTCTGTCTCTCCTTTGAGCACACAAGAATCTCTATCATGGCTCCTTTTGTGGTGTTTCACAACCACATTTACCTGGAAACATTCTTATCCATTCCTCAGGCCCCCAGTTTAAGAATGGAGCTTTCTCCTAGCGATGTCACTGTTCTTTTATATATTTACCTTGGTTTCCATAGATAAAATATATATAAAATAGGGATAAATGTTAGAAAAAAACATGTTGATATATATTGCAAAATACACCTACTCTTGTTCATATACTCAGGAAGTCTGTCTCTCCTTTGAGCACACAAGAATCTCTATCATGGCTCCTTTTGTGGTGTTTCACAACCACATTTACCTGGAAACATTCTTATCCATTCCTCAGGCCCCCAATTTAAGAATGGAGCTTTCTCCTAGCGATGTCACTGTTCTTTTACATATTTACCTTGGTTTCCATTATTTCATCGGAAATGCAAGTATACATCTGAGTCTCAAAAATTGAAAATGTTTTCATTATTTTCCCAGGAGACTTCGCAGCTCCCCCTTTAAACCATCCAATGTCAATACACTGGGGAAGAGAGTTGAAAGGCAGGGAGAGTAGAAGAAATATTTTCTGGGCTCACAACTATAATCCTAGACTATACACAGAAAAGAAACTGAACAAATATTCTGAAGAAAAATAGGTATTTGTTTTGTATTCTTGAGATGTGCATACATGATAAGTCTATACTCTTTGCAACCCTATGGACTGTAGCCCACCAGTCTACTCTGTCCATGGGATTCTCCAGGCAAGAATTCTGGAGTGGGTTGCCACACCCTCCTCCAGGGGATCTTCCAGACCCAGGGATTGAACTTGCATATCTTACATCTCCTGCATTGGGAGGCGGGTTCTTTACTACTAGCACCACCTAGGAAACCCTATTATTGAGATGAAGCATTTTATATTTCCCAAGCTTTCTAGAGTGGCTATATATTTTATAGTAATTAACTTTGTTATTAACAAGTAATTAAATAAGTAGTATTTCTACTCCATCCTCTAACTTATGGCTGCCTTCAGGGTCCCTCTACCGTTTTCTCCTCTTGATTATTTCTGTCCGTCAGTTCAGTTCAGTCACTCAGTTGTGTCTGACTCTTTGTGACCCAATGGACTGCAGCAGGCCAAGCTTCTCTGTCCATCACCAACTCCCAGAGCTTGCTTAAATTCATGTCCATGGAGTTGGTGATGCCATCTAACCACCTCATCCTCTGTCTTCCCCTTCCCCTCCTGCCTTTAGTCTTTCCCAGCATCAGGATCTTTCCAATTAGTCAATTCTTTGCATCTGGAATCTGTTCTCAGGCATCTGTTAGGAACCTAGGAATCTGAGGAGAGAAAGCTTTCTGGAGTTGAATAATTGAAATTTGGGAACCCAATGCAGATCTCCTTTCCCACACATTCTCTTTTTATTTCCCCAACTCTGACTATAGGCAACTGTAATATCAGGACAGCGCTCAGTGCTAAAGGGTGGGTGGAGACCTACCTGGGTTACTGCTATCTCTACCTGGGCATTGAGGGTCTACCCAACTGCAGCTGTGTCCATTACCTTTACCCTGCTCTGGGTCCAAAAATTCACGGTGAGGTACTGAGTAGCCATTCTTACCTGGTGCTGGCACAAATGAAACCTTTAACTATGCCATGAACCACGAGAATGGGCAAGTGCTGATGCAGGATTCCCACCTTGGTGATAGCTTCAGTTCAGTTCAGTCACTCAGACCTGTCCGACTCTTTGCAACCCCATGAACTGCAGCACACCAGGCCTTCCTGTCCATCACCAACTGCCAGAGTCTACCCAAACCCATGTCTATTGAGTCAGTGATGCCGTCCAACCATCTCATCCTCTGTTGTCCCCTTCTCTTCCTGCCCTCAATCTTTCCAGCATCAGGGTCTTTTCAAATGAGTCAGCTCTTCACATTAGGTAGCCAAAGTATTGGAGTTTCAGCTTCAACATCAGTCCTTCCAATGAACACCCAGGACTGATCTCCTTTAGGATGGACTGGTTGGATCTCCTTGCAGCCCAAGGGACTCTCAAGAATCTTCTCCAACACCACAGTTCAAAAGCATCAGTTCTTCAGCACTCACCTTTTCTTCACAGTCCAACTCTCGCATCCATACATGACTACTGGAAAAACCATAGCCTTGACTAGATGGACCTTTGTTGACAAAGTACTATCTCTGCTTTTCAACGTGCTATCTAGGTTGGTCATAACTTTCCTTCCAAGGAGTAAGCATCTTTTAATTTCATGGCTGCAGTCACCATCTGCAGTGATTTTTTTTTTTTTTTTATTGACAGCTTGCCCTTTATTATTTTTTTATCATTTTATTTTTTATTTTTTAATTGATTTTTATTTTTTAGTTTGTTTTGCTTTACAATACTGTATTCGTTTTGCTATATATTGACATGAATCAGCCACAAGTGTACATGAACTCCCAATCCCAACCTCC
>SJXQ01005190.1:0-21679 GCA_006408695.1 Aepyceros melampus | reverse complement strand
TTATTGATATTTCTCCTGGCAATCTTGATTCCAGCTTGCGCTTCCTCCAGCCCAGCGTTTCTCATGATGTACTCTTCCTATTTGGAAGCAGTCTGTGGTTCCATGTCCAGTTCTAACTGTTGCTTCCTGACCTGCATACAGGTTTCTCAAGAGGCAGGTCAGGTGGTCTGGTCGGTGTGGGTAAAATGACATAAATATTTATAGAAGAAGAAAACCCCTTGCTAGTTGGAAGGAAGCATCTGAAACCAGAGCAGCTGGATGAGATGCATTTTCAGTTTCACTGGACCTTCTCAGGACAATTATCACTTAGGTTGTCATAAGTTCTTTGATACAGCTCTAATAGGTTGTGGGTTCCTCTGCTAATCTTTATGATACTACATCTACCGTCTAGAATAAATACAATCAGGGAGAGCCAGTGACCATTCTAATCTCTCCAAATGTCACTAGTCTTGTAAAATATTCTCCTGAGTTATACTACCTACTACCTTACAGTTTAACTGAGTGTCACTTAAGGATCCTGGGTCCTAAGGCCTAATAGTCCCTGGAGGAGAAATATTCTTCCTTCTGGGATAGTACTGGCTACCTGGTCACTGGAACTGACATGGGCCCAATGTTGTAGTCATTAGTGAGTTATTTCCTGAGCTTTGTACTGCATCCCCCCAATGATGGCTTTATTCAACTCCCTATATGCCTGGATGGCATCACTGACTCGATGGACGTGAGTCTGAGTGAACTCTGGGAGTTGTTGATGGACAAGTAGGCCTGGCGTGCTGCTATTCATGGGGTTGCAAAGAGTCGGACATGACTGAGTGACTGAACTGAACTGAACTGAATGCTTTTATGCCATCAGTAAGGAAAATTGTCATTGATGGGTTGATTCTGGATATACATGACAATTTCTGTTCTATGTAATGTGCCCATCAGGGGTTCTTCCTTGTGAATGAACATCTTCCTCTATTGGCCTCAGGCAAATGAGACTTGCACCCTGCAGAAGATTCACCCAGTCATTCTTAGGTTTCCAGGGCTCTGTGGCCACTATTTGTCCTGATTCAAAGAAGTTACCTTTCTATGGAGTCCACGTCATAATACTCCTCACCTTTACTTGTAGTCTCATCTTTGGATGATAAAATGCAGAAGAGTTAACTTAATGTGATGTATGGCAGTAGTATCTTCTAGTAGTATCTAGAAGATATTAATAAGATGGAACAACGGTCCAAGAGATGAGACAAAATTAAATAGATAATCATCAGCTCCTGTATTTCACTTACATTAAATTGAAGTCATTATACATTAGTTGATTACTACCTTGAAAGACCAAGAACTGTGCTAGAGATACAGAGATAAAATAGTATCTGCCTCCAAGGAACTTACCTATTAGCAGGAGGTATGGGCTATAAACAAATGACACAAAACACAGTGCTATATCTAATAAAATTTTGTGTAGGGTTACAAAAAATTAATTTTCCAAATACACATGAGCAAGATGTTATTTGAGTCCATTTCATATGCAGGCTCCATATGAAGCAAAACTATGGTAAAGTTGCTGCAAGAGATAATAGTCTTAGGCTGCATTAGTAAAAATATTGAATTCAGCAAAGCGATAAACGAACAAGTAAATAAAAACACAGAACTAGGAGTCAGAAGCTCTGAACTCGAGTTGTGGCTACGCATTTTACTGTGTAACTTCAGCAAATTCTCATTCTCAGTTTCCCCTTCTGTTTATAGGAACAATAAAGAAACAATGGAATCTGACTCGCCTCCCTAATTGCTGTTGATAGAGCAAACTGATACAACTGCTTTGGAAAAGAAGTGCTTCAGTTCAGTTCAGTGGCTCAGTCGTGTCCGACTCTTTGCGACCCCATGAATCGCCGCACGCCAGGCCTCCTGTCCATCACCAACTCCCGGAGTTCACTCAGACTCACGTCCATCGAGTCTGTGATGCCATCCAGCCATCTCATCCTCTGTCGTCCCCTTCTTCTCCTGCCCCCAATCCCTCCCAGCATCAGAGTCTTTTCCAATGAGTCAAGTCTTCGCATGAGGTGGCCAGAGTACTGGAGTTTCAGCTTCAGCATCATTCCGTCCAAAGAAATCCCAGGGCTGATCTCCTTCAGAATGGACTGGTTGGATCTCCTTGCAGTCCAAGGGACTCTCAAGAGTCTTCTCCAGCATCACAGTTCAAAAGTGCTTAGCTAAGCAGTAAAGTTTAAGACACGTGCGCTGTTTCACTCAGCAATCCCACTCCCAGGCGGACACACAAGAAATCTGAAAAAGCATCCAGAGTTGGGTAGAGGAATGCTTACAGCAGCATGTAGGGGGGGAACCTGGAAAAAAAAAACACACATGTTTTTCTAGACAGAAAGGATAAAAAAATCACAGCATATTCATATAATGAAATAGCATACAGCTGTGAAAAGTAAAGTTTCTACTTGTAACGACTTGAATGAATCTCAAAAACATGAATGAATCTCTTAATACTGAGCTAAAAATAAGAAAAAGAATATATATTGTTTTATTTCACTTATACAAAAAACAAACAAATGAATATATTATAACTAAATAAGAAACACATTTTAATAATTTATTATATTTAATATATTGTTTATGGATACATACGCATAGGTGATAAAATTGTAAGTAAAGCAAAGAAGTGGTTGGCACAAACTTCAGGATAGTTGCTTACTCCAGGGAAGTGAGAAGCATCTAATTGGGGAAGGACATTATAAGATAATTTTCAAAGATAATATTATCTCCTTCAAAGTGGATTTTGGCGGAGTTCCTTCATGGTCCAGTGGTAAAGAATTTGCCTTCCAATGGAGGGGATGCAGGTTCAATCCCTGGTCAGGGAGCTAAGATTCCACACGCCATGAGGCAACTAAGCCCCCTTGCACCACAGCTACAAACTCGCCTCCACAGGAAAGATCCAGCACAGCCAAAAAAAAAAAGGAAAAAAAGAAAGCCTGGGTGCTGGGACAGGGGTTTCACTTTATTATTCTTCTTTGAAATGTATACCTAAACTCATGTATTATAAAATTGAGATAGACTAAAAATAGGATGGGTTTATTGAAAACCGTTGGACAGTATGAGAAAATACACAATGCCAACACTTCTCAATATTTATTATTCTCAAATCTTATGATGATAGTAATTCTTTTTAGCATGGAAGTGCTCAGATGGAAGGCAAGTTTGAGAGGGGCTCAGTGGATATCCTGGGTAGTTATTAAGAAGGGATGTTTCATGTGCCATCATTATACAGGGCCAGGAGAACCAAATTCAACAGAAAATATCTCATTAAGTTAGGTCCAAATATCAATAAGATAAATCTGGGACTAGTGGTCTTACTGCTTGTTTTTGCATATCTTTGACTTAACCTTGATTTGGCACAGTTCTGGTTTTTTGTCCCAACCGCATTCTCCTGGGCACTGCATAGAAATGCCTTTCCCAGTTCAACCTGGGACCACTTAATATGAGGAAGCAATGCAGAATACCTAAACTCATGTATTATAAAATTGAGATAGACTAAAAATAGGATGGGTTTATTGAAAACCGTTGGACAGTATGAGAAAATACACAATGCCAACACTTCTCAATATTTATTATTCTCAAATCTTATGATGATAGTAATTCTTTTTAGCATGGAAGTGCTCAGATGGAAGGCAAGTTTGAGAGGGGCTCAGTGGATATCCTGGGTAGTTATTAAGAAGGGATGTTTCATGTGCCATCATTATACAGGGCCAGGAGAACCAAATTCAACAGAAAATATCTCATTAAGTTAGGTCCAAATATCAATAAGATAAATCTGGGACTAGTGGTCTTACTGCTTGTTTTTGCATATCTTTGACTTAACCTTGATTTGGCACAGTTCTGGTTTTTTGTCCCAACCGCATTCTCCTGGGCACTGCATAGAAATGCCTTTCCCAGTTCAACCTGGGACCACTTAATATGAGGAAGCAATGCAGTGTAAATATTAGGATATTTCTGTTGTGGACACCTCTAACCTTGGCCCTGAATCCCGGACCTAGTGCTTAAGATTTGTTTGATCAACTTTCTCATCTACAAAGTTGAAGTGACAGTAATAATCCCTTTTGTGGGCTAAAAAAAAATGAAGTAGAGACTTCTGATTGTTTTTCAGTCATTCGGTATTTACCCTCTATTCTTTTAGAATTTCATTTTGTGGCCAATCTGGATGGAAATTTAAATCAAAGTGCCCTGTCCTTTCCCTAAGTGAGAGACTGGTTCAGATTTAGAGCTTCACAATAGACTATTTCTCCCAGGACTTGGATTCTTGTGTGGACTGATGCATGAATGAAAAGTAAAATTGGAACTTATTGGTCCTCAGTTCTCCTCATACATTGCTTCCCTAAGAAATGTGATTTCTGTCACACCAGGGGCAGATTCTGTGTTCTTATCTTTGATTCTGTGAGCTTCTTCATAGTCTCCCAATATACTCTTTGTGCTTGTTAGAGCTGTATTTTTTGTTGTTTGTTTTAGTAGCTAAGTCACATCTTACTCTTTTGTGACCCCATGGACTGTAGCCCTTCAGGCTCCTGTGTCCATGGGAATTCCAAGGCAAGTATACTGGATTTCTTTCTCCAGGGGATCTTCACAACCCAGGGATCAAACATGCATCTCCTGCACTGGCAGGAGGATTCTTTATCACTGGGCCACCTGGAAGCTCAGAGCTGGTTTTAGTCATTTGTAAAAAACAAATTCTGTAATTATATGAACACCAGAATGAACTCTGGCATATAGTAGGTACTTATAAGTCTTTGCTGATATAACTATTTTTACAACTGAAATCCTCCCTGGCAGCACTTCTACCAGACCTTCTCTGGCCCTATTAGTCAGAACCAGATACGCAGGACCTAATCATCACTGGGAGAATGGATGCAATTATTTTGTTTCTAAATGTGATAAAATAAAAATCAGTCTATATCTGCAATAGGTCTGCTAAGTTGCCGGCACCCCATGATATAGATATAATTTGAAACTGTGGATTAGAGAGTTCTTACTGACCTTCAGAGAGTACGTTTTGGGAACCATATGTTTTTAGATAAAATTACTGTATAATCATGACTAAGGTTGCCTCACATTGGGTGGCTCAGTGGCAAACAATCTGCCTGCTAGTGCAGGAGACACAGAGATGTGGGTTTGATCCTTGGATTTCCTCCCTGAAGGAGGAAATGACAATCCACTCCAGTACTCCAGGGTTCTTGCCTGGGAAATCCCACAGACAGAGGGCTACAGTCCATGGGGTCACAAAGAGTAGGACATGACTGAGCAACTGAGCACATACATTCCAAAGAACAAGTGTAGCAGGTTCATAAAGTAGCACCTAAAGATGGACTTTTCTTAGGCACTGATTGCATAAGTTATATAAGACTAATTCTGCAAAGAAGAAAGGTCTAAGAACAGCTAATACCTTCCAAGGATTTTTAGTGTTTACTTTTCAATAAATACATGCTTGATGCCAGACACTAAATGTTCACAGCATAAGAATCTAATCATAATGTTTAAATGGATGCCTATCAGCCCTGAGAACTGCCAAAAAAAAAAAAAAAACCCACCCTATTAAGCTGGTACTTTTCATGGTGATAGTCTCTGCCACCTCGTTAGGAGATGTTTTGTCCTTATTAAGCAGAGGAGGTGGTGGAGTGCAGGTTGGAGGTCCATGAGTGGTGTTTGTAGGGGAGGAGATCTGTTGACTTACTGATTAGCTATATACACATCTGGGTTAGATGCTCTCTGCTTGGAAGATATCCTTTATGACAACCTGGTAGTCAGATGGTATAAAAGGCAAATCCAGGCTCTGCAAGACCAGTACTGACAGCAACCATGGCAAAGCTTATTCTCCTCACAGGTGAGTCTGTAATTGGTGTGTGTGTGTGTTAGTTGCTCAGTTGTGTCCAACTCTTTGCAACCCCATGGACTGTAGCCCACCAGGCTCTCCTGTCCATGGAATTCTCCAGGCAAGAATACTGGAGTGGGTTGCCATTTCCTTCTCCAGGGATCTTCCCCTACCCAGGGATCGAACCTGGGTCTCCTGCATTACAGGTAGATGCTTTACCATCTTAGCACTAGGGAAGCCTGAAGTGAAGGTCACTCAGTCATGTCGGACTCTTTGTGACCCCATGGACTATACAGCTCATGGAATTCTCCAGGCCAGAATACTGGAGTGGGTAGCTGTTCCATTCTCCAGGGGATCTTCCCAACCCAGGGATCAAACCCAGGTCTCCCACATTGCAGGTGAATTCTTTACCAGTTGAGCCACAAGGGGAGCCCAAGAATATTGGAGTGGGTAGCCTATCCCTTTTCCAGCAGATCTTCCCAATCCAGGAATCGAACTGGGGTCCCCTGCATTGCAGGTGGATTCTTTCTCAACTGAGCTATCAGAGACGTCCCTCTATAACTGGAGATGGAGCCTTATTCTTACCTTATTTCTTTTCTCTCTGGATCCGATAGGCATGAAGTAGTCTTTACACAGAGCTTATGCTTTTCTATTCTTTTTTTCATCATTTCAAATTTCCAAGGGAATCCTGACATGCACACATATGTCTGCTTCTAATTCTCTTATCTCAGTTGACTATGGCAGCATTTCTATCTTCACTGATGCTAGAAGCATGGTCCTGAAAGAAAGGCTAGTTTTCTTCCAATCCTTGTCTTACTCTCCCATCTCTTGTTGAGTTCTCTTTTCTCTGTTCATCTTCCTGTACCACCTCTTTTTAATTGGCATTATTTTTTTTACATGCTTGTGTTTTTGTTTTTTTTCAGAGATGAAAATCAGTAGGAAAACTGAGATAAAGTTATGCTAGCTACATTTGTTCTACTCTTTTCAGAATTATTCCTTTTTTAATCCCTTACTGTCCTACTATGCTGTTGATATATTATAAAAATATCAGTTAGAAAGTCAATCATTTAAATGGGTCGATTCAGTACATTGTTCAGAGTCCAGTTGTATCCATAGATTTTTAGTTGCTCTAGAGTTGAGATTTACAACCTTTTTATAGCTTCGGCTTGTCCAGATGAGATCTCTAACTCAATTTATAAAACAATCAGATCAAAAATATTCCTTACACTCTGATGCCACCACACCACACAGAATGAGGACAAGGGGGCAGAGATACAAAATTCATGTTTATCTGACAGCTGATGCCCTCTCCCCATCCCAATAGGGAGGAAAGCTGGCACTTGCAGCATCCTCTGTCTACCTCTATTCTTCCCTCAAGAACTGTGGCTGTAAAACCCCCAGGAGACAAGGGGGAGAAGATGAGGCTGATCCTGCCCCTTCCCTTCAGGTTCATTCCAGGACCCTGGCCATTGGCCTTAAGATAAGGGCTGGTCCTGTAGGAGGAAAATTACATTCCTTAAATGAAAGCTGCTCAATATCACAACTAACTCCCATGGTTTTATCTGGCTTGGGACCCTGACTCCAGAACCGTGCCCTTCATTCCTTCCCTGGGTTTTCATAGACTTGGCCTCAGTGCTGAGCTAAGTCCTCCAATTGTAAGGGTTCTGTCAGAATAGCCAGGCCTGGGCTGGTGAGGGAATACTCCTGGGACTGTCTCCCTCTTACATTCCTATGAATCTGAGATGGGTGGAGGTATGAATGTGACAATCTTGGGCACCTGTGCCAGGAGGTGGCAGCTGTGCTTTTCCTGCAGTGATAAAAGTCTTATATAAGACTGAGCCCAGAGGCTGCCCAAGTGGCCAGTGTGTAGGCGCAATGGGAAGAATGCTGCTCTGGGCCTGTCAGTCTCCCACTCTTTCTGCTCTTCTTCCTTCCCACAGGGCATGGGGTGTCCCTGGGAATGCTTCACTTCTGTTTTAGTGAAGCTTCTACATGAGTTATTCCCCCATGCCTTGGCCTCTGTGTAGAGGAACTTGGGATCCAGGCCTGAGAATGATGAAATGGGGTCCTGGAAAATAGCACCGATAAATCCCCAAACTCCCAGGCCCTTGACATTCTGAAAGTCTCCTGGGTAGCACCGGGTCCTAACTGGGAAGCTCATCTAAGGATGCCTTTTTTCTGAGTTTTGCTTCTTTGTTTGTTTCAGGCTTGGCTGTTCTGCTGCAGGTACAACTAGGTAAGGAGTAACACAAACAGCCTCCTATCCACACTCCAATTTTCCTGAGAGTTACTCTTCTTTCGTTCCTTTCTTCTGACTCTGAATTTCCTCCTCCTTTCATGATGTCAGGACTAGGACCTGTTTCATGATGTTGGGGCTTGGGCTAGCTCCCAGCCTGTTTTGCTTTATCTCAGAAAGCCAGCAATGGGAGGGAGCCTATAGCTCACCTAATCCAGAATAATTCACTTTATAGATGGGAAAACTAAAGCAGAGAGGGCAGAAGTGATTTGTCCTTGGTTGTTCAGAATCAGGACTTAAACTTATATTCTGATGCCAAGACTGGTAAGTATTTATTACCTTTGTAGTTTATACTCTTCTTTGTTTTGTCTTTTCCCCCCTCAAATATCTTCAGATTATTTCTAATAACTAGGCATTGGCTGTGGATGTGAACATGACTAAAATCCAGTATGGGGACTCAGGAGACTGGGAAGAGTATGAGCTTTGGAGCAAGACTGCCTGGAAGTAGTGTAGGCACAATCAGTATTTGTGGAATAAATGGATGAATGAATTGGAATTCATCTTAAACTTTCAGCCTTGAGTAGTCCCGAGTCTCACCTGAAAACGAGAATGTTTCCCCCATTAGGCTGTATTGGAATTAAAATTTAAGCAAACCAATTTGCATAAAGCCTCTCAATAAAATATCAGTCATATCATATGCCATCTACAAAAGATATTTGTTTTATTGGTAATGAACTTGCATGATCTTTGAAATTATGAATTATGCAAGGGGCATCATTAACCTTACCACTTGCTGCTATGATGGCAAATTTATTTTATTTTATGTGTAGACTTGAAATGATTTCAAACTTTCTGGGTCAAGAAATAAGCTTAGACCTGTTGACAAAAGTGTCATGACTGCTTAGCCAGGTCTTCCATAAGTGAGGGAAAAGGGTACGCAGTATCTACCAGGTATGTGCCGTGTGACCTCTTGGGACCCCTTCCCCTTGAGGAGCTCATCAGCAAGTGACACAGACAGCGGAGCCCTGCACGACAATGATGGCTGCTTTCTCTTGCAGGTTCAGCCTATAAGCTAGTGTGCTACTTTACCAACTGGTCTCAGTATCGACCAGAACCAGCCAAGTTCTTCCCCAAGGATGTGGACCCATGTCTGTGCACACATCTGATATACGATTTTGCAACCATGAATGACAACAAGATTGCTCCCTATGAATGGAATGACATTGATGTCCTGTATCCTGAGTTCCAAGCCCTGAAAGAACAGTCAGTAGGAATTGAATCCAAAGCTAATGGGAATCAGTGAGGGAGAGTGGAGAGCCGGAGTTCTGTCCCCAGTTCATTTCCAAATGTCATAAGATTCTGAAAGGCAGTCCTTTGCAGATTTCTGACGCGTATGTGATAACCTATGATGTAAAGACTTACGTGGGCAGATGGGAGGAGTACTTGCCATGAGAACTTTAGAGCTTGTACTGGCTGTTGCCCATTTCCCAGAGACTCAAGAATGGGGATAGAAGAGTTGTTTTCTGCAATATATGTATCCTAAAGCTCACAGAGCTTTCACTTAAATGTGCCTCTTGGTTTCTTTCTGCAGCAACAAAGATCTGGTCACTTTACTGGCGGTTGGTGGCTGGAACTTTGGCACTCAGAAGTAAGTCTTCCTATAGCCAGAAAATGAGAGTGGAGGCAAAGAAAGAAACCCTCAGGCTGGAGTGGGAAAATAATATACCAGTGGGGAGGTAAAAATGAATGTTCCAGGGGGAAAGAGGCCAGCTCTCGAGAAGAAACTGTCCGTGGATGGGAAGGGCTGACTGCAGCAGACCTGGAAAAATAGCAGTAGAATGGGGGAAATGATGGGAAAACACTCAAAAGACAGTGGAGAATGGTGAGTGAGACAGACTGGCTTGGTAACAGAGAAGCACCTGGGCTGCCATAAGACCATGAGCCCTGGGCTTATTCACAGGCTCTTTTCTGGGGAAGTAGCGAGAAAGGATTGGTAACCTCACAGGCTTTTTGACTCTGAGTTAGAAAAAAGAGATGATGAGGTTAGACTTGACTTGTATGTTGAAAGTTGTCCAAGTCAGTGGTAAACAACTTTTTAAGTTATAAAGTTGGTGTCTTCCCATGTGCTGTGTGTGCTAAGTCACTTCAGTCATGTCTCACTCTTGGTGACCTTATGAACTGCAGCCTGCCAGGCTCTTCTGTCCATGGGATTCTCCAGGCAAGAATACTGGAGTGGGTTGCCATGCCCTTTTCCAGGAGATCTTCCTGACCCAGGGTCAAACCCATGCCTCACGTCTCCTGCACTGGTAGGGGGGTTCTTTACATCTAGCGCCACCTGGGAAGCCCAATGTCTTCCCATAATTATTTTAAAATTAGACAGCACAAAGTTATTTGACATGAAAAGTAACTTGCCCCTCTCTTCTTCCCTCCACAATTTTCCCAAGGTAGCCAGTCATGCTTAAAATGTTGGAGCAAAATCTAATGAATGTTTTATTCTCACTGTAATAGCCAAGTGAAAATTCTGGCAGTACCTGTGAGGTAACAAGCTAATTCTCACGTATAGCATTTGACCAATATTTCTTTTACCTCAAGTCCACTCTGCCAGTAGAACTTTTTCTTATCTTGCTCACAAATCACTTAAATAATAAAATCTTTGCAGGTCAATTCCCCCAAACTCCAGACAATATCTCTACCCTTCACTTTTTAGATTACCAAGTTTGTGCTAGTCAATTTATTTTGATTTTAAAAAAAGTATAGCCATTGAATACCAGAACTAAAAACAAAAAGTAAAGCAAAAAGGAGATGAATTAAGGAGGTTGTGATCCAGTTTACAAAGGGTTTACCACAGGCTTTTTATAATCAGGAACTAACCAAGACGGTTTGAATATGTGTTAATAGACTATAAAATTGCTGACTATGGCAGAGGCACTAATTTTTCTAGATATTAAGTCACCTTCAAATACAAGACTCACAATATATTCATATATTGGGGGTCAGAAGTGCTTCATTAAATGTATTCACACTTTATAAATCACATCTTAATTTTGGAAAAAGTAGATAGAAAAATAAACATCTTAGGATCAAAGAACTGTGGTAGCTAAACCACTGCCCCTGAAAGATCTAATAAGTAAAATGCACATATACCACTGATCCTATAAACAGAAAAATATTATTCATTGGGTATACTGAAGAAAATAAAAATTTAATTATAAACTTTTCTATTAATTACCATTAACAATTTGAATTCACCTTAGCTATAAAAATCCAACAGAAGTTATTATAAAATGCATAATAAAATTGATGTCCAAAGGTGTGAGGAGGCTTTAGGGAATGGTGATGTTAATATGGACAAACTCTCTGCCTAGATTCACCACCATGGTCTCCTCAGCTGCCAACCGAAAAATCTTCATCTGTTCTGTCATTGACTTCCTTCGTCAACATGAATTTGATGGCATTGACTTGGATTTCGAATATCCAAGGTCCAGGGGAAGCCCACCTGAGGACAGACAGCGATTACCACCCTGATTAAGGTGGGAATGAATCACTAGTTCTCTGTCTTTACATGGAGAGGCTAGTGCCTTCATGGACTGCATTTCCCAGGGATAGCAAAGGCTGCTATCCTCAGAAGTACACTTACGAAGGTGTTTGGGAGTTGGAAATGATAGAAACAGACTCTCTAGGTAGCTTAAATCAAAAGAGAATTTACTGGGAGGATATAGGTAGCTGAAGGAATCCAATGAAGAAATTCTTTTTTTATTATATGTTTCTGGTAACACAGCATTATAGTTCAACATCTGTGTACATTGCAGAGTGATCACAACCACAAATCCAGTTATTAGCCATTGCCATGAAGCTGATGTCTTTCATCTGTTTTGTCCACTCCCTCTTCCTTTCTGGTAACCACCAATTCATTCTCTGTATCTATGAATTTGCTTTCATTTTATTTGTTTGCTGGGTTTTTTTTCTCCTCAGATTCCACATATGATTAACATAATATGGTATTTGTTTTTCTCCCTCTCACTCATTTTACTTAGCAAAATACCCTTACCTCTATCCATGTGGTTGCAAATGGCAGGATTTCATTCTTTTTTAAGGCTGAGTAGAATCCCTATACATCTTATGGAAAGATCCAAATGAACTTTTAGGGCAAACATATGTATATGTATGTGTGTGTGTGTGTGTGTGTGCTAAGTCACTTCAGTTGTGTCCAACTCTGTGACACTATGGACTGCTGCTTGCCAGGCTCCTCTGTCCATGGGATTCTCCAGCCAAGAGTACTGGAGTGGGGTGCTATTTCCTTCTCCAGGGGATCTTCCTGACCTAGGGACTGAACTCGTGTCTCTTGTGTCTCCTCCATTGGCAGGCAAGTATTTTTTAACACTAGCGCCAGCTGGGAAGCCCTGTCATGGGCTTCCCAGGAAGAGAAACTAATACCCTCCTCCCAGGACTTAGTCCTCATCCCCTTTCTTTCTTTGTAGCCTAAGAATATGTAAGAATATGTTATACCTCTTCCTACTGGCCTGTAAGGTTTCTGCAAAAAATCTAATGATAGCCTTATGAGATTTCACTTATAAGTAACAAATTATTTTTCCCCTTCTGCTTTCCTTAAAGCAGCAGATTCTTTCTTTTTCATTAAACTTTACCATTTGTATTACAATGTGTCTTGGAGCATATCTCTTTGGGTTCATTTTATTTTGAACTCTAAGCATCTTGGACCTGGATGTCTATTTCCTTCCCCAGATTAGGAACTCTTCAGTTGCTATTTCTTCAAATAATTTTATGTCCCTTTCTCTTCTACTTCTGGAACTGTATAATGGGAATGCTGTTCTACTTGATATTGTACCAAAGGTTCCTTAAAGTATCTTCACTTTTTAAAATTCTTTGTTCAACCTGCTGTTCTGTGTCAGTGAGTTCCATTACTTTGTCTTTTGGCTCACTAATTTTTCTACCTCTTCTTCCAATCTGTTGTTGAACACATATAGGGTATTTTGCAGTTCAGTTATAATTTCTGTTTTTGTGTTTTTTAAAAATATTTTCTAGCTATTTGTTGATGTTGTCATTGTGTTCTTCCCTTCTCCTCCCAGTATCTTTATGATCATTTTGTTGAACTCTCTCAAGTAGATTGGTTATCTCCATTTCATTTCATTCTTTCTTCTGAGATTTTGTCTTCCTGTCTTGACTGGAACATGTCTCCTCAGTTTTTCCCTAATTCTCTGTGTTTGTTTTGATGCATTAGATAAAGCAGCTACGTCTCCCAGTCGTGATGAGTGGCTTTATGTGGGAGACATCCTGTGGGGTTCAGGCGCACTATCCTACCCGGCCACCAGAGCAATGTGCACAAGCCATGTGTCCTCTGTGGGCTGTGTATGTTCCCCTGTTCTGGTGGGGTCACAGCTATGATGACAGCACTCCGGTATGCAGGGCTGGCCCTGCAGAATGCCTCTGCAGGCTCACCACAGTGGCTGCTGAATGCTGGTGGTCAGCACTAGGTCTTGAAATGCCATGGTGGCTGCCAGTAACTAGTGGGTGAGCTGGTCCCAAAGTGGCTGTGAGACCCACCATGGTGGCTTCCGGGGGCTTGTGGGCAGGGCTGCTCCTCTAATGGCCACAAGGTCTGTGTTCAGTGGATGCCAGGTGCTGGGAAATGGGGCTGCACCTCAGAACTGCAGTGGGCCCCTGCCCACCAGTACCCAGCAAGGTTATTTCCTGGCTAACTGGGAGGCACTGCTGAGGCACAGGGGTAGGCAGGACTCTTGGCCATGTGCACCCACAGGTTAGATGGAGATTTCCAATATGATGCCACCAGTGCCATTATTAGTAAGTGGCCCGAGATGGCAAAAATGGCTCCTACTAGGGTCTCAGTTCCCAGGGATCATCCCACTGTTCCTTCCTCTCTAGCAGCTGCTTCAGGATTAGTGAGTGGGGCTCTTTCATCTATCTTCCACATACTTTTCAATCTGGTGATTTTACATAGGTTTTTGATCAAGTGAAACTGGGCCCTTTAAAAATGAGCTTTCTTTCCCCTGTAGTTCTATAGTTTTCCTGAGAGTATTTCATACCGGTTTTCAAACTTTTTTTTTTTTTTCTTTTTTTTGGGGGGAGGGGCAAGGGAGCTGCTTTTATCTTCTGAGAAGTAGCTTTGGGATGGTTTGCATGATGTGGAACTTGAAACTTTCACTCCTTAGGGAAACTAAGTATCTTTGTTTTTTAAAAAAGATTTATTGGAGTATAGTTGATTTACAATGTCATGTTCATTTCAGGTAACTGTACCTTTGTTACACTTTCAACTGTGGATCACTGTGGTTGGAGTGTGATTTTTCCTTGGAATGACTGTGTATCTGTTTCTTCTACCCATCTCAATGCTGTCTTTTTACCCTTTGTTGAGAATACTATTCATCTGGTTTTCAGGTCCTTTTCAGGGGAATTTTTTTATATAGTTGTAGATTTGCTATGTCCATGAAAGGAGTCAGTTCAGAGTCTTCCTATACTTCCACCCTGAATCTTCTTTTCAAATAAAGTTTTGAATCAGGAAGAAGGAATTTCACTATGTCATTCATTCAACAAGTGTTGTGTGCTTTCTGTGGTTGAGACACACTGGATACAGAGCAGTGAGCAAGGTAAACCTGATTCCTGCTCTTTGGATTACAGCATAGTGGAGAATATGGAGTTACATAAATAAATAAATGTCAACCGTGGTAAGAGCAATGATAGCAGCAAAATCAGATGCTCAGGGGAGTCTTCCCAGGGAAGCGACATTTGAGCAGCAATAAGGAGTAAAAGGAACCAGGAATACAAAAGATGGGAAGAATTTTCTAAGGAGGTGGTAACAGCATTTGCAAATGCCTAGAGGCAGGAAAGACATTAGCCTTGCTATACACAAATGCTGAGAATAGAGCTTTAAGAGAGATGGTGAAGTCACAATAGAGAGGACAGCTCCTAGACCCTCTGCCAGGAATTCCTGAGCTTTTCCTGTAGAATTGTCATTAAATGAGACTTAGATTCAAGGACTCCATGTTTGACTGAATCTTCTTTTCAAATAAAGTTTTGAATCAGGAAGAAGGAATTTCACTATGTCATTCATTCAACAAGTGTTGTGTGCTTTCTGTGGTTGAGACACACTGGATACAGAGCAGTGAGCAAGGTAAACCTGATTCCTGCTCTTTGGATTACAGCATAGTGGAGAATATGGAGTTACATAAATAAATAAATGTCAACCGTGGTAAGAGCAATGATAGCAGCAAAATCAGATGCTCAGGGGAGTCTTCCCAGGGAAGCGACATTTGAGCAGCAATAAGGAGTAAAAGGAACCAGGAATACAAAAGATGGGAAGAATTTTCTAAGGAGGTGGTAACAGCATTTGCAAATGCCTAGAGGCAGGAAAGACATTAGCCTTGCTATACACAAATGCTGAGAATAGAGCTTTAAGAGAGATGGTGAAGTCACAATAGAGAGGACAGCTCCTAGACCCTCTGCCAGGAATTCCTGAGCTTTTCCTGTAGAATTGTCATTAAATGAGACTTAGATTCAAGGACTCCATGTTTGTATCAATTTATTCCAACTTATACCTTACCAGACTCTATCCCTAAATTTCAGGAGCTATTTTCAGAAATAGAGAACTGTTATGGACTGGAAACCATCTCAAAAGGTATTCACCATAGGGAATAGATAATGAAGACAACCACTAAAATCCACCCTCTTTCCTCTCTCCAGGAAATGATACAGGCTTTTGAAGAAGAGGCTGAAGAAACAGGAAAACCCAGACTGCTGATCACAGCAGCTGTGTCTGCTGGCAAAGAGACCATTGACACAGGATATGAAATTGCAGAGATTGGAAAGTGAGTGTAATGAGCCTCCCAGGGCCTCCACATCCCAGAGCAGAGATTCCCTGAACATTTTAGTAGAAAGCATTCCCAGTAGTTATGTGAACATAATGTTGAGAAGGTTGGTACCATCAATTGCCAAAAATGTTTGAATATTTAGTGGTTCTGGGATAAGGTGGTGACCCCTTTATATTGTCACTATGGTAGGCTTTAGGGAAAAGAGAAATAAGATTTAAGATCTTGGAAAATCTTTACATGTAACAGCAGTTTTCACTGACAGTTTCTTTTGAAAAGCTGTAAAATCGAGAAAGCTATTACTGACGAAACAATAGGAGAGCTTTCCACCTGCAGTTCCCATAATCCTAGAGACATGTGTTTCTGAGACACATACTTTAACAACTATATTTCCTTATCTTCTGCTCTGGGTTTGCCCTTAATCTTTCAAGGAAATAAAGGAGACTGTTTAGCCTCATGGGAGTCACAGAAGATAACCAGGAAACACCTAGGAAGCCACATTAATGGGATCATATGGATATCTACTTGACATCATGAATTTCCACTGCTATCATTTCTTACTCTTAAATTGTCTATTAAAAAATGCTCCCATATCATGATGGCTCAAATTCTCTTGTTCTAGGCTTCTTGATTTCATAAGTGTGATGACCTATGACTTCCATGGTGGCTGGGACCCATGTACAGGACACAACAGTCCTCTGCACGTAGGATCCAAGGATCAAGGCAACATGCATTATTTCAACTGTGTAAGAAAGAAAACCCCCCAGTCATATGCAGAAGAAAGACAGGGAAGAGATTAGGAGTGTTGGTTGTTGGAAGACTTTCTCTTTGTGGGACAATTAGCTAGACGTTTTTCATCATGTGGGAAAACACTGGTGAGGAATAATGTCTGTGTTACTTCTGCAGGAATATGCCATGAAGTACTGGAGAGACAATGGGGTCCCTTCAGAGAAGCTCATCATGGGGTTCCCCACCTATGGGAGGACCTTCCGGCTTAGCACTTCCGACACCTCAGTCTGTGCCCCAGTCTCTGGAGCAGGGTCATCTGGTCCTTACACACTTGAGGCTGGCTTCTGGGCTTACTATGAGGTAACCACCATGGCTAATTCAGGCTAAAATGCCCTGGGGAAAATTCTTCCACTCTCCAAGTCATCTTGCTATCCTTATGTTCTTGAGATCCTATACCCTGGCAGCTTATAGCTCTGAGCATATAGCCTGTGGAAAGGCAGGCTGATGGCTAAAGAACACTTTTTACTTAAAAAAAAAAAAAATCTGTGTGAATTTCCTTTTAGGTTTAGAAGTATATGGGACCATCTTTTCTATAGCTCAAAACTATACTAAATTCTATTACATCCATGTAAATAGATGGAGAAGGATTTCAATAATTTAGCTCAGGGATGGCAAATAATTGGATCCTCTTTCAAATCTGATTTGATTGCATTTACTGAAATCTGAAGCTCTAATACTTGGGCCACCTGATGTGAAAAGCTGACTTATTGGAAAAGACCATGATGATGGGTAAGATTGAAGACAAAATGAGAAGGCGGCTGGGGAGGATGTGATGGTTAGACAGCCTCACTGACTAAATGGGTATGAATTTGAGCAGACTCCAGGAGATAGTGGAGGACAGAGGAGGCTGGCAAAGAGTCAGATACGATTAAGTGACTAAACAACAACAACTACTCAAATCTTGTGTTAAAAATTCAGACTGATAGAACAGTTAGCAGTTTTGCCAGAGACTCAAGTGTTTTCAGAAGAATGACCTTAGCACTCATGGTCATGCTTACCATTTCTTAACTAAACTGTGGTTATAGAATTGGAATTTCACTTCTTTGAACCTGGTTTCATAGAAATTGTATCTTTGTTTTATGATACAAAGTTACTTTCTAAGAAATATGTGAAATTAATGTAGGTATTTCACAATGCCACTTTTCCCATCACTCTTCCATTTCTTACTGTTTTTCCCGTCCTTCCTTGTGCAATACATGACATAATCTGTGACATGCTCAACGTTGCCTTCTTCCTTCGCTTCACAGATCTGCACATTCCTAAGTGAAGCCATAAATGCCTGGATTGAAGACCAAAAAGTTCCATATGCTTATAAAGACACTGAGTGGGTTGGCTATGACAATATTAAGAGCTACGAATGTAAGGTATGAGCAGTGTAAAAAAATGCAATTCTAGCTTCAAATCCTAAGTTCATCATGAGCCCATTTTACTAAGATCTGTGGCTTCAAAGTTATAAATATGTACAAAGTGGAATAAATCAACCTCATTGTGATTTACCTTTCCCTCAAGACAGAGCCAATGATATGATTAAATACAGATTTAATGATCCAGTGTACAGCATATACTACTATACACTAACATATAGTATAATATTCTAATGTGGTTAAAATTTATTTTCTCAGTTTTTGTCCAGAATTAATCTATACTAACTTCCATGAAATGATTATATAAGCCAGGCTTAAGACCAACATTTTCATGGACAATAATGAAAATATCCTTTACATTTTTACCTAAATGCTTTACAACCATTACCTAACTTGATTCTACACAATCCAGTGAAGTAACAAATAACCTCTCCAGTTGACAGATGTGTACACTGAGGTTCATAGATGCTGTGACTAATCCAAGGCTTCATAGCTGGAAAATGCAAAGGCAGTAATTGAACATGTTGTCTGGCTCAGAGTCTAGGCTCTTTCCATAACACTGCTCTGTCAGTGCCCCTTTATTGAATCCTGGTCAGGAGAGGTGGTCAAAATGGAGGAGAAAAAGAGCTGTATGGTGCAATGGTTAAGAATCTAGACTTTGGTGTCAGATATACCTGGTCCTCAAGCCCCAAAAGACAGGATGAGTTCCCACAAATCTGTGAAAGAAAAAGATTGACCTAGTATAGTTCTTGTAAAGAAGAAGCCATAAATGCCTGGATTGAAGACCAAAAAGTTCCATATGCTTATAAAGACACTGAGTGGGTTGGCTATGACAATATTAAGAGCTACGAATGTAAGGTATGAGCAGTGTAAAAAAATGCA
Source organism: Aepyceros melampus (assembly GCA_006408695.1). Classification (NCBI taxonomy): domain Eukaryota; kingdom Metazoa; phylum Chordata; class Mammalia; order Artiodactyla; family Bovidae; genus Aepyceros; species Aepyceros melampus. The sequence goes on along the minus strand of SJXQ01005190.1, from coordinate 2,728 downwards.
ATTCTAGCTTCAAATCCTAAGTTCATCATGAGCCCATTTTACTAAGATCTGTGGCTTCAAAGTTATAAATATGTACAAAGTGGAATAAATCAACCTCATTGTGATTTACCTTTCCCTCAAGACAGAGCCAATGATATGATTAAATACAGATTTAATGATCCAGTGTACAGCATATACTACTATACACTAACATATAGTATAATATTCTAATGTGGTTAAAATTTATTTTCTCAGTTTTTGTCCAGAATTAATCTATACTAACTTCCATGAAATGATTATATAAGCCAGGCTTAAGACCAACATTTTCATGGACAATAATGAAAATATCCTTTACATTTTTACCTAAATGCTTTACAACCATTACCTAACTTGATTCTACACAATCCAGTGAAGTAACAAATAACCTCTCCAGTTGACAGATGTGTACACTGAGGTTCATAGATGCTGTGACTAATCCAAGGCTTCATAGCTGGAAAATGCAAAGGCAGTAATTGAACATGTTGTCTGGCTCAGAGTCTAGGCTCTTTCCATAACACTGCTCTGTCAGTGCCCCTTTATTGAATCCTGGTCAGGAGAGGTGGTCAAAATGGAGGAGAAAAAGAGCTGTATGGTGCAATGGTTAGAATCTAGACTTTGGTGTCAGATATACCTGGTCCTCAAGCCCCAAAAGACAGGATGAGTTCCCACAAATCTGTGAAAGAAAAAGATTGACCTAGTATAGTTCTTGTAAAGATTAAGCAAGTACTGAAAGCTAAAATGAAATGTAGCTTAGCCTAGAATACTAATATTAGTTTAATAGTATATTAAATTAGGTATATATATTAGCAAATTTAATATACTATTAATATACTATAATATACGATTATATTAATTAATACTATTAATATACTGCATGTGTATACATATACCTAAGAGTTTATACGGAGAAGGCAATGATACCCCACTCCAGTACTCTTGCCTGGAAAACGCCATGGATGGAAGAGCCTGGTGGGCTATAGTCCATGGGGTCGCTATGAGTCAGACACGACTGAGCAATGTCACTTTCACTTTTCACTTTCATGCATTGGAGAAGGAAATGGCAACCCATTCCAGTGTTCTTGCCTGGAGAATCCCAGGTATCAGGGAGCCTGGTAGGCTGCTGTCTATGGGGTCGTACAGAGTCAGACATGACTGAAGTGACTTAGCAGCAGCAGCAAGAAGAATTTATTAACTGGAGGAAGAAAACAAGAATGGAGCTGAGATAGCCCATCAAACCTTGAATTCACAAAGTGCATATCACATCCTTTCATAAAAGAAATATCGACAGGGTTTCAACCCACTTGCATTTTTCTCCCTAATATCACCTTGTCGCCCTGTACTCCTGCTTGTTGTGTAAATGCCATTTGATTTTGGTTGCTAAGTGCTCTCTTCGTCCACAGGTTGACTTTCTTAAGGAGAACAATTTTGGTGGGGCCATGGTTTGGGCCATCGACCTGGATGACTTCTTAGGCTCCTTCTGCAATGAGGGCAAATATCCACTCATACGCAAGCTGCAGTCACTCCTGGGCCTGTCCTCAGGTGGGTAACTACTGAGTTCACCACATAGTTCTAAAGACGATGCAGGTCAAACTGCAAGAATGGCAACTGCAGAGGGACAAGTGTGCTGAGGCAGCCACAGAGCATCTAGAGCCTCACATGTGAAAAAGGGACAGGTTTATAGGAAGAAGATTTTTAGAAATGCATTCTTCAATCAAAGAGGCCAGTCTAAGTTCAGTAGCTACGTGGGTAAGGTTTTGAATATACCTTATACTACAGAGATCTGACAGAATGTGGTCCACTGGAGAAGGGAATGGCAAACCACTTCAGTATTCTTGCCTTGAGAACCCCATAAACAGTATGAAAAGGCAAAATGATAGGATACTGAAAGAAGAACTCCCCAGGTCAGTAGGTGCCCAATATGCTACTGGAGATCAGTGGAGAAATAACTCCAGAAAGAATGAAGGGATGGAGCCAAAGCAAAAACAATACCCAGCTGTGGATGTGAAGGGTGATAGAAGCAAGGTATGATGCTATAAAGAGCAATATTGCATAGGAACCTGGAATGTCAGGTCCATGAATCAAGGCAAATTGGAAGTGGTCAAACAAGAGATGGCAAGGGTGAACATCGACATTCTAGGAATCAGCGAACTAAAATGGACTGGAATGGGTGAATTTAACTCAGATGACCATTACATCTACTACTGCGGGCAGGAATCCCTCAGAAGAAATGCAGTAGCCATCATGGTCAACAAAAGAGTCCGAAATGCAGTCCTTGGATGCAATCTCAAAAACGTCAGAATGATCTCTGTTTGTTTCCAAGGTAAACCATTCAATACCACATAATCCAAGTCTATGCCCCAACCAGTAACGCTGAAGAAGCTGAAGTTGAACGGTGCTATGAGGACCTATAAGACCTTGTAGAACTAACACCCAAAAAAGATGTCCTTTTCATTAGAGGGGACTGGAATGCAAAAGTAGGAAATCAAGAAACACCTGGAGTAACAAGCAAATGTGGCCTTGGAATGTGGAATGAAGCAGGGCAAAGACTAACAGAGTTCTGCCAAGAAAATGCACTGGTCATAGCAAACACCCTCTTCCAACAACACAAGAGAAGACTCTACACATGGACATCACCAGATGGTCAACACCGAAATCAGATTGATTATATTCTTTGCAGCCAAAGATGGAGAAGCTCTATACAGTCAACAAA
>SJXQ01005189.1:0-11907 GCA_006408695.1 Aepyceros melampus | reverse complement strand
TTTTTGTTTTTATTTCCATTACTCTGGGAGGTAGGTCATAGAGGATCTTGCTGTGATTTATGTCAGAGTGTTCTGCTTATGTTTTCCTCTTAGAGTTTTATAGTTTCTGGTCTTACATTTAGGTCTTTAATCCATTTTGAGTTTATCTTTGTGTACAGTGTTAATTATGCTAATTTCATTCCTTTACACATAACTGACCGGTTTTCCCAACACCGTTTGAGGAGACTGTCTTTTCTCCATTGTATATTTTTGCCTCCTTTCAAAGATAAGGCCCCACAGGCACATGGATTTGTCTCTGGGTTTTCTATTCTGTTCCATTGGTCTATATTTGGAGACACAAAGTTTGAATCTCACCTTCATGCCCCTTTTATACTCCAGTGATAAAATGAAACACAAGTTATTATGAATGGAGTTTTGAATAGCATTCGAGGTGTTAGTTCCAAAAATAGTTCAGTTTGGGACAGAGTGAGTAATTTTAGGGAGAAAAACATGAAGCACTTTGAAGAACTGAACAATTAAAACTTCAGAAATAGTTACCTATGTGTGAGTACAGTAGAAACAGAATACAGGATGATCAAAAGAGTGAGTCAGGGAAACTTGGAAGATGTGAGGTTTTGATTTGGACATGATATCCTAGTGATATCCATCCTTGTGGCAATTGTCTGTATAATGCAAAGTATATCATTTAATCATACACAGTGAACTAAATTGATTTGTCCAATGTCAGTCCGTAAATTTTCTCTCCTGAAAGGCCTTCTAATAGAAGAAATCACTCCTTCTCTGCTAGTCCTGTGCTTTATGTGTACATCCACTGTGTCCATGTCACCCTCTGTTATAATTTTGCTTTTTAATGGTGTTTTCCTGTGCTTGACTTTGAACACCTTGAGGGCAGAAGCTATCTGTGAATCTTAGTACTGTGTCTTAATCAAAATAAATGCTTTATGAATTGATAGATAGTTGATGACTAGGTAATGACGTTAAACCAAATACTTGACAGTAAAAGTAAAGGCTTTAAAAAATATTTTATTGGCATTCTTTTTTATTTTTCTTTATTTTTAATTGAAGGATAGTTACAATATTGTGTTTGTTTCTGCCATACATCAACATGGGTCAGCCGTAGGTATACATATGTCCTCTCCCTCTTGAACTTCCCTCCCACCTCCTACCCCATCCGACTCCTCTATATTGTCACAGAGCCCTGGTTTGAGTTCTCTGAGTCATACAGTAAATCCCCACTGGCGATCTAGTTTACCTACGTTAGTGTATATGTTTCCATGCTACTCTCTGCTTTAGTCCCACCTTCTCCTTCATACCTTCCACACACATGTCCCCTGTGTCTGCATCTCCATTGCTGCAAGTAGGTTCATCAGCACCATCTTTCTAGATTCCATATATATGCATCAATATACGATATTTGTTTATCTCTTTCTGACTTACTTCACATTGCATAATAGGCTCCTAGGTCCATCACATTATTAGCACTGAGTCAAATGAGTTTCTTTTTATGGCAGAAAAATATTCCATTGTATATATGTACCTGGGCTTCCCTGGTCGCTCAGATAGTAAAGAATCTGCCTAAAATTCAGGAGACCTGGGTTCAGTCCCTGGGTCAGGAAGATCCCCTGGAGCAGGGAATGGCTACCCACTCCAGTATTCTTGCCTGGAGAATCCCATGTTCTGCTTTAGTCCCACCTTCTCCTTCATACCCTCCACACACATGTCCCCTGTGTCTGCATCTCCATTGCTGCAAGTAGGTTCATCAGCACCATCTTTCTAGATTCCATATATATGCATCAATATACGATATTTGTTTATCTCTTTCTGACTTACTTCACATTGCATAATAGGCTCCTAGGTCCATCACATTATTAGCACTGAGTCAAATGAGTTTCTTTTTATGGCTGAAAAATATTCCATTGTATATATGTACCTGGGCTTCCCTGGTCGCTCAGATAGTAAAGAATCTGCCTAAAATTCAGGAGACCTGGGTTCAATCCCTGGGTCAGGAAGATGCCCTGGAGAAGGGAATGGCTACCCACTCCAGTATTCTTGCCTGGAGAATCCCATGGACAGAGGAGTCTGGCTGGCTGTAGTCCACTGGTTGCAAAGAGTAAGACATAACTGAGCACAGCTTCTTTATCCATTCATCAAGGTTGCTTCCAAGTCCTAGCTATTGTAAATTGTGCTGCAGTGAACATGTTGGTACATATGTCTTTTTCAATTTTGGTTTTCTCAGGGTATATGCCCAGCAGTGGGATTGTTGGGTCATACGGTAATTTTATTCCTAGTGTTTTAAGGAATCTCCACACTGTCTTCCATAGTGGCTATATCAATTTACATTCCACTGACAGTGCAAGAGGGTTCCCTTTATTCCACACCCTCTCCAGCATGTATTGCTTATAGATTTTTTTGATGATGGCCATACTGACTGGTATGAGGTGATATCTCATTGTAGTTTTGGTTTGCATTTCTCTGATAAAGGGAGATGTTGAGCATCTTTTCATGTGTTTATTAGCCATCTGTGTGTCTTTAGAGAAATGTCTTTATGTCTTTTGCCCACTCTTTGTTGGGTTGTTTGTTTTTCTGATATTGAGCTGCATAAGCTGCCTGTATATTTTGGAGATTAATCCTTTGTTGGTTGTTTCATTTGCTATTATTTTCTCCCATTCTGAGGTTTGTTGTTTCATCTTGTTTATAGTTTCCTTTGCTTGCAAAGGCTTTTAAGTTTAATTACACCCCACCTGCTTGTTTTTGTTTTTATTTCCATTACTCTAAGAGGTAGGTCATAGAGGATCTTGGAATTTATGTCAGAGTGTTCTGCCTAAGTTTTCCTCTAAGAGTGTTACAGTTTCTGGTCCTATATTTAGGTCTTTAGTCCCTTTTGAGTTTAACTTTGTGTATACTGTTAGAAAGTGTTCTAACTTTGTTCTTTTACATGTAGCTGTCCACTTTTCCCAGCACCACTTATTGAAGAGACTCTCTTTTCTCCATTGTATATTCGTGCCTTCTTTGTCAAAGATGAGGTGCCCATAGGTGCATGGGTTAATCTCTGGACTTTCTATCTTGTTCCATTGGTCTATATTTCTATTTTTATGCCAGTACCATACTGTCTTCATAACTATAGCTTTGTAGTATAGTATGAAGTCAGGAAGTCTGATTCCTCCAGTTCCATTCTTTTTTCTCAAGATTGCTTTTGCTATTTGGGATCTTTTGTATTTTCATACAAACTATGTAATTTTTTGTTCTAGTTCTGTAAAAAGTACCATTAGCAATTTGATGGGGATTGCACTGAATCTATAAATCACATTTGGTAGTATATTCATTTTCATAATATTGACTCCTCCAACCTAGGAACATGGAATATATCTCCAGCTGTTTATATCTTTTTGATTTCTTTCATCAGTCTTATAGTTTTCTATATACAGCCCTTCTGTCTCATTAGATAGGTTTATTCCTAGGTATTTTATTCTTTTTTTTTTTTAAATGATAAATGTGATTGATTCCTTAATTTCTCTTTCTGATTTATTGTTAGTGTACAGGAATGCAAGTGATTTCTATGTATTGATTTTATATACTGTGACTTTACTAAATTCATTGATTAGCTCTAATAGTATTCTGATAATAAGTTTAGGGTTTTCTGTGTATAGTATCAGACTTCCCTGGTGGCTCAGAGGTTAAAGTGTCTGCCTACAATGCAGGAGACCTGGGTTTGATCCCTGGGTCAGGAAGATCCCTGGAGAAGGAAATGGTAACCCACTCCAGTATTCTTGCCTGGAGAATCCCATGGACTGAGGAGTCTGGTGGGCTACAGTCCACAGGGTCGCAGAGTTGGACACGACCTAGTGACTTCACTTGTGTATAGTATCATGTTGTCTGCAAACAGTGAGAGTTTTACTTTTTTTTTCCAATCTGGATTCCTTTCATTTCTTTTTCTTCTCTGATTGTCATAGCTAGGACTTCCAAAACTTTGTTGAATAATAGTGTGTATCCTTGTCTTATTCCTTATCTTAGAGGGAATGCTTTCAGTTTCTCACCATTGAGAATAATGTTTGCTATGGGTTTATCATATATGGCCTTTACTATGTTGAGGTAGGTTCCTATGATGGTGATTTTTTTTTCTTTTTTAAGAATATTTATTTATTTGGCTGCATCAGATCTTTGCAGCTTGAGGTGGTGCTTGAGGCCACAGCAGGTAGAACTTTAGTTCCCTGACCAGGGATTAAACCTGTATCCCCTGCATTGCAAAGCAGATTCTTAACCACTGAAAGAAAGAAGAAAGAAAGTGAAGTCGCTCAGTCGTGTCCGACTCTTTGCGACCCCATGGACTGTAGCCTACCAGGCTCCTCTGTCCATGGGATTTTCCAGACAATAGTCCTGAATTGGATTGCCATTTCCTTCTCCAGGGGATCTTCCCAACCCAGGGATCAAACCCAAGTGTCCCACATTGTAGACAGACGCTTTACCGTCTGAACCACCAGGGGAATCCCAAAGAGACTTTAGACTTCTGAGACACTTCATATCAGCTGTTTCACTAGGGCTTCACCTAATCACCTTTTCCTACAGATGCATTCAAGAGTAATGATTCTGAACTACACTTCCTGAAAAAGTTCCTTTTTCCCTTTCTGTAAGGTTAGGAGTAAGAACCTAGAGAGCATCATGCTGAGTGAAGTAAGTCAGAGAAGGAGAAATATCCTATGATATCCCTTGTATGTGTAATCTAAAAAAAAATGATACAAATGAAATTAGTTACGGACAGAAACAGACCTAACAGACATACAGAATGGGCTTACAGTTGGGTGAGGGGAGGACAAAGGGAAGAGATAGAGAGTTTGGGATGGACGTGTAGACACTACTATATTTAAACTGGATAACCAACTAGGACTTACTATATAGCACATGGAACTCTGCTCAATATCATGTGGCAACTTGGGTGGGAGGGGGAGTTTGGGAGAGAATGGATACATGTATATGTAGGGCTGAGTCCCTCCAAAAACTTTTTTTTTAATATTACTACATAAGGGTCATGAAGTAATTTGAAGAATTTTATCCTCCTTCTCAAAATTAATCCCTCCAATCAAGAAATGTTAATGGCTAGGTGAGAACTGCTAAATAGATCTTAGGTAAACTCTACAGGTGCTATGAAATCTGACTCTATGAGTACTATTTAGAATATATCAATTCTGTTTTTTCTATCCCATATTAATAGTTTATGATATCCATCATAACAAAAAATCTTTTAACTTCTTTCAAACCAAATCTGAGGGGGAAAAAATTCACTAATCTTGGGAACTGACTTGTGTGTGTGTGTCTATGGCCATGCTGAGTGGCTTGCAGAATCTTAGTTCCCTGACCAGGACTTGAGCACGTGGAGGTTAAAGTGCCAAGCCCTAATTTCTGGACTGAGAAGGAATTCACAGGGGTTGATTTTTGAAGTGATGTATAGAGCACAGTAGCACTAAAGAACTTGTTATTGACCTATTAAGCAATTAAGTTTTTAGAATTTTGTAATATTCATGTTTATAAAATCATGCTTTTGTTTATAATATATTTATTTATAAAATATTACTCTTCATTTCTCTTGTATATTTGCTGCAAATTGGGGGAAAATGGCAATCATTTTACTGGCAGCATCATAGACTTTCATTACTATTGTAAATACCACTGTTGAGAGCAAATAGATCATTACTAATTATTGAAGATACATGTTTCACCCAATGTTACACAGTAATTAGCTGCAAAAATAATGAAAACCTAAGTCTTCCTTCCAGCAAAATACCTAGTATAAATTATTTGACCTTCAACTGATTGGTAATCTGAAAGCTGTAAAGAAATCTGTAAGAGTTTTATAGAATTGTTTCCAAATAGAAAAAATAACAATCAGGAATCAGAACTTTATTAAATTCTCAACACTGCCTGCTAACTCAGTTTTTTATCTGCTTTACAGTTATTTCAGGTTTCTCCTACTTTCTTCAAGTTCATACTCCAGCCTCTCAAAGAATATGTTCAACTTATAATTCTGCCAAGGCATCTTCACCTCTCAAATCTTGATCTAAGATTATATCCTCTTACTCAAGGCAGAAAATGGCTACCTACTCCTCAGATCCTATGTCTAACCCCAAGCCAGTCCCTAATTCCCTCAAAGACTTCTGTCATAGTTCATATTTATCTCAGCCTCAGCTTTCACCAGCACATTGATGTTTTTCTTTCTTATTGTAAAATTTCTCTTACCTTCCGCATCACCACTACACTTACCTTCACAGATAAAGTGTTTGAAAGAACAGTGTCTATTACATCATTTACATCACCATGTCTTTATTCCTAAAACACATTGCATTATGGTTTCTGACACCATTAATCCTAAAACATTAGCTTCACCACCAGAGTAAGGACACTGTATGCTTTTCTGTTGTTGCCGTGGCTGTAAGAGAACTGGAAAAAGTCACTCAGTTCTTCAAGATCATGCTTGCTTTGGGCTATATGATTAGTCCTGACATTCTTTCCCAGTTTTTCTCTTACTTCAATGTCCTATGACCTCCTCTACTCATCTTTACATGCCCCTCAGTCTCTATTTTTACCTTTCTTCTTATTATATAAGTCACCCTTCAATGAACCCATCCATTTCTGAGATTAATGGACTAACTGACTTCACAGATATATTTATTGAACATTGAACATACCTCCAGTGCTAGTCCTGACCTCATTTCTGACCTCCAAACCCATTTCATATTGCAGTCATCCTATTTCATAACAACATAAAAAAAGCCAACAGGTACCTCAAGTTAGTAAGCCCTATTAAGGATTCAGTGATTACCTACTGAAAGAATTAGAAAATTTCCCCTGACTCATCCTAGGAATTTCAGAATACTCAGAATCACAAGAAACTCAATATTAATGAAAGAGAAAGGGTCAAAGTATATAAACACATGTTTATTTATGATTAAATGAGCCTCAGATGAACACAAGGTGCATATTTTATAGCCTTGCAATTTAAACATATATCAATTTCTAGTTCCACCTCTTGCCAACTAGGTAACCATAGATAAAGTACTTGATTCATTCATTCAACAATAAAATGGATAATAATACCCACCTTACAGAGTTTTGTGATATAAAACAAGAATACGTGGGGTTCACCTAATACATAGTGCCTATAATTAAGCAGGTTCTCACTAAATGGCATCTATGACTATTTCACTTAAGTAAAATATTCAACTGTGCAATTCTGACTTTGGCTCTAAACGACAAATCCTTACTATACTAGGTCCTTGAAAGCTTCAGAATGAGTAAAAATTATTAAACTTTTGGGAGAATTGGACAAACTAAGGTGAAGTGGAAGGAGAAATACCATTGGATTTTTTTGGTTATTTGATAACTGTAGGCTGCCTATTTATTATTAAAATCTCTATTTACTTGGTAAATTTTTATTTATTTTTAAATATAAATTTATTTTAATTGAAGGTTAATTACTTTACAATATTGTATTGGTTTTGCCATACATCAACATGAATCCAGTCGGTAAAAACTTAAATAACAGTAATGGTAGTAGTAATACAAATGATAATAATATCTTCTACTTATTGTAAATATCCCATGGGTCTTACCTCATGTTTAGATCATCTCTAATGCATGATGGAAACTACAAGGAGGTATTGTCGCTCAGTATTTTATGAAAGAGAAAAGAGGTTCAAAGAGATCAGTGAGTTAATGTCACATTTAATAAATATGAGATAAGATTTTAGTCTGGCTGTTTTGACTCAGAGCCTGTGCTTTTCCAACAATACATCACATTGCCTCGGTGACCATTATGCTTCTCTCATACTCTTTACTCCAGTCAAAGGGCCTGATTCTGATAACTCTACTTTAAGCTATGTATGTGCTAATGGATTGTAGCCAGGGGCCAAGATTCAGGTGGGTCAAGGTCTAAAGGAATCTGTCCTCTAATCTGTTTCCAAACCTTTCTAACAACCCAAGGCAGAATTGTTCCATTGATCTGAATGTTTTCTTGTGGGCTTCCAATTCTTGTGCCTTAGTGGCTCCAATTAACTAGGCCATGGAAATTCAAGGAAAGAGGCCCTTCATCTTGTTCTCCATGACCAGTTCAAGCCTTTTCAGGGACAGAAAGCACCATGCTAGAGGGAGTGGTTTAGGATTACAACATTAATCTCTGTTCTGGGCAGGATTGGTGCAATTGCCTGGCCCCTAGCTCCAAGTGGGGTTTTTATACCTTGCTTCCTTGAAATTCTCCAGGGCATGTTCCTCTAGGTCCCCAAATCACTGAACGCTTAATTTCCCTGATCTTTGACGTCACTAGGGTATGACCTATCTGAACTATGGTGTCCTGAACTTACTTCCTGGCTGTAGTGTGCCAGGACACACACAGCTTAACCCTTTCACTCCTAATCCATCACTCATTGAGTACAAAGGTCACTAGTCTGACAGTTGAAACATCTCATTCAGAGATCCAAGTCTTTCATGGTTATGAAAAATTTTCTAATTTCTTTGTGAAAACTAGAATTAAAATAATTATAAAACTGTATGTAGTGATCAAACTCTATATATTAAAAATCTAACCAAATTGTAGATAAGTAACACATTTATTTCTATAAGGTAAGTTATACATGTTTGATGTTTATTTTCACCATTTATGATAGCTAGAGTATAAAAAAACTGCTTGCATTTTTCCTACAAGATTCTCATAGACATTTTCCATGCTAAGTACAGAAAGATACTTATTTACCAAGTATTCCATTATTAGTCTCCTCTGTGTAAATTTAATAAGTGATTTGAAAAGTTAATTAAAATATACTTTATAAACATATTTCATAACAACACGTACTGCAAGCATGATTTTAAAATTTGACTTCTTTAGATAATCTTGTTTCAGATAACAAGACCTATGAATGTGTAGTTAAACTAATTTCTGAGAAATCCCTGTCTTCTGAGAAATCCCTGTGGGTGTAGAAATTTGATGACAAATGGTTGAAGATATGTTTTCTGTTTTTAAATCCCAAGTAACAACTACTTATATTAAAGAATATTCATTACTGTTTAGTTTGTAACAGTAAAACAGAAAATAGTCTAAATGTCTAACACATAGGACATTTTATGTTTTCAAAGAAAATTTAGTGTCAGTGATTTTTATTTTGTTTTTTGCATTTTCCAAGTTTTCTGTGAATAGCATAGAAACACTGTGGGTAGATATTAAAACACAGTACCTAGTAATGAATTTTTTTTTGCTTTATGATTTGATTTTTTTCAGTTTTGAGGATAAAGCAATATTAAAAGTCTGTATAGCTATGATCTTGTTTAGGAAGTCAAACCCAAACCAAAACAAAATTGATTGAATGAAGACTAGGGTTTGTTAAAAGTCATCTCCATTTGTACAACAAATGTTTCATCTAAAATTTCTCTACATACATATTTCAATTCCACCTAGTTATCTGGAATTTAGTTTGAAGTTAGCCAAGATTTAGAAGAAAGTTCTGAGATAAGTCTCCATTGAGTGACAAAATAGGCAAATTCTGACATGACTTAAAAGGAGCAGAAAAACAAAAAGTCCGGCAGTAGTAACAAGGATGCATTATGGAAAGTGTTGAAAAAACAACCAGATGGTGTGGAGGTTGGCAGAATTCACTTGTTTTAAGTACAGTGTATAACCTGAAATGTCATTGGCTCTGGGGAGCTCCATATTGGCAGGGCAAGGTTGACTTGAATTTATGAAAAGGTTCCTTTCCTATTGTTTCCAGGAATGAGTATGATTTAAATGCTAATAATATTATAAGCATCAAACTACAGATCAACTGTAAATTTTATAAGCAGCATGATTCACTGAAAGAATGCATATCATGAGGAGCATAGATCTTAAAAATAAAAAAAAAGTAACCGGAAAGAAAAAAATAAAACAGAACATTTGTTAAAATCATTTACGTATACTTTTATAGAGGTTCTAAATCAGCACCAACCTCCTTGACTTTGAAGTACATATGATGTGGAACAACATTCTATACAGTATCCTGCTTGAATTAAAGTTTAGGATTCAAATCTTAGCAATTATGTGTCTTAAATGCCTAGTACCTATAGCATAATGTGCATACATCTGTTTTGTACACATGTACAGTATTAGCACATTTTGAACACATATTTTCATCTGGAAATTTAATAGGCTTCAAGAAAAATCTGGGTGTATAGGACAAAGAATGAGTGGAGAGGAAAGGAGAGAGAGTTGAGAGCTAAGAAGGAACATATTTTTTTCTGGGAATTTTCACATGGAAGGTATAATATTATTTCCCTGCTGAGATCTTGTCATCCTCTCTTTTTACTCCATAAATTCTTCAGTCTATTCTGGTTGAGTTTCCCTTTGACGGCCACCCAGAAGCTCTGACCTGACCGGCAATGGGGAGAACAGCTGACTTAAAGGCTCTCTCAGAGAAACGTAAAACAGCGTGGTTTATACTGCAGCACTAGGGACTCGGGTCCTTTAAATGGTAAAGATTACCAGACACAAGTCTTTTAGACCTTTGTTTGCCTCTTAGCTCACCTTCTCTCTTTCTATTCACGGGATGCTGTTTCTAACACAGAAAAGTGCTTTTAATGGCTTGATATAAGTTGATACATTCCTGAACACAATGATAGAGGCAATATTAAGAAATATTTCAAAGTGCAGCCTCCAGGGCCAGATGACCTGGGTTCAAATCCTGGCTTGGCCATTGCTTAGTTGTGTTCAGGGAAAAAAAAAAAAAAACTGCCTCTCCATCTCTCAGTTTATTTATGGAAGTAAGAATTACAAGGAGAGTACATGTTTCACAGAGGAGTTTTGCAAATAAGCTATTAAATATAAAAGATTTGGAATAAGGAGAGTCCTCAATAAACAGAGGTTTTTATCATGTACTGTGTTTTCTCTCTCTTCTCTGTTCACTTTCATGAACATATCATTCCGAGGTTAGAAATTCAGTCTGTGGCCACAAGTTTTACCTCTCTAGAAAGCATCTTGCAGTAGTCACTTTCTTTTCATAACTGATTTGAGCACCAGATAACCCGAGACTGTTTTGATAGTTAATATTTTCATGCTGGTTTGCTTTGTCCTGAGACAAATAGATATTTTGGAGGGATGAGAAAAAAAGAATACTTGATCACAATGTCCCAAGGAAATATAGCATTTGCATTGCTGTGACTTCAGGGAAAGCTGGCAGCCGTTTTGGAGCCAGACCCAACTTTTCCAGAAGGCATTAGGTCTTAGGAAAGCCAGTGCTGCTGCCAGCACACAGCTAGCTCTACGGGAAGCCTCTTTGATGACTCATACCTGTGAGGTTGCAGCTATTACTACTGAGAATCCATAATTTGGGTCAAGAAAAGTGGTTTCTAGCATATATCTAGATAATCTAATATTACCTTTTAGTTTTTTATGACCTGCATTATTTTTTCCATTACTTGTCTCAGAACTTATTTTTAAAATTTCTGTTAATCATTGAGAGCAATCACAAGATAAAAGGATCTGTGTCATTATCTCAGAACTATTTCTAGTATGTTTGGAATGTAAAGGAAGGATTAAGAGATAGAAGCTAATATTTTTTGAGAGGTGACTATATTCCATCCAATCCTTTTAATCTTCATAACAAATTGATGAGGGAACTCTAAGGGTCAGAGAGATGAACTGACTTGCCTAAAGTCTTCCAATTCATAACTAGTCAAGTACATTCAGGTCTGAAGGACATTAAATGCTCTTTTCATCTCACCTTCCATGCCATCAGCCAACCCATCAAAAAGTCCTGAGTCCTAGATCTTCAAAAGTCACAAATCTACCTACATTTCACCACCCCATACTATACTCGTCTATACCTTTATCATCTCTTGCTTGGGTTACTGCAAGAGATTCTTGGCTGGTCTCTGTTCTACCTGTGCTCTGTCATC
>SJXQ01005188.1:0-28182 GCA_006408695.1 Aepyceros melampus | reverse complement strand
GATGCAGGATGCTTGGGACTGATGCACGGGGATAATCCAGAGAGATGGTGTGGGGCGGGAGGGGGGAGGTGGGGGGTCGAGATTGGGAGTTCATGTACACTCATGGCTGATTCATGTCAATGTATAGCTAAACGAATACAGTATTGTAAAGCAAAACAAACTAAAACATAAAAATTAATTAAAATAAAATAAATAAATAAATACCAGAGATGCAAATACCCTCAGGGAGAAGGTGAGAGGGGTGAAGCAGAGTATGGGGAGTGAAGGGGGCTCGCCCTCTGGTTTAGAGCAGGCAGGAAAGGAGACAATGCTTTCTTGGAAACGCAGAGGACAATCGCAGAAGTTTTTAGATCCTGCTCTGCAGGGGATTGAACGACTAGCAGAATGCCCGGGCACCAGGGTTCCTGAGGTCAGAGTATTCGATAATAATGAGATGATGATAGCAAACACTTCCACAGAGCTTGATATTTTCCAAGCACTCTTCAAAGCATTATGTATATAACTCATTTCATCCTCATAGCAACCTGGCAAGTTAGATACACTGAGGCTCTTCCCCAAGATCATGTAATAAGTGATGAAGCTGGGATCCAAGCCTTGGCAGACTGACTCAGGAGCCCACATTCCTAAGCATGAAGCTCTGCTGTGTTTATATGTGGAGACACGTGTCGATATACAGTGTTAAAGATAATACCAACACTTGCACTAATACTGCAGTGGAGCACTTGCTCTGTGCCAGACACTGTGCTAAGCATTTAAGATGCAAATCACATCTAACCCTTAGGACAACTCCATGGGGAAAGTAGCAGTGCTCCTCCAGTTCCGTAAATGAGACAAGCACCAGGACGAGGTTTGTTGCCTGGTGAAAAGAACTTTGCTGATCTGGTTCATACATAAATACATGCACATGGCTAAATAGGGTGACATTAACCCTTCCCAAGGTAATTTTGGAAGAGGAGAGAGGGCACCAAGGATGGCTCATTTTCTCAGCATTATTTTCTTTTGCTGAGAACAGTGTTGAGATATATTATAGAGCAGCATTCTGCAAACTGGGCCAAATTCCTGTCCTTACCGGTTTTTGTAAATAAAGCTTTATTGTAACACAGCTGTGTCATCCACTTATGTAGTGTCTATGGCTGCTTCCATAATATAATGTAGAATTGAGTGGTTTCAATGGAGACCATATGGCCTATATGCCTACAGTATTTACTATCTGGCCATTCACAGGAGAAGTTGGTTGGTCTCTGTCATAGAGGTAAAAACTGAAGGGGTCTGCTAGCGAATTGGATGTGGAAAGAACAGGAAAAGGAGGGACCCAGAGCGAGTATTAGGTTGGGGGGCATGCAACCATTCAGCACGCTTTTGTGGAGCCCCACTTACCTGTCAAGCAGTATGCTGCCACCCACCGAGGACTCAGACATTCGAAGTGTCACCTTCTGGCAGAAGCACAGGCAGATCAAATGGCAGATAGAAATAAAACTGAGATGAGCCTGGAAAGGTGGGCATAGTACAGCATCTTGAATGATGAGACAGCAAGGATTTCATTTTTATCTTGTCTTGGCAAATGTGATGGGTTCTTCCTCCCTCCACTCTAGGAGGTTGTACATAAACAAAGAAGAGAGACCTGGTAAATCAGAAAAGGATGGAGAATTCATTTATTCATCGTCTATCTTGGAAGCCCACTGTGTACCAGGCACTGTGCTAGGTGCTACCCCATGGAGCTTGCCTGATGGTAACCAGAGGGTGGGAGAAGGAGAATAAAGAGAGAAAGGGAAGAAGTTTTGGAAAAATGAGGGGGTGTACATCAGATGCTTTCTATTCTCCCAGTAAAGTAAGAGGTGAGGGAGCAACTGGGGGAGGCTTGAGGCAAGAAGAAACTGTGTCAAGTAGGTATTTCCTGGTGCAGAACTTTTATCCAGGAAAAAAGAAAACAAAACCATAGTGGAGCTGCCAGGCAGTATTGGGTGCCAATTTGAGGGATGAGGTCATGAAGGGAAAGCAGGCTCAGCAGGACCTAAGGTTTTCTTTCTGCAACACTCAGGTGGGGCGTAAAGATGGACAGGGGCGAGAAGGACCGAACAGGAGACAGCCTCACCACGGGAGTCACACGAGGAAATGTGGAAGCCAGAAGTCTATTACGGAGCAAGAACATTTGTTGACTGGAGTTAGGTCACAGGTCATGATATTGGAAGTATTGATTAAGTCCAGGTCTGCAGAGTTAAAAACTACTTCTTTGGGGAAATCAGAAGACATCCTCTCGCTGACAGACTCTAATGATTCTAATGCAGCCAAGACACTTCAGTTCAAAGAGATGATTAGCATTGTCAATTAGGCCTGGATGCATTGATTTTCTAATTAGCCTTTGGTGATGCTGTGGCCTCTCCTCTCTTTAGGCTCTGTAAGCGCAAGTTGCCACCTACGCAAGGCAAATCCTCATTCAAATGGGGCACAGCCAAAACATTTCCTAACAAGTAATATTTATCTTAGAAAATTATAAGTGAACATTTGCTAATTTTCTGGTGTAAGACCATGACCTCCCATGTAAATGTAGACCCGCTGATTTTCCCCTTTATTCCGTGAGTCATACTCATAAGGCATCAGAACAGGTTTCTGTGTTCCCCAAGGACTTGAAAACATTTGCACAGCGATCTCAGTGCAGAACACTTGGGATTTTAATAATTCCCCTCCAAACTTTCCCCCACTAATCTTTTATAGACAAGTCACCCTCACCTGGGTAGGAAGCTTTTTCTCTCTCTTTTCTTTCTTCTCTCTCTCTCTTTCTTTCCTTTCTTCCCCCCTCCCTCCCTTGGTAATTGCCTTACCTTTATGGGCTCTTTCCAAAGTATTCAACTTAGTTTTCACAGAAACAATTTCTGAGCTCATATTTCATCAGTTTATATAATATTTAATTAACAGTATATAATTACAAAAGAGTAACAGTGGCATAAACTGTGTGGACCAAACACAGCTGGTTCTAGGTCAGCAGACAACACGAGGGGTGAGCCTCAACTCTGCGTCTTTTCTGAGAGAGGTGGTGGGCTCAGGGGGCTTCGCTACACTCGCTCTGCAGCAGCGGGGCCTGAAGTCTCCCAGGCAGAGGCCAGGCTGATGGCTGACTCCGTGGTGAGGTGTGAGCAGCACAAGGGGCCCGCACTGAAGCCTCAGTGGCAGCAGAGTCGAGTCCTTTATCTGAGCCCGCAATCACTCTTTATCTTGATCATCTTTTAGGATACAGATTGGCCTTGTATGAGGAAGAGGGGTTCACTGAGTCTCTCAGTATACAAAAAAGCTTGTCAGATTTTTCTTCTCCTGGGGGGAGCTGACAGGTCTCAATGACTAGAAACACACACAGCCTTTCCTAAATGAGCAGCTTTTGTCCAGGTGTGCCCTCTAAAGACGGAGAAGGAAATGACTACCCACTCCAGTATTCTTGCCTGGAAAGTTCCATGGACAGAGGAACCTGGCGGGTACAGTCCAGAGGCTACTGTGGACGTGAACCACACCTCCACTGATCAGGCACCCTGGGGGTGGATCCTGGGTGGGGCAGATAGAAATAAAACCGAGCTGAGCCTGGAAAGGTGGACATAGTACAGCATCTGTGGATGATGAGACGGCAAGGATTTCATTTTTATCTTATCTCGGCCAATGTGATGGGTTCTTCCTCCCTCCCCTCTAGGAGGTTGTGTGCCCACCCCCAGCTGCCAGGGCTCTCAGAGAGAAAGGATTCCGGCTGCCCTGGCTTCCCGCTCTGCTGGGAGAATGCAGGAGTTGGGAGCTTGGCCAGTGGCACCCAGGCAGATGAGTAAGGGACAATCAGCTCCCATCACCGTTGACCTTGACTGCAGCCACTGCTGGAACTGGAGACTGAGCTGACCTTGCTATTCACGACCCCAGTCCCCTGGAATTAGCAAAGAGGTTGGTGACCCGGAAGCTCTGACTAAACGGAAGTGATGTCAGGGTCCTGTGATGGGAACCTGCAGTGAGATGGGGGCCGTGGGCCTGAACACTGCTTCCCTGCAAAGGAATCTCAGACCTCTGGCTCTGCGTCTTGAAGAACCCCGGCTTTCAGACAGGAAACTAAGAGATGTCCAGGTCCCTGGAGACAGCAGAATAGTCACAGGTCCAGAAGCTAGAACATTTAAGAGGGGGAAGAACGTAGAGACGTAGCTTTGGAGTCAGTCAGGCTGGGTACCTATTAGAATCACAGTACCTATTAGTACTGAAGGTACTCAGCATTCTCTTTTGGACCTGTGCCTCAGATTCTTCATCAGTATAATGGGGGCATCCATACCTCCCTTAGCGTGTTGTGAGGAGGATAAAATAACATGCATTGCTAGTGTAGCCACGCGTTCCGGGAAACAAACTCACTCAGAAGGGCAATGCAGATAGTGGAGTGCAGTTTATTTCACCAGCGGGCCCAGGGCAGAGTCTCCTCTGATCCAAGGACCCCACCAGTTTTTGTGAAAACCGTATATACCCTAAATGTACATGCTCAAACCCACCTCCCCAAATTCTCTGAAACAGTCTGAACAAAGGAAAAGAAAGATACAATCAAAGTTAACCTGTGATTCGTATGCCTTAAGCATAGGTAGTTAACAGTGGACAATTATCAATAGATCTGTGGTCATACCCCAATAAGCATAATAGAATTTATGATTCTATTCAGTTACGCAGATAATTAGGGTATTCTTTTAGGCGATGGGGAGTTTAGGTACGAGCCCTTGGGCTCTTCCACTGGGGGTCTGGTTTTCCAGTTGGTATCTCGTTTCCATAGATAATGGGCATAGAGCTCAAAGGGCACAGGCCAGCCCAAGATGGAGCCCTGCTTTCAAGATGGAGCCTATTCTGTTTTCTCCTGCAATAGCATGTTGAATGCTTCCCATAAATGCTAGCTTCTTGGGCTTCCCTGGTGGCTCAGCTGGTAAAGAAGCTGCCTGCAATGTGGGAGACCTGAGTTCTATCCCTGGGTTGGGAAGATCCCTTGGAGAATGGAATGGCTACTCACTCCAGTATTCTGGCCTGGAGAATTCCATGGAAAAGAGACACAACTGAGCGACTTTCATTTCATTTCATTTTGGAGGATCAGGAGGGGGATGCTGTGGTGTGGAAAGGTGGGGTATAGGTCAGACCTTTCTCAGAATCCTCCCTGTGCCTCAGTTTCCCTCTCCATATCAGGAGAAGGTGCTTTCCAGAAGAAAGCAACGAGCCTCGGCAGCAACACCAAGCTGCAATTTACAACCTTTGAGGCTTCAGCATTAACTAACTAGAGGCGTGCTGAGACAACATCAGAGCCAGGTGGCATTTGGAAATTTCAACACTAGACCACAGGTTTCTCCTGTGATAACCTAACCCAACGGGATTTTCCACAGTTGCCTTTCAATTCCTAGGGACTTGAGGGTGAGGTTCATATGTCTCCTTCTGATTCTGCCTCTGGCCTCCTTCACCCCAGGCTCTCCAGGGCCTAAAACCTATGTTGTGGTTTTTAAATATGTCTTCAAATTTTTCAATACTTCAAAAGATGGAGCCAATCTGCCTTCCTTTGAACTAAGCCAGACTTCACAACTCAGTTCTGAACAGTAGAATGTGGTGGGAGTGGCGCTGTGTGACTCTGAGGCTGTGTCATCAGAAGCAGAGCTTCTGCTTGGCTCCCTTGGCGTCTTGCTCCGGTGGAAGCCAGCTGCCACGTCATGAGGACACTCAAGCGTCCTCAGAAGTCCACAAGAACAGGAACTGAGGTTTCTTGCCAAACGGTAGGACCACCTACTCATATAGAGAAGCTGCCTTGGAAGTGACTTCTGCAGCCCCTGTCAAGCCCCACCGAAGTCTTGACTGCAGCCTCACGGAGACCCTGAGCCCAAACTGCCTGGCCAAGCCTCTCCCAGGTTCCTGACCCACAGAACTGAGTTTACGATGTGTGGGTTTTATTATATGTTAAGCTATAAGTTTGGGGATAAATATACACGCAGCTTCAGCTAATAACTATGCTCCGTCTCCCTGAAGTTAAGTGTAGCTTGGGCACTCTGCTTTTAGCATCCTGGTGAGTCTGTGTGTGGCCCTGGGTAAAGGCAGCAGGGGCCGGCAGGTCAGGAGCAGGGCTTTGAGGACAAAGAATTTTGGCTTCTGAAGATAAGCTAGCCCAACCTTTTACCCTTCAATCTTTTACCCTGCAACCCTTTACCCTACCCCACCCCTCGCCCAGCTGCCAGTAATGAAACCTGGGCTTCTGACCAATCAGCTGTAGATTGAAGGTTCCAACAAGCCCCTCCTTGGGTTCATTTAATTTGCTAGAGTTCACAGAACTCAGAGAACATTTAATGTACTAGATTTTCAGTTTGTTATAAAAGGATATAAATCAGGAACAGCCAGATGGAAGAGACGCCGGGAGCAAGATATGGAGAAAAGGCGTGGAGCTCCCATACTCTGAGTGCACCACTCTCCCCAAAAATCCACGTGTCCACCAGCACGAAGCTCTCCAAGCCTAGTCCTTTGGGTTTTTATTGAAGCTTAATTACACAGGTGTCTGTGCATGCCAAGTTGCTTCAGTCATGTCCGACTGTTTGCAACCCCACAGCCAGATGGAAGAGACGCCGGGAGCAAGATATGGAGAAAAGGCGTGGAGCTCCCATACTCTGAGTGCACCACTCTCCCCAAAAATCCACGTGTCCACCAGCACGAAGCTCTCCAAGCCTAGTCCTTTGGGTTTTTATTGAGCTTAATTACACAGGTGTCTGTGCATGCCAAGTTGCTTCAGTCATGTCCGACTGTTTGCAACCCCATGGACTGTAACCCACCAGGCTCCTCTGTCCATGGGATTCTCCAGGCAAGAATACTGGGGTGGGTTGCCATGCCCTCCTCCAGGGGCTCTTCCCCACCCAGGGATGGAAACTGCGTCTCTTATGTCTCCTGCATTGGCAGGCAGGTTCTTTACCACCAGCACCACCTGGGAAGCCCAATTATATAGGTACAGTTTATTAAATACATCATTGGCCATTCATGATTGAACTCAATCTCTAGCCCCTCTCCCCTTTCCAGAGATGAGTGGGTGGAACTGAAACTTTCAAACCTCTAATCACTCTGTTGGTTCCCCTGGCAACCAGCCTTCAGCCCTCATTATCTAGGGACATTCTCAAAGTCATCTCATTAACATTATAAAAGACACTTTTACTGCTCTTACCACAGGAAATTTCAAGGGTTTCAGGAGCTCCATGCCAAAATATGGGAACCAAATATACATTTTTAAAATTGTCAATCACAGTATTATAACATTTAAAATCTCTTAGAAAGAAAATCTACTCCTTTCTAAGAGAACCCAGCTAAAAGACCAGGATTCAAAAGCCTCTCTTGCACTAGATGAGGTCCTGTGACTAAGTTCAGATCAATGACATATAATCAAAAGTGATGGCTGAGAACTCTGGAAAACTGTTTAAAGGAAGCTGATTCAGCTGTAGGATGGGGCCTTTGTCCTCCGCTTTCTTATTTTAGGTACTTAGAATTGGGGTGTAGTGGCAGGAACACCAGCAGCCATTCTGGACCATGAGGTGGCCTTGAGAATGGAAGCCAAGTATTAATACTATGGATGCTAGAGTATAAAATTAGAATATGCATGGCACCAGTATGTATCAGGTTCTGTTCAAAACATTTCTTATATGAAATCATTAAGTCCTCAGCAATCCTGTGAGACAGGTACTTTTATTCTCATTTACAGCTGAGGAAACAGAGAGAAAAGATAACTCTTCACTGGCTCATGGCCTGAGAAAGATTAAAACCCAGAGAGTGTGCCTCTGGAGACCATGCTCTAAGCAGCACCTTGCACTGCCTGGATTCCCGATGACCAGGGATCTGCCACATCAACCTGGGCTGCCTGGCTCTGCCCTTCTTTTATGTGAATGAGAAATAAACCTCAAGCTTGCTTAAGCCCTTGCTATTTTGAGCTGTCTGTCGTCAGCTGCCAAGCCTATGCTACCTGATACATTCTCCAAATTGATTTTCATGCCTCCGGGCGCTTGTTCAAACTTCCTTTTGCCTGGAATGCCCTTTCCCTTGTACCTGTCTCTGTTAATGCTCCTCTTATGCAGACCAGCATCCTGGCTCCTTGCTTACCCATCTGTCTCCCAAGCCAGAGAGTCACCTTCCAGTGTGTAAAGACTTTAGTATATTCTGCACCCACAAAACTTAACCTAGTCTAACACACAATAAGCATTCAATAAATGTTTCCTGAATTTAATCAAGTTGAGGGGAAAACTGCCAGTCTTATACAAAAGCAGGATAAAAGAGTGTGGCATCAGAATGTGTTGGCGTGTCCTCCTCTCTTCTCCTTGACCAGTACTGCCAAAAATCTTACTTGCTTATTGATTCTTCAAAAGTTTATCTTTTATTCCACAGTGAAATGAAGCATTTTTAATAAACACTGTGGGTATGATGGGCACTTTACATATTATTTGATTCTCTGCAACACTGAGAACTTTGATACAGAAAGGGTCAAAGAGGTCAAGTGATGCTCCCAGGTCACACAGCTGTTGAGGGGTAGATTTAGATGAACCCAGGACTATCTTATGTCATACACTCATATTCTTATAAACAAGAACCCATTGTTTAAAAAACATCACTTGATATCAAGAGTGCTAATCTGGGATTCCACAGGCCTACTTTCAAATTAAGCCTCTCATCTCTGTTTGGGCCTGTTTCCTAGCTATAAATTGTGGGTGGTCTGTGAGAACCCTTCCAGCTTGAATGGTAGATGATACTGTGACTTAATTTGTGCTTAATGTAGGTGGTTGAGAGTTTTGTTTATGCAGGAAAGTAAAGAGAGCAAAAGTACACAAAGGAAGCAACTGGAAGGCTCTGGTTTAAAGGTCAGCTCAGTGTTAATTCTGCCAGACACTGACTCTGCTTGGTCTTCCTGTATCTCAAAAGTCATCAAGCCCACCCTCACCTCATATCGTATCCAACGTGCTCACCTTATCTGAGCCGGTGTAAGGACAACAAGAAGGACATTAGCTGGCAAGAACCCGAGTCTATGAACAGACCTTTTTCAGCAGAGTCTCGGGGATGGAGGGGGTGGGAGCTGTAGGCCCCCGTGGGCTGTGTATATTGATACTCACCAGGGAAGCTCCCACCACATCAAGAATTCCAGGGAGGCTGTCACTTGGGAGTCTGGGCAAGGTGCAGTGACCGTGAACAAATACAGCGTGTGCTCTTGGAGGATCCAGAGAGCCAGAGAAACCTCTGGTGGCTTCCAAGATCCACAGAACGCTAGCTGCACCCAGGCTGGAAGGCAGCAGGCTCCCGCCGCTCAGACCCTCTGCTCTCCACAGGCCTCCCTGCGCTCCCGTCCTCCTGTGCGGGTCCACCCAAGCCGTGAATCCTGAGTTCAGATCCAGTTTTGATGCCACCTGTCATGTGAACTGAAAATTTTAATCTGTTTCTCAAAATTGCTGTTATACAAACAGAATGAAATGAAATGATTCTACTCAAATACATCAGCTCTAGCTTGCCACACATATCTAATAATAATCAATACTGACATTTTATGGCAGTTTATAGCTTATAAATTATTTTCACATTCATTATCTCATTTGGGCCTCCCTTTAGCCCTAAGTGTAAGAATTATTTCATTGAAGCATATGAAATTGCTGACTTTCAATTGTGTGTCCTACATAAATGGCAATTTCCTACGGTTCAGCTTAATATTTGTGCTATCATTCTCGTTTTGCAGGTGAGGAAACTGAAGCTTTTACTTGCTGTGTGGCTTTTTAGTAAATGACAGAACAGGGATTCATTTCTGACTTGAATCCAGACATTGTCTGTTCTCCCCACATGTATTTATCGAGAGCCTGATATATGCCAAGCACTTGCTGGATACTAAATACGCAGAGAGGGGAGAGTGTCCTTGCCCTGTCTGATTAGGCCTGTGTACAGGCTAGCGGGGAGCACGGGGCCAAGAGTATCTGGTTAGCACATTCTGAATGCTCTGCGTCAGGCCCAAATCCTGTTTTATGTTTCTGCTTTGGTATTATTCCCGTATATATATATGTTTTATTATTTGTAAACATAATACACATTATTATGACATAATGAATCCTCTCACCTCCTTGCCTATGTTTTCGGTGAGGAAATCAAGACACAGAAAGGCTAAGTCATGTGCCCAAGGTCAGGGGCAGAGGCAGGAGTGAGCCTGCCAGCCTGGGGTCTGGGCAGGCTCCCTGCAGGTGTCCTCTGAGCTGAGCCATGGACGGTGAACAGGCAGAGTCCTTGCAGGCAGAGGGAAAACACTTGCAGAGCCACAGAAGCCTGAGAAAGAAGGCAGGCTGTTAGGAGTCAGGCTAACTGTTAGGGAAAGAAGTGGTGTGAGATGAGGTCAGGCAATTAGGCAAGGGAGAGGTTCTGTAAAGGGTCTATATTTTACTCCTGAGAAATAGGGATTCACTACAATTCTTGGAGGGGGAAGGACAGGATTGGATTAGCCTGCTGGCAAGGTCACCTGGATGACAAAGCGGGAGACGTATCAGAGGCAGGAGGGAGGCTTAGAGGGTGCTGTGATTTGGGGTATGGGTCTACTCACAGACCCCTCTCTAAACCTCCTTGTCACTAAGTTTCAATCTGTGCTGTGCTCAGTCGCTCAGTCATATCCAACTCTTTGCGATCACATGAACTGTAGCCCCCCAGGCCCTCTATCCTTGGGACTCTCCAGGCAAGAATACTGGAGTGTCTTTCCATGCCCTCCTCCAGGCGGTCTTCCAACCCAGGGATCCAACCCAGGTCTCCCGCATTGCAGGCAGACTCTTTACTGTCTGAGCCACAGAGAAGCCCAGTTGCATCTGCTGCTGCTGCTAAGTCACTTCAGTCGTGTCCGACTCTGTGTGACCCCATAGATGGCAGCCCAGTTGCATCTAGTTCCCTTCAAATCCCTGGCTATCAGGCCAAACCACTTGCTACTGCTCACGAATCACTTTGTGGCTTACCTCAGGCCCTCTCGCCTCATCTGAGTGGTGAAAACATACTGCAAAGTCCTGTCCCTGGAGGACTTGCCCTCTCCACTGTCCTTCAAGACCGGCCCTGAGGGCAGTTCTGACACCACAGCAGCCCCTTCCCGGGAGATTCCAGAATGCTGCACACAGTTCAGTTCAGTTAAGTTGTGCAGTCGTGTCCGATTCTTTGCGACCCCATGAATCGCAGCACGCCAGGCCTCCCTGTCCATCACCAACTCCCAGAGTTCACTCAGACTCACATCCATTGAGTCCATGATGCCATCCAGCCATCTCATCCTCGGTCGTCCCTTTCTCCTCCTGCCTCCAATCCCTCCCAGCATCAGGGTCTTTTCCAATGAGTCAACTTTTCGCATGAGGTGGCCAAAGTACTGGAGCTTCAGTTTTAGCATCATTCCTTCCAAAGAAATCCCAGGGTTGATCTCCCTCAGAATGGACTGGTTGGATCTCCTTGCAGTCCAAGGGACTCTCAAGAGTCTTCTCCAACACCACAGTTCAAAAGCATCAGTTCTTCGGCACTCAGCCTTCTTCACAGTCCAACTCTCACATCCATACATGACCACAGGAAAACCATAGCCTTGACTAGATGGACCTTAGTCGGCAAAGTAGTGTCTCTGCTTTTGAATATACTATCTAGGTTGGTCATAACTTTTCTTCCAAGGAGTAAGCATCTTTTAATTTCATGGCTGCAGTCACCAACTGCAGTGATTTTGGAGCCCAAAAAAACAAAGTCTGACACTGTTTCTACTGTTTCCCCATCCATTTCCCATGAAGTGATGGGGCCAGATGCCATGATCTTCGTTTTCTGAATGTTGAACTTTAAGCCAGCGTTTTCACTCTCCTCTTTCACTTTCAATAAGAGGCTTTTTAGCTCCTCCTCACTTTCTGCCATAAGGGTGGTGTCATCTGCATATCTGAGGTTATTGATATTTCTCCCAGCAATCTTGATTCCAGCTTGTGTTTCTTCCAGTCCAGCATTTCTCATGATGTACTCTGCATAGAAGTTAAATAAGCAGGGTGACAATATACAGCCTTGACGTACTCCTTTTCCTATTTGGAACCAGTCTGTTGTTCCATGTCCAGTTCTAACTGTTGCTTCCTGACCTGCATACAGATTTCTCAAGAGGCAGGTCAGGTGGTCTGGTATTCCCATCTCTTTCAGAATTTTCCACAGTTTACTGTGATCCACACAGTCAAAGGCTTTGGCATAGTCAATAAAGCAGAAATAGATGTTTTTCTGGAACTCTCTTGCTTTTTCCATGATCCAGCGGATGTTGGCAATTTGATCTCTGGTTCCTCTGCCTTTTCTAAAACCAGCTTGAACATCAGGGAGTTCACGGTTCACATATTGCTGAAGTCTGGCTTGGAGAATTTTGAGCATTACTTTACTAGCATGTGAGATGAGTGCAATTGTGCGGTAGTTGGAGCATTCTTTGGCATTGCCTTTCTTTGGAATTGGGATGAAAACTGACCTTTTCCAGTCCTGTGGCCACTGCTGAGTTTTCCAGATTTGCTGGCAAATTGAGTGCAGCACTTTCACAGCATCATCTTTCAGGATTTGAAACAGCTCAACTGGAATTCCATCACCTCCACTAGCTTTGTTCGTAGTGATGCTTTCTAAGGCCCACTTGACTTCACATTCCAAGATGTCTGGCTCTAGATTAGTCAACACATCATCATGATTATCTGGGTCATGAAGATCTTTTTTGTACAGTTCTTCCGTGTATTCTTGCCACCTCTTCTTAATATCTTCTGCTTCTGTTAGGTCCAGACCATTTCTGTCCTTTATCGAGCCCATCCTTGCATGAAATGTTCTCTTGGTATCTCTAATTTTCTTGAAGAGATCTCTAGTCTTTCCCATTCTGTTCTTTTCCTCTATTTCTTTACATTGATTGCTGAAGAAGGCTTTCTTATCTCTTCTTGCTATTCTTTGGAACTCTGCATTCAGATGCTTATATCTTTCCTTTTCTCCTTTGCTTTTTGCTTCTCTTCTTTTCACAGCTATTTGTAAGGCCTCCCCAGACAGCCATTTTGCTTTTTTGCATTTCTTTTCCATGGGGATGGTCTTGATCCCTGTCTTCTGTACAATGTCACGAACCTCATTCCATAGTTCATTAGGCACTCTATCTATCAGATCTAGACCCTTAAATCTATTTCTCACTTCCACTGTATAATCATAAGGGATTTGATTTAGGTCATACCTGAATGGTCTAGTGGTGTTGCCCACTTTCTTCAATTTAAGTCTGAATTTGGCAATCAGGAGCAGCCGCCTGTAAATCTATCCTCTGCAGTCAGCAGGCCATAGGACGCCTCCACGAGCTCACCGGTGTGTGCTGTGGGCAGGGTGGCAGTGAAACAGGAGCCGCTGTGTCAAGAGGAAAGAAATGCAACTGGCTTCTGTCTTCAGGCCCTGCTTGACCGCTTCCACTTGGTGGTGTGGTGGCGCTGGGCATACTTTTTCAGCTTATGGGTCAGATTGTACCGAGTTCATGACGGGCAGTGTGGGTTGCACTGTCCCTTGGTTGGTACCTATGGTCTGGGGTATGAAAGTGAAAGTGTTAGTAGCTCAGTCGTGTCTGACTCTTTGTAACCCCATGGACTGCAGTCTGATAGGCTCCTCTGTCCACGGGATTTTCCAGGCAAGAATACTGGAGTGGGTAGCCATTCCCTTCGCCAGGAGATCTTCCTGACCCAGGAATTGAACCTGGGTCTCCCGCATTGCAGACAGATTCTTCACTGTCTGAGCCACTAGGAGTCTATGAGTTCTGGTAGAAAGTCAAGAAGTGTTTCTCGCAGGCAGAAAGATACTATCACTGTTGTTCTCCAGCGGCTTCGCAGGGACTCTTGGTCTACCCCAAGTGTCGATCACCACTGCATCTGCTGGACCACGAGAGACACCGAGCATAGCTGCTTGCATTGTGACTCGGATCCTCGACAGAAGCATCTCTTGCTCTTGGCTCCGTTCAAAGCTGGAAGCTGCCGAGGACTCCACTAATCTCTGCATCATCATGGCTGTGGGAGGGCTCCAGAGACTCCTACTTGGCCCTTCCTGTAACAATAGTCTTCACTCCATGGATCAAGAGACAGGGCAGGGATTCTGCCAGTTGCTCAAGTTATTTACTCCAACTGTTTAGCCAGGAACTGAGAAAAAACCATGGGATGGGCTAAATGTCCCATTGGGTCTACCATGAAATGGACTCAAATAAAAATCTATTCATCACCTGACCCCAAAAGCCTCACATTGACCAATGGATAAAGTGGTATTCTAGGTCCCAAAGAATGAATGCTATACTAGAGCCAGTGCCTGCTAAACTTTGAAAGATCTGGGTAATGCAGCTACCCTGATCAACACAGAATCACTCCAGTAAGTGACCACAGATCCCTTCAGGGAAGGCTAGAAGATTCTCAACACATTATCATGGTGTTGTCACAGAATCTTTCCTCAACTGAGCTTGATGTTCCCTGTCTGTGAACTGATTTAGGAGTGGGGAAGAGGTGAGGGGCATAGTTTGCCACCTTAGCTCAGATCAGGCATCTGTTTGCAGTTTTCGAGTTTGGGCAGCTATGCGATCAGGCAGGGAGGAGCAGAAGGAAAGGCGCCACCGTCGCCCGTCTTCGCAGGGAGAGGCTGCAGTCTCCCTTCTGCCGGTGCCGCTGCTTCTGGGCAGGCCCCTGAACCCCCGTGGGACTGGCACGAAACGCCGGGCTGCAATGTGAGCTCTCGGGGGTCCTCGTGGAGACCAGCATCTACGTTCTCCTGACTGACCGAGGAGATTGACTCTGGCTTGGCTGACTTCCCCGTCACCCCTCAATCCTCCCAAATGTACTCAACTCAGTCCTCCAGTGGCCAGGATGACTTTGCTGGGCAGTCTGTCCTCGTGTGGAGTCACCAACAAGGCAACTCAAGATGGATTCCCTGCCGCTATGGCCGCCCAACTGCTGGGAAACTTTACCATGCCAAGTGAGAGGAGGACAGGCTTGCTGCCCACCTCCACCCCACACGTGGACCCGGCTCGACCATTTCCCAGGTCTCCTTTCCCTTCCTCAAGTCAGCAAAGCAGACATCCAACCGGGACATAATGCTGCAGGCTTCTCGGCTTCCTCTTTACCCGGGAACCTCTTAGAGCGCCCTCTCTCCTTTCCCCACCCGTTAGCTGTGAAGGCAGGGAGCAGCGTCTCATCACAAACACTGTGTCCCCTGCAGGCTGGCCTGTGTCTCTCAGGACCCACTGCATATTGTGGGAGAGCGAGGGGGTTGGCGGTGATGGTACGCTGGCATTTCGTACACAGAGGTAGGGGGGCGACTCTGTGTTTAGAAGGTACATGACTTG
Organism: Aepyceros melampus; assembly: GCA_006408695.1. NCBI lineage: Eukaryota > Metazoa > Chordata > Mammalia > Artiodactyla > Bovidae > Aepyceros > Aepyceros melampus. Next base: position 12,869 of record SJXQ01005188.1, on the reverse strand, counting down.
GCATCTTCTATCCTAAACTTTGGCCTTAACCATAATTCCAGGGCAACAGGATGTGACCTACTAGACATGTTGGTAAATAGATATTCCTCAACACAGTTGGGGAAAAACATGTCTTCTAGGTCCTTTCAGGATAAGTGGGCCAGTCTCAGATGAATCTTTCCCCACATTTCTGTGCTCCCAGTTCTCTGCATTCTTTCCTTATATCTGAGGAATTTCCGACTTCTCAATTCTGTTTAGTGGGAACCAATGTGGAATCCATGATTCAGTCAACCAAACACAGGATGGGAACTTAGAATTAGTGACTTAGGTAAGGACAGTCATTGAGAATCTCCAGATCCAGACAATCTAATATTGTATTCTTTTCTTATTCTCTCACAGTTCATTCTCATATGAATTTCTCAGATTTTTGTTGATTCAAATTAACAATGTCGTGTCATACTTTTGGTGTGTACATTTTCTCCTCCAGAGCTTGAGTGTGTAATTAACCACACCCACGCCCCCTCCCTCAGCATGCTGGAGTCTGCTGCCAACCACGTTGTTCTGTCTGGAGACTGACTCCTCCCCTTGCCAGGTAAGGCCTGAGGTGGGTCTGTGCAGGATTTCCAAACAAGGCCAAGTCAGCTGCACCAGACAAAGGGAGGGGCTGCTTTCTCTAGCCAGAAAGACTCAGTGCAGGTGAGAGCTTCAGGGCAATTTGAGTCCTCCCAAACTTCCCACTATCCTCACTTTAGGGATCCCACGCTTTGCTAGTCAATACCCTATTTTTCACATTAGAAATGTAGAGAGCCTGAGATTTTTTTAAAAAACAAATTTGTCATTTGACCACCTACAGGATTAAAGTTTATAATTGATTTTGACTATTTCAGTCCTGCAACTAAGCTAAAAGAAAGCCATTTAGTAAGGTCCTGGAAAGTCCCTGGGTTTCTATAAATGTCTTGGGCTGGAATTTATGAATCTGGGTTTTCCATTTTTTCCTTGAGCTTCCCAGTGTGGCAGAAGCAAGCCCACGGCCACCAGTCTCCCTGCCCTACCACCTCCCACCCTTTAATTTCTCTTTTCACCCTGCTCCCTGTCTTAGTTTGGGCTCTCCTGAAAGTGAGTTTGAGCCTCAGATTTGGATGCAGTTTGTTTATCTGGGGTTCCCATCAGGAAGCAAGGAGAGTGAGAGAGAGGATGGAGAAAAATCAAAGGAGGTGTGGGGTGGAGCTACTGAATGTTATGGGCTCATGCCCACTGGGGCCTTCTGAAGCTCGTGTGAGGGACCTTTGAGTTGTTCCCTGAAGGAAAGGAAAGGAACTACTAACCCACTGGCTCCCATCCCCTTTGGGTTGAGGTTTGCCCTCAGGAATGTTCATTTTTCTCACATTTGGGAGCTGGCAGCACTGATTATGGGCTGAGCATTCTCCAATACCTTTGGAGAAAGCTTGGAGGCAGCAAAGCAGAGAGACACTGCTACACGCTTAAATGTGACCACCCTATAGCTGCACTGAAGCCTGGAGGGCGGGGCAGCATCTGCTCCGGAGCCCACACCTTGTCTGCAGGTGGTGACTTCAGGAGCCACAGGCTGCTAGAGTTCCTGGCTGGAGTTCCACTGCTTTCAGCTCCAATCAGGCAGGTTACAAAACCCAGCACTCCGTTCCTCCAAAAGTCTGTTTCCTGCCACCTCTTTAAGGCTCTGATTTCTATATCTGCTAGGGTTCCTGACTGTAAATATCAGAACTCACTTACACTGATGTAATTGAAAAGGGAATTTATTGCAAAAGCACTGGATCACTCATTAAATTGCTTAGAAGACTGAAGAACCACACTCAAATCAAGCAGGAAAGAAGGCAGCCAGCCCTTGGCCAAGTCAGCCCTCCATTCAGAATTTACTAAGGATCCCCCAGGTACTGGCCTGGGGTGCTTTACCAAGAGCTGGGGAAACATGTCTAGAAAGAGTTGAACAACCCAATCACTGAAGAGAACAGACAGCTCTGTTTGTTTGGAGTCCTCAGGGAAGCAGGCATGTCAGCGGGATAGGTGGGGAGTGGAGGCATGAGCAATCTACCCTGGGGTCACTGGAAGACCCCCTGTAGCCCCCATAGCTGTGAGTGTTGGGGCGGGGTCCCCTCCCTTCTTGGACCTCAGGACATAGGCCCTTACTTCTTGTCCTCTCATATACTTCTATTCTAGAGAAGGTTATTAAAGTTAATAAGCTCAGCCATTCAGATTGTAAATCTACTTTGCTATGGGGAGAGAAAAATCTTTAAAATGTATACACATTAAATCCAGTGGAATAATTTATAGGTACCCAGCCTGATCATTGAATCCAGCTTGGCAACCATGTAAGTCTGCTTCTCCAAAGTCCAACTTGAAAGGCTCTTTGCTCCCCGAAGGCCTTCCTTCCTCACTCGCCAGTGCATCCTGCAGGAGCTCCTAGACCTCGGACTTGAGCACTTGAGTCCCATCTGCATTCTCATTTCTGATGCAGCCTCGGAGACCCACCCTGGCCTCGGTCGTGGAGGGAGGTTAAGGAGCCCAAGGTGTAAGTCACCCAGCCTGCTCTAGTTCCGCCCTTGTTGGTATCCAGGTTCTCACCAAACATCCCTGTCTGGGCCCCTTCCGTTTTCTGTTTGGAAAACTTAGCAAGAACCCAGGTCCTGTGAAACCAAGACCCGGCCTGGCTCCAGTCTATCTCCCTAGGACACTGAATTTCACTCTTCTTTCCAGAAATCTTGCCCACAGCCTGGATGGTTGCCAGACCCCCTTGGTGCTGACCACCACCCATTTGGCTCTCCCATGGCCCCTGCTCAGAGTACCCCACCCCCTCATACCCAGGTCCAACACTCTGGGGTCCATTTTCCCCTGATAAGCCTCTCTAAGGCAGTCACCTCTGCCCGTTAGCACGCTGAGTTTACTGCCTGTATGGATTTTCCCCACCGCCTGTGGCAGAGCCTGCCCACCCACCCACAGTGTTCCTGCCACTCCTGGTCTGCCCCCTTCCGCTGTTCCTGAGTTAGAGGCTCCCGTTAATAACACAGCTTGTTTCTTTTCTTGAGCCCACCTGATTATAATTCGTGCCAGCCCTGGTTAATTGTTCTTTTGTGCTGATGTCCAGGAATGAACAATTCATTGATTTCAGGTGAAAGCTGCTCTCTCTACAAGAGAATGGTTCCAATCAAGATTTTCATTCTGATGAGAAAACAACCTTTTTCTTGTCTGTATGTTATTACATTTTGTTCATTCACTTAATTCATATTTATTGAGCAATAAATTTTTATCAGGCACCGTATTAAGTGCTAGGATATAGGGGCAATAAAGGCAGGATTCTTACCCTCAAAGGGCTTACAGTCTAGAAGAAAAGTTCTATGTTAAAAGAAGTATAAAACAACATAGTAAGTTCTATTTTATCTGAAGCATGAGCAGAATATGATTAATTTTTAAAACTATTTTTTTAATTGTAGTGAATATTTGACCCCCGTGTGTAGAAAAGCCTGGAGCTGGTTCCTAGGAAGACTTGAAAATGCCTAGCTCCCAACCTCCTAGACACCACCCAGAGGGCAGGAGTGGGGAGGCATGGTGGGAAGAAATTTCAGAAGCCTCCAGAAGTGGATGGAAGTTAGACTTGTAGCTAAGTAAAAATAACCAGGTCCAGGGTATGTCAACCGTCATTGTTTAGCACATGAAGGCTGACAGAGCATCACTCTATGTGCTAGAAATGCATTTCCTAAACCCAAAGGGAGAGTCCAAGGAGTTAAGGAATAATAAACCAGTTAATTCCTAATGTCTTCAAAGGGAGCACAGATGAAGTAAGCTGCTGGACAAGGCCAAGATGATATGCACCCTCATATGTGATACAGACCAGAAAAATTAACAAAGAAAAATAAGTAAAAGCTGCTGCTGCTGCTGTTAATTTGCTTCAGTCATGTCCGACTCTGTGCGAGCCTATAGATGGCAGCCCACCAGGCTCCCCCGTCCCTGGGATTCTCCAGGCAAGAACACTGGAGTGGGTTGCCATTCCTTCTCCAATGCATGAAAGTGAAAAGTGAAAGTAAAGTCGCTCAGTCATGTCCGACTCTTGCAGCCCACCAGGTTCCTCGGTCCATGGGATTCTCCAGGCAAGAGTACTGGAGTGGGGTGCCATCACCTTCTCTGAAGTAAAAGCTAGACTTCACTAAAAACAAAAATTAAAAAACCCATCCAATTATTCTTTTTTTTTTCAGGAATTTTTATAAAGTTTTTAATGAGATAAAATTCACCGCTGGAGCCAATTATACAGAGTGAAGTAAGCCAGAAAGAAAAACACCAATACAGTATACTTACACATATATATGGAATTTAGAATGATGGTGATGATAAACCTGTACGCAAGACAGCAAAAGAGACACAGATGTATAGAATGGCCTTTTGGACTCTGTGGGAGAGGGAGAGGGTGGGATGGGTTGGCAGAGTGGCAGTGTAACATGTGTGATATCATAAGTGAAACGAATTGCCAGTCCAGGTTTGATGCAGGATGCAGGATGCTTGGGACTGATGCACGGGGATAATCCAGAGAGAGGGTGTGGGGCGGGAGGGGGGAGGTGGGGGTCGGGATTGGGAGTTCATGTACACTCGTGGCTGATTCATGTCGATGTGTAGCAAAACGAATACAGTATTGTAAAGCAAAACAAACTAAAAAATAAAAATTAATTAAAGAAAAATAAATTAAAAATAAAATAAGATAAAAAAATTCGCATAACATAAAATAAACTTTTTTATTTTATTTAAGTGAAAGTGAGTTTATTTAGAGAGATACACATTTCAGAGACAGCATGTGGTCTGTCTCAAAGGCAAGAACAGCCCCAGGGCATAGAGTCATCTGAGAAAGTGAGAACAGCTTTGGGAGAAACATACTCCACAAACAGAATGTAGGCCATCTCAGAAGAGCAGCCCCAAAATACGGGATGAAAATTAACCATTTTAAAGTCAACAATTCAGAGGCATTTAGTACATTCACAGTATTGTAAACCTCCATATCTATCTACTTGCAAAATATTTTCATCCCAAAGGAGACCCAGTACACAAGCAGTTACCCTCTACTTCCCTTCCCCTCTACTCCCTGTCAACCACCAACCTGCTTTCCATCTATGTGGATTTTCCTGTCTGGATATTTTGTAAAAACAGAATTATGTAATGGGTGACCTTTCATGCCTGGTTTCTATATTAGCATAATATTTTTGAAGTTCAGGCACATTATAACATGTATCTGCACTTCATTTCTTATTAGGGCTGAATAATTCTCCATTGTATGCATACACCACGATTTGTTTCTCCATTTATTTCATTGATGGACATCTGGGTTGTTTCTACTTTCTGCCTGTTGCAAATAGTACAACTGTTAGGGGAAGTACACTGACTGAAACCGCTCACCCTGGCCAGGCACCATAGTAACCGTTTGCATGAGCTGTTTTACGACAGGAGGTGCTGGTAAGGAACACGGAACTAATAAGCCACCACCAACAGGAAGAGTTCAGGAAAGGTCAGAAGCAGACACCACGTTTTGGACCACCTCCCAGAATCCTTCTTGTTGGCATCCATCTTGGCTGAACAATGTATGCACCACCAGGAAGGACTCTGAGTCAGAATGATTGGTCAGAGACAACCTGGAAACTAACCCCATCACCATAAAACCCGAGACTGCGACACACAGCAGAGCAGTCCTCCTGGGTTCCCTTACCCTCCTGCTCTCCACCCGGGTGCCCCTTTCCAATAAAGCCTCTTGCTTTGTCAACACGTGTCTCCTTGGACAATTCATTTCTGAGTGTTAGACAAGAGCTCACTTTTCAGGCCCTGGAAGGGGTCCCCCTTCTGCAACAAACGGCGACTCCACCAGGGACTCTTCTTTACTGAGACTGACAGGCTGACCACTCGGGGTACTCAAGGACCAGCTTGCCCACCGATGGACCAGACCCAGTGGCGACAACTGGGACCCTTTTGTCCCTGGTCTCCTCCTGGTGTGGACAACTGGCCAGAGTGCCCCAACCAGTAAGGAACAAGAGAATTTATTGACCTCTCACCCTTCCCTCTCTCTTTCCTCTCTTAACCCTTCCTATCCTTCACCTTTTTTTCTAGTCCTCTGGTCCTGGATGCAGGAATCTGAAAGAAGGGCCACAGCTTGAGCTGAGGACTGGAGGCTGATCCCCTTTGCTTGGCAGAGAACTTGAATTCTGGTTCTGTTTTGGTCTGGTCTGGCTTCTGGTAGGGCTGAGTTCTAGTCCTCCCTTCTCTGGAGGCACAGGGTAAAGTCCTATAATGCCTGGGTATCTGCAGGTGGCAAGGGATGTCTGTGAGGCCACCCCTTTTGCCCCCCTCTCCTGCATTCTCTCCTGTCTTCTTTCAACCTGGCTTCCTTTCCTCCCTTTGAAATCTTTGAAGATCTGAGATATTTTCATTTTCTCTGTTAGTACTTGGGTCCAAAGTTCTGTGTCCTATAGGAGGTTTTCTGAGAGACAGTAATCTTGTATTTAAGGGAGTGTCTGATGAGGACTGCCAGGCTTATCTGTGTGTCTTATACTCTGTGTTCTGCGCTGTGATTTTTGACAGCCATTTCGCTCTGTGTGGCCACCATTTGTTTTAGACCTGCCGCCATTTTCTAATAACTTGATTCTCTTTCCCTGTGCCTTGAGACCAGGGCTCTCAGGAACACTTATCTAGACCGTCTATAACTCCCGAGACAGAGGAAAAACAGGAAGAAGTCTTTAAATTTTAAATTTATTCCAACTGTTATAAATAAACTAGTAAATTTTATATTGTAATATCTAATTCATGTCTAAGTTTAGAAAATGAAGCTAGATCTCACTTTGTGTCTGTCTGAATATATGTCTGTCTCAGATATCTTTGTCTCTGGATAATATTTTTGAGATTAACTTATGAATGAGCTCTGTTTAATTGGTTTAAAGAAAAGTAAGTGGATGAGATGGCTGGATGGCATCACTGACTCAATGGACGTGAGTCTGAGTGAACTCCGGGAGTTGGTGATGGACAGGGAGTCCTGGCGTGCTGCGATTCATGGGGTCGCAAAGAGTCGGACACGACTGAGCGACTGAACTGAACTGAAGCACTTACAAGGGCTTTCCTGGTGGCTCAGCTGGTAAGGAATCCACCTGCAATGTGGGAGACCTGGGTTCGATCCCTGGGTTGGGAAGATACCCTGGAGAAGAGAATGGCTACCCACTCTAGTAATCTGACCTGGAGAATTCCATGGACTGTAGAGTCCATGGGGTTGCAAAGAGCTGGACACGACTGAGCGACTTTCACATTCCATTCCAAGAACTTATAAATCAAACAATTCTAAATTAAGCTAGATTAATTCCAGGTTCATGTGAAGTGGGAAATATTCAATATTAAATTAATACCTGGTAACAGATATGTCTCTAGAACCATCAAGAAGTATAATACTTCTGTTGTACCTAGGTTTACTAGAAGTCAAATAAGACTGTATTCTGTTACAAATATGTCAACAAGATATGTACCTCACTGTGGAAAATACTTTAGGGAAACTAAGATGTGTTTTCAGTAGAAGAAGATATGAAAAAAAAGTACTGAAAAGAGTTATGCATGATTAGGATTTTCTAAAATTGGTTTACAATTAGTTGGATGAATGGATTTTATTAGGAATAACACAGCCATAGGAAAACTGGTTAGAACCAACTATGTCCAAGAAGGCAGAGCTGACTTTCACTAGACCTTAAGCCTCAGTATATAGGCCCATTGTGACATATCAGCAAGCTAAGTGATACACCCACCAGCACTGGCTAAATCTGACCTAATTAAATTACATGGGAAATTTTATCAAATGAGTAAGAAATCTCTCAGGTTACATTGTGTGGTAAACATTACTAACATAGATATCCAGAAATTATATGGAGCTCCTAATATTCTGATATGTCCTGGTATTCTCATGCGAAAACTGATGACTTCACAAAGGTTAACCAAAGGACTGAATGAACCAGTGAATATGCTTGTAACGTTTATGGTGGTTTTCCATGAAATCAAAAGATGCTTGCTCCTTGGAAGAAAAGCTATGACCAACCTAGACAGCATATTCAAAAGCAGAGACATGACTTTACCAACAAAGGTCCGTCTAGTCAAAACTATTTTTCCAGTAGTCATATATGGATGTGAGAGTTGGACCATAAAGAAAGCAGAGCATCGAAGCATTGATGCTTTGGAACTGTGGTGCTGGAGAAGACTCTTGAGATTCCCTTGGACTGTAAGGAGATCAAACCAGTTGATCCTAAAGGAAATCAGTCCTGAATATTCATGGGAAGGACTGATGCTGAAGCTGAAGCTCCAGTACTTTGGCCACCTGATGAACTGACTCCTTGGAAAAGACCCTGATGCTTGGAAAGATGGAAGGTGGGAGGAGAAAGGGATGATGGTTGGATGGCATCACCAACTTGATGGACAGGAGTTTGAGTAGACTCTGGGAGTTGGTGATGGACAGGGAAGCCTGGTGTGCTGCAGTCCATTGGGTTGCAAAGAGACAGACATGACTGAGTGACTGAACTGAACTGATCTGAAAAAATTATAGGTTTGAATCTGTGTTTTCTGGGAGTAGAGAAAACATTCCCCTCAAACTAATTATGATGGTAATTTGGTAAAATTATATGTTATAAACAAATGGAAACAATTATATTTTCTATTTGACTCCTCCAGAGATTAGAAACTCTTAGGTTTCCAGTAACTTTATCAGTTAAGTTAGGAAGGTTATCTCACTAACAGGTACAGAATTTTTGAGAACTTGAAAAGGTAATTTTTGAGACCTTGAAAAGAGAAGAATTTACCTAGATTTGTTAAGCAAAATCTGTGATAAGCCTTTGGGGTGACTTTCCCAGCCCTAAAAGGCTTTATTTTAAAAGTTCAGTCTAAGACTTATAAAAGTTTCAGCAAAGCAATAAGTCTATGATCAATTATGGTTATATAAATCATCAGGCCAAATTTATTGAGAGCAGAACTATTTTGCAAACAAACTAACCTTTAATTTGGTTATATTTGGTAAAAATGAGGGTAATTTTAGAGAGAAAAAGATGTTTCAATAAATAGTAAATCTCAGTTTGTTAAAAGAGGTCTGTATATACTAAGACTCATTTCCTGGATAGTTCTTTGCTGTTATGCCATATTAATGTAAAATTTAATTGAATGTAAAATTTAATTGAATGTAAAATTTAATCTCAGTAATCTATCTTTGGATGAAGATCAGATGCCTCATGACCTGCAACCAGGACTAGAAAAAGACATAATTTAAGGGACTGTCTCCAACCTGGATGGAAGGACCTTTTTATCAGGTACTCTTAACTAGCTCAGGCTCGGTAAAATAGAAGGGAAATTGTTAGATTAATTACCACTTCCAAAGACTCCTACACTGGACGAGTTTATAGAGAGGACTCCTAACCTGAACTCACCTTAAAACGACATTCAAACAGAGGAAACTTCATAACTAGGACAAGAAGATGACATCAGAAGTAGACAGCTTGCCCAAGATGCTGGACCTGATTCCTATGATCATTTATAATGTTTTCTTGACTTCTTGGACCTTTACTTATAAATCAGATGTTTTTCTATCATAGTCATGATCCTAGGCTAGTTTTAGAAATCAACCCAATTGTTGGGTTTGGTCAATTACCTGTGTCTAGCTCTGGGTTACCTTGGTGAATTTCTCTACTCCAAGGTTCTGATTGATTGGCAATGAGAAAATTAACTTAAAAGGAAAAATTATAGTCATATTCAGGTCACTATTGATATTACAGGGCTTCGCAGGTAAACAACCCACCTGCCAATGCAGGAGACTTAAGAGACCCAGGTTTGATCCCTAGGTGAGGAAGATCCCCTGGAGAAGGAAATGGCAACCCACTCCAGTATTCTTGCCTGGAGAATCCCATGGACAGAGGAGCCTGGCAGGCTACAGTCCATAGGGTCGCAAAGAGTTGAACACAACTGACGTGACTTTAGCACACATTGATATTACTAGAATGGATACCCTCTCCTGGCCAATTAATAATGCCTGCTCTGACCCTTCAGGTATGACCTAAATCAAATCCCTTATGATTATACAGTGGAAGTGAGAAATAGATTTAAGGGTCTAGATCTGATAGATAGAGTGCCTGATGAACTATGGAATGAGGTGCGCGACATTGTACAGAAGACAGGGATCAAGACCATCCCCATGGAAAAGAAATGCAAAAAGGCAAAATGGCTGTCTGGGGAGGCCTTACACATAGCTGTGAAAAGAAGAAAGGCGAAAAGCAAAGGAGAAAAGGAAAGATATAAGCATCTGAATGCAGAGTTCCAAAGAATAGCAAGAAGAAATAAGAAAGCCTTCTTCAGTGATCAGTGCAAAGAAATAGAGGAAAAGAACAGAAGGGGAAAGACTAGAGACCTCTTCAAGAAAATTAGAGATACCAAGAGAACATTTCATGCAAGGATGGGCTCGATAAAGGACAGAAATGGTCTGGACCTAACAGAAGCAGAAGATTTTAAGAAGAGGTGGCAAGAATACACGGAAGAACTGTACAAAAAAGATGTTCACGACCCAGATAATCATGATGATGTGATGACTAATCTAGAGCCAGACATCTTGGAATGTGAAGTCAAGTGGGCCTTAGAAAGCATCACTATGAACAAAGCTAGTGGAGGTGATGGAATTCCAGTTGAGCTGTTTCAAATCCTGAAAGATGAAGCTATGACAGTGCTGCACTCAATATGCCAGCAAATCTGGAAAACTCAGCAGTGGCCACAGGACTGGAAAAGGTCAGTTTTCATTCCAATCCCAAAGAAAGGCAATGCCAAAGAATGCTCAAACTGCTGCACAATTGCACTCATCTCACATGCTAGTAAAATAATGCTCAAAATTCTCCAAGCCAGACTTCAGCAATACGTGAACCGTGAACTCCCTGATGTTCAAGCTGGTTTTAGAAAAGGCAGAGGAACCAGAAATCAAATTGCCAACATCCACTGGATCATGGAAAAAGCAAAAGAGTTCCAGAAAAACATCTATATCTGCTTTCTTGACTATGCCAAAGCCTTTGACTGTGTGGATAACAATAAACTGTGGAAAATTCTGAAAGAGATGGGAATACCAGACCACCTGACATGCCACTTGAGAAATCTGTATGCAGGTCAGGAAGCAACAGTTAGAACTGAACATGGGACAACAGACTGGTTCCAAATAGGAAAAGGAGTACGTCAAGGCTGTATATTGTCACCCTGCTTATTTAACTTATATGCAGAGTACATCATGAGAAACGCTGGCCTGGAGGAAGCACAAGCTGGAATCAAGATTGCCAGGAGAAATATCAATAACCTCAGATATGCAGATAACACCACCCTTATGGCAGAAAGTGAAGAGGAACTAAAAAGCCTCTTGATGAAAGTGAAAGAGGAGAGTGAAAATGTTGGCTTAAAGTTCAACATTCAGAAAACAAAGATCATGGCATCCGGTCCCATAACTTCATGGGAAATAGATGGGGAAACAGTAGAAACAGTGTCAGACTTTGTTTTTTTGGGCTCCAAAATCACTGCAGATGGTGACTGCAGCCATGAAATTAAAAGACGCTTACTCCTTGGAAGGAAAGTTATGACCAATCTAGATAGTATATTCAAAAGCAGAGACATTACTTTGCCGACTAAGGTCCGTCTAGTGAAGGCTATGGTTTTTCCTGTGGTCATGTATGGATGTGAGAGTTGGACTGTGAAGAAGGCTGAGCGCAGAAGAATTGATGCTTTGGAACTGTGGTGTTGGATAAGACTGTTGAGAGTCCCTTGGACTGCAAGGAGGTCCAACCAGTTCATCCTAAAGGAGATCAACCCAGGGATTTCTTTGGAAGGAATGATGCTAAAAGTGAAGCTCCAGTACTTTGGCCACCTCATGAGAAGAGTTGACTCGTTGGAAAAGACCCTGATGCTGGGAGGGATTGGGGGCAGGAGGAGAAGGGGACGACAGAAGATGAGATGGCTGAATGGCATCACGGACTCAATGGACGTGAGTCTGAGTGAACTCTGGGAGTTGGTGATGGACAGGGAGGCCTGGCGTGCTGTGATTCATGGGGTCACAAAGAGTCGGACACGACTGAGCAACTGAATGGAACGGCTCTGACCCTGGGCTGCGACCGGCTCACTAAGCGCGTCTGAGAGGAGCTGCCCCACATCCAAGGTCAGGGGCAGAAGCCGGGAGGACCCCATCCCCGAAGGGCAGTGGCCAGGAGGAGTTACCCCACGTCCGAGGTCAGAGGCAGCGGCGGAGAGTGCCAGGCTGCGACGGTGCAGGAATGGACAAGAGGAGCTGCCCCGCATCCGAGGTCAGGGGAGGTGGACAGGAGGAGCCACCCGGTGTCCGAGGAGTGGTGGCTGTGCGTGCAGGATGGCCTAGAGGAGCTATCTCTTGTTGAAGGTCAGGAAGGGTGGGGATGAGGAGATACCCCTCATTGAAGATAAGGAGCAATGGCTGGAGCAACTATGAAGAGATCCCCAATGCCCAAGGTAAGAGAAACCCAAGTTAGATGGTAGGTGTTGCAAAAGGGCATCAGAGGGCAGACACACTGAAACCATTCTCACAGAAAACTAGTCCGTCTAATCACACTAGGAGCACAGCCTTGTCTAACTCAATGAAACCAAGCCATGCCTGCAGAGCAATCCAAGACGGGCGGGTCATGGTGGAGAGGTCTGACAGAATGTGGTCCACTGGATGTCCTTTTCATTATAGGGAACTGGAATGCAAAAGTAGGAAGTCAAGAAACACCTGGAGTAACAGACAAATTTGGCCTTGGAATGCGGAATGAAGCAGGCCAAAGACTAATAGAGTTTTGCCAAGAAAATGCACTGGTCATAGCAAACACCCTCTTCCAACAACACAA
>SJXQ01005187.1:0-21905 GCA_006408695.1 Aepyceros melampus | reverse complement strand
ATTCATGGGGTCACAAAGAGGTGGACACGACTGAGCGACTGAACTGAACTGAACTGAGTGCAAGGGGTCAGTCAGGGACTGACCCAAATAGGCATTCTTGGTATGTGAGATGCAGGCAGCCCTTGTGAATGCAGGTGTGCAGGCAGGATTCTGAACCAGCCCCTGGGAGGCTGACATCTGGGAGACCTGCCTAGAGAGATGCCTCGCCCTGAGTAGGGGTGGGGCTGCTCACCAGGCTCAGGCTAGTGTGAGAATGGGAGGAAAAGGAGTCCAAAGGAAATCTAATCATCTTCCCCCTGGAAACACGAGAAAAGGTCCTCCTCTGCCCTTGGACCTTAGGAGCCCTGTCCTGGGTCTTCACCTTTGCGACATGTATCACACCTCTGTAAAAACTGAAGAAGCCCCTGGAACTTCATGACCAGGACCATCTTCCTCAAGGATGTGGCTCATCTCTTCGGAATTAGCATCACCGTGATGAGCCCCTATCTCCCACTCTTCTGGAGGGTCAAGGAGCAGCCCAGCATCAGTGGGGCCTGGCTCCGAGTTCCAGGATGACCTCCTGTCATAAGATAAGCATGAGAAGCTTATCTGTCCTTTCCATAAAGCTGATTCACTCACACAGATGGTACCCTGACTACCAGGTAGATTCAGGATGAACCGTATGCTGTTAGAGGCTGGGGACCAGCTACACCCGGAGTCCACGTGTGCAGTGGCCAGGTCTGCCCAGCTGGACTGGAGGGAGAGCCCGCTCTGCCTTGGCACCACTCGACAGATGGCCTGCGATGTGTGTCACGCGTTGGTCTTAACTCTGTCTCGATGGTAAAGCTGTTTTCTTTCTCTATTACCTTCATGGGGAGGGCTTCTGGGTTGGGAGATTCTCGTTTTAATTTGAGGCTTCCCAGGTGGCTCAGTGGTAAAGAATCTACCTGCCCAGTGCAGAAGCCCAGGGTTCAGTCCTTGGATAGAGAAGATCCCCTGGGATGGGCATGGCAACCCACTCTAGTGTTATTGCCTGGAGCATTCCATGGACAGAGGAGCCTGGTGGGCTACAGTCCATAGGGTCCCAAAGAGTTAAACACAACTTAATGGGTTTTAATTTTATTTCCCAACCTTGTCTGCACCCTTGAACTGGTCTTAATCCTGCTTCAGGGAAAACCCACTGGGGTCAATGCCCAGGAAATGCCCTTGACTGAGCCATAGACAGGGGTGGAGCCGTCAGGGAAGGAGAAAAGGGTTGCAGGTCCAAGACAGAGGCTCCCGACATCCACCAGCAAAGGTTGTGCCCTTTCAGTGGAAATGGTCTGTTCACTGAAAACTGACCCCTGCAAGCCTGTGCTGAGCATGACCAAGAAGAAACTTGCTGTACAGCACTCAGTCGTGTCCGACTCTTCATGACCCCATGGACTGCAGCACGTCAAGCTTCCCTGTCCATCACCAACTCCCGGAGTTCACTCAAACTCACGTCCATTGAGTTGGTGATGCCATCCAACCATCTCATCCTCTGTCGCCCCCTTCTCCTCCTGCCCTCTATCCTTCCCAGCATCAGGGTCTTTTCCAACAAGTCAGCTCTTTGCATCAGGTGGCCAAAGAAGAAACTGTGCAGAACTAGCTCGCTGCCAGGCTGGTATATCCCCAGCCTTTCTCAGCTTAATAATGGCAAATCGCAAACGCTGTTTAAAAACAACTGTGTGGGATGGATGCCTTCCGTCATTTCAAATGTTCCCCTTACCTCCTAAACTTGTCATGTTAATATATTTTTCCTAACTTTTTTGTTTTCGTTTTAAACAATCTTGGGCCAGTTTCTATTAGTAGGAAGGCAGCCAGGAGCCTAAGCTGAGGACTGGGAGGTGGTCCAGCCCCGAGTAACTCCCCAGCCCAGAGACCTGGGGGCTAGGACAGGAAATGCAGCACACGGGCCAGAGTCTGCCCGCCCTGACGGGCAGCACCCCTCATGGTCTTGAACTTGGGCCAGGACAGCGTTGTTGCCCAGAAACCTCAGATCCTGTTGGCTCTGCTTTTAACTAAGAGAATTCAGAGGTCAACCAAACCAGAGCTGGTTTCCCCACTAAGAATGATTCCCATGCATCCTTGCTTGACAAGATTCCTATAAATTCCAAAGGAAGCTAGGCGTCAGCTACACGAAGGCAGGAGGAAGGCAGACTGTGAGCAGGTAACCTTGTTGCAGGCCAGAATCTTGGCTTTCTCTGCCCACCAAAGCCGAATGGAAAGTAGAAATAGAAAGCTGGCTTTAATCCTCAGCTGGCAGAGAGGGGAATGCAGGGTTCATGTCTTAAGAACTAGGGGCTTGTGTAAGATGAGGGTTACCTTGTTAGAATTTCTGCAGCCATTCACAGAGCACCTGCATTAGATTCCAACCCTTCAGTGTTCACAGAAAGCCTCGTCTGTTGTGACATCCTTCTCGGATCGTCTCCCGCCTGCTCTGACCATCCAGCCTCATATCCCCACACCTGGATGCAAGGTGGAGCCCCCATGACAGAGGGCTGAAGGGCGGGCAGCCCTCAGCCGTGGAGGAGCCGCGCACACCGGGAGCCCTTTGTCCTGGGGGTCGTGCACACTCTCTTTCGATTCTTGATATTTCTTCTGTGAAGCACTTTGTGCTAGAAGCACCTTTTTATAAATGTCACAGAGAAGAAAAAGGCAAGTCATGAAATGGTGTAATGTACCAGAGGCCAACCCTCTCCTGGGCTGATACCTGCCGAAACGTCCTTCTTTGCAGACACAGCCTTAAGGAAAAAAAAAAAAAGTTTGTGGGATATATGGAAACAGAAAATATTTTGGTCAAGGAGAAATTAAAAAAAAAAAACAACTATTAGGTGCTGTATAAAAACCAGTGCAAGTTCAGTGAGGAGTATTTGTTCATTTTGTGCATTTTTCCCTTGAGAATTAATGACGGGAAATACCATCTAGTTCAACATTTTCCAGACTTTCAGAGATAACTGTCCTCTGTCTTCTTTCATGGGCCTGGGAAATTATGTTCTTCTTAAAAAATAGAAGGAAAAAATGATCCAGTAGATAATGGCAGAATAAAGTCATAAACCTCAAATTCAGTGCCGGAGTGACAAGATTAAGTCCAGCCTGCCTCCCTTTCTCGGAGATAACTTGCAGTAGCTTTTTGAAATTGTCCAGGGAGCTCTCAGGGGAGAATTCTGGAGGAATGGCGCATTTAGTAGGGAATCTGTGTTCTACAGCATCATTTGTTCCCTCTTTGATCTCCCCACTAAAATTGCTAGTAAAAGAATCATTTCTCAGTAGTATCTTTCAGGAGTGGATTTTCCCTTTGAGGAGGAAGAGAACTGCTGAGCTCTGCTCCCAGGCAAGTACAGGAAGTAAACCACATGCTCCTGTTTACATAGATGCTATCTGCATAGGAACCATTGCTTATTGAACTCAGAAATACCTGAAAACCTATGTAATGGGGTAAACCCCGCACCATCAGAAGATCTGAAGAGCAACATTTCTAGAATTGGAGATTTTTGTGCATATGTTGGTGGAAAAATCAGTAATAGGATGAAGGCTTACTTCTCATGGATCAGCAAAATTCATTTTATTTGAGAAAAGAATTCCGAGGAGTTTTTATTATAAATTGTCCTGCATGAAAGATGCAGTTTTCTGGGTGATGTCAGCAGTGGGTTGCTACTTAAGGCTTGTTTAAAATCCGGTGTCTGGGTTCAGACGCAATCTCCACTGCGGTCCTGGAAACAGCTCTCGTAAGTGGTGCTTCTTCAGAGGTTGTGAACCACAGCTTTTTGCTAAATTAATTTAGAATACTTCCTCTTTCTGTTGCAAATCACCATGCTTAAAAAGGGATTGAACGGATGTCGTCAGGATCCTCGAACTGTTGGCCTGCTCTTGAACTGAGTGTGGGTGGTGCTTCTCCCATGACCTCTGACACCACAAAATTCCCTAGAATGATTTATCTCACAAATGGCAAAGTTAGAGAGAAAGACAGTGAAAATTACTGACTTTGGTATTTGTCTAGATCTCTGACTGTAAATTGGGTAAAAGCAGTGTAGCTTTGTCTAGTAGCCACGGTTTGTGAAGGACAGGGGCCTGGCCAGCAGTCTCGGAAGGTTTACCACGCCCCCGCCCAGGACGTCATCCCCAACCCGGACCCATGCTGCCCCTTCCCGCCCTCTCGAGAGTCAAAATTCCTGGGGGAAATGAGCATTCCTTGGGTATCTGGGACGAAATGTTTGAAATGATTGTGATGGGGCCTTCACCTGGAAGAGTCTTGATCCTGCAGCCCTTGGCGTAAATACATACCAGTCCTCTTATAGTCTTTGATGTTTTTCCATTTGAAATGAACTCGAGAGAAAAACTCACAATAGGTAAAAGCACATATTTTCTTTCCTTTAGACACTATTGAAAAGACTACATTTTTGATATCTATTTTTTGAATATGTTATTTAAGGAAGTAAAATCAGGGCATAGATAGTAACCGAGGTGGTGATGTGTTTGTTTTCCAAGAGTGAGGAAGCAGAAGTGGCCCCGTGTCCGGGGGTCACTGGTCAGGGGCTCAGAGGGGGTTCCATGCTGCACTTCTTGTAGGAAGGGCATACACGGGGCCTCTTTGGAGACTGGTTTCTCCAGCGATCACGCAAGTCCTTCTCAGACAGTAGGACGAGACGAAAAGTGAGCTGCAGAAACCAGGAACACAGTTGGAGAGAAAAAACACCAACATGAAGGTCAGGAGGACGCGCAGAGGGGGCAGGTTGCTGACCGCACGGTCGGGACAGGAAGGGGGTCGTGAGAAAAGAAGAAAGAAGAAAAGCGTGTGCAGAGTAATTAGGGGGCAGATGGTGGGCAGGAGAGTGGAGCCCTTACAACAGAAGCCTGTTGTGTTTCTGGACAAAGGGACAAAGCAAGGCCCAAACAAAAACATGCGAAAGATCCGTGACAGCCCTTTAAAAATGGAAGATCGGGTCACAAGATTTAAAGGACAGACGGTGCTCTAAGGAGTCAAGAGTCCAAGATCAACTGCCACTGAGCATCTCAGGACAGCCACTGGATTTTAAATGTACGGAAAGGATGCTCAGGGCCCCGAGGAAACGAGTCCCTGATGGAGAGGAGGTAGCCCAGGGATCCTCAGACTCTCTGCAGCCTCACTAGGCCATCTGTGACCTAACAGATGCCCTGATTCACTGTTCCAGCGAGGCCCTTCATGGTCGCTTGTGCCCCTCCAGTCGACCCCTGACCCCGCCCCCTGTCACATGCCCTGGGCCCGAGGACCTCGAGTGCCCTGTGTCCATCACTGGAGGGTCTGTTTTGCTGACCGTCCTCTCAGAGTATCCCCACTCCTCATCCTCCACCCAGACTCGTTCCGTTTTTTTAACTTTGTTATTTATTGGCTGCGTGGGGTCTTAGTCGTGGCACCCTCACCGTGTGCCCTCTGCACTGGGCACACTGCTTCCCTGGGCACCTTCACGGTGTCCCGCGGGATTTGGGCAGGGTGCATGAACTCTCTGAATGTGGCTCAGGGGCTCCGGTCGTTGTGGCAGGCAGGCTTCATTGCTCTGAGACGTGTGGGATCTTAGTTCCCCTGAACCAAGGGTTGAACCCATGTCCCCTGCATTGCAAGGAGATTCTTAACCACTGAACCACCAGGGGAGCCCCCAGACCCATTCTTAAGACTCCACGTGGTTGTCCCAGGGAGTCCTCCCGACCACTCCTTCCCCCAGGCCTCTACTTGCTGGGCTGGCTCCTCAGCGTGGTCCCTGGCTCATGTTCCCCTGGACCTGCGACGTCGGCGATACACCTGCAATAAGCCACCAGCTCAGAACATACTTTTCAAAAGCCCCTTATCTTCAGTGACCCTCATGCAAGCTTTATTTCAGTATATGATTAGAGCATTTCAGAATTTAATTTTAGTCTTTTCTTTCCTGCTGCATTAATTTGGATTTAAAATGAGTTGACCTCTCTTTGCTCTTTGAATGTTTCCTGTCCTTACCCTCTTGCTGCGTTTAACGTGACACACGTTTGCTTTGTTTTTTTTTTTTTTTTTGCTCTCTGGTTTTTAATATTGCTTTGACTTCTGCCTCACTGATGCTTAGAAGGCCAAACTGTATTCGGCTTAGTACTCATCTTTTCTAAAAACACTTTTTAACACTCATTTGATGTTCAACTGTCTTTAACAAGTCTATGTACATGCAAGTCCACTGGACTTAAGAGGCCAGGCAGAAAGCTCAGGATTAAGTTCAATGGCTTGGGTGGGTGGAGTTTGTGGTGCCCCAAATAATTACAACAGTAGCATCAAGGATCACTGACCTTGATCACCACACAGATCACCACAGAAAATATAATGAGGAGGACAAATCTGAGAGACTGCAAGAATTACCAACCCAGAGACAGTGAGTACAGTGGTAATGAACCCATCTGCCAATGCAGGAGAGGTAAGAGACGGGGGTTCAATCCCTGGGTCTGGAAGATCCCCTGGAGGAGGGCATGGCAACCCACTGCCGTATTCTTGCCTGGAGAGTCCCATGGACAGAGGGGGTCCATGGGGGTCACAGAGAGTCAGACACGACTTAGTGACTAAACAGCAGTAAGTGATAGAAGGTCAAGCTGTTGTTCCCTGAAGCTTGAAGACTTTTCTGTAGGAAGAATGCGTCAGTAAGAAAGTAGGATGGAATTACTCCAGGAGAGAGAGCAGACCATCATTCTTCAGTTATGATTTGGGGAAGATCAGCTCATCTTCATGAGGACTTTTAGCTTTTAAATAAACAACAATGCAGGTATTATTTGTTGCCTGCAAGGTATGGAAAATAAGGTCAGATGTACTTGACATTTTTCTGATTTTGCAGTCTGTATTCCCACCTTCAGTTCAGTTCAGTTCAGTCGCTCAGTCGTGTCCGACTCTTTGTGACCCCATGAATCACAACACTCCAGGCCTCCCTGTCCATCACCAACTCCCGGAGTTCACCCAGACTTGCGTCCGTTGAGTCAGTGATGCCATCCAGCCATCTCATTCTCGGTCGTCCCCTTCTCCTCTTGCCCCCAATCCCTCCCAGCATCAGAGTCTTTTCCAATGAGTCAACTCTTCACATGAGGTGGACAAAGTACTGGAGTTTCAGCTTTAACACCATTCCTTCCAAGAAATCCCAGGGTTGATCTCCTTCAGAATGGACTGGTTGGATCTCCTTGCAGTCCAAGGGACTCTCAAGAGTCTTCTCTTCACAGTCCAACTCTCACATCCGTACATGACTACTGGAAAAACCATAGCCTTGACTAGATTCCCACCTTACCTGTGTTTTACTTTCACTTCCTCTCTTAACCACTTGCAAGCAACTCGTTTAGACATTGGATATTCAGTTCAGTTGCTCAGTCGTGTCCGACTCTTTGTGACCCCATAAAGCGCAGCACACCAGGCCTCTCTGTCCATCACCAACTCTTGGAGTTTACTCAAACTCATGTCCATCAGAGAAGGCAATGGCACCCCACTCCAGTACTCTTGCCTGGAGAATCCCATGGGTGGAGGAGCCTGGTAGGCTGCAGTCCATGGGGTCACACAGAGTCAGACACAATTGAAGCGACTTAGCAGCAGCAGCATCAGCAGCATGTCCATCGAGTTGGTGATGCCATCCAGCCATCTCATCCTCTGTCATCCCCTTCTCCCCCTGCCCCCAATCCCTCTCGGCATCAGGGTCTTTTCCAATGAGTCAACTCTTCACATGAGGTGGCCAGAGTATTGGAGTTTCAGCTTCGGCATCAGTCCTTCCAATGAACATCTAGGACTGATCTGCTTTAGGATGGACTGGTTGGATGTCCTTGCAGTTCAAGGGACTCTCAAGAGTCTTCTCCAACACCACAGTTCAAAAGCATCAATTCTTCGGTGCTCAGCTTTCTTCACAGTCCAACTCTCACATCCATACATGACCACTGGAAAAACCATAGCCTTGACTAGATGGACCTTTGTTGGCAAAGTAATGTCCCTGCTTTTTAATATGCTGTCTAGGTTAGTCATAACTTTCCTTGCAAGGAGTAAGCCTCTTTTAATTTCATGGCTGCAGTCACCATCTGTAGTGATTCTGGAGCCCTTCTTCACATGAGGTGGCCAGAGTATTGGAGTTTCAGCTTCGGCATCAGTCCTTCCAATGAACATCTAGGACTGATCTGCTTTAGGATGGACTGGTTGGATGTCCTTGCAGTTCAAGGGACTCTCAAGAGTCTTCTCCAACACCACAGTTCAAAAGCATCAATTCTTCGGTGCTCAGCTTTCTTCACAGTCCAACTCTCACATCCATACATGACCACTGGAAAAACCATAGCCTTGACTAGATGGACCTTTGTTGGCAAAGTAATGTCCCTGCTTTTTAATATGCTGTCTAGGTTAGTCATAACTTTCCTTGCAAGGAGTAAGCCTCTTTTAATTTCATGGCTGCAGTCACCATCTGTAGTGATTCTGGAGCCCCCCAAAATAAAATCTGACCCTTTTCCACTGTTTCCCCATCTATTTCCCATGAAGTGATGGGACCAAATGCTATTCTTAGTTTTCTGAATGTTAAGCTTTAAGCCAACTTTTTCACTCTCCTCTTTCACTTTCATCAAGAGGCTTTTGAGTTCCTCTTCACTTTCTGTCATAAGGGTGGTGTCATCTACATATCTGAGGGTATTGATATTTCTCCCGGCAATCTTGATTCCAGCTTGTGCTTCTTCCTGCCCAGAATTTCTCATGATGTACTCTGCATATAAGTTAAATAAACAGGGTGACAATATACAGCCTTGATGTACTCCTTTTCCTATTTGGAACCAGTCTGTTGTTCCATGTCCAGTTCTAACTGTTGCTTCCTGATCTGAATACAGATTTTTCAAGAGGTAGGTCAGGTGGTCTGGTATTCCCATCTCTTTCAGAATTTTCCACAGTTTCTTGTGATCCACACAGTCAAAGTCCTTGGCATAGTCAATAAAGCAGAAATAGATGTTTTTCTGGAACTCTCTTACTTTTTCCATGATCCAGCAGATGTTGGCAGTTTGATCTCTGGTTCCTCTGCCTTTTCTAAAACCAGCTTGAACATGGTTCATGTATTGCTGAAGCCTGGCTTGGAGAATTTTGAGCATTACTTTACTAGCGTGTGAGATGAGTGCAATTGTGCATTTGAGCATTCTTTGGCATTGCCATGGGATATTAGCTTGTGCTAATTGGAAGAACTGCATAAATGTGCATTTCGCTGAGACCTGAGTGGCCCTTGTTTGAAGAGGAAGCAGAGATGTCTAAGTGTGCTCTGCCCTCTCCCGGCTTCTTCCTGGTCACAGGCATTGCCGTCCTTCTCACCCTTAAAGGACATCGCTTGTGCGATTGTCTGCAGTTACTCCTATCATTGCCACCAGAGGTTCAATTCTAACCAAAACATACCACAGACTATTCTTTATATCAGTGAGAAAGAAACCTGTGTTCTGATTACACCAACAAAATACTTTCACACATGCTGTGCTATTTAAACAATGATGCATTAGGCCCTCTGGTTTGCTTTTCAAAGAACAAAGCATTGGCACAACACAGAGGTGTAATAAGACTATAGATGTACAAGCTGATGAACTAGTCAATGTCACAGTGTTTCGATGCTAAACTGTATTCTTATTTTCATAAATAATCTCATAAAGCATTTTATGAGCTTTATGATTTGATAAATAAAGCCTTTTGTGAACATAACCCATCATGATGCTGCATATAATATCATGCTATAAAACAAACTCAGTGTGACTGTTGGTGCGACCCATCTGACAGCATGAAGTATGAATCTCAAGCCGTCAGTCCTGGTGATGGATTAGGAAGCGTGGGTGTGATGTTATTGGACATTTTTTTATGACATGCATTATGAATGATCTGAATATCCTAGATCATTTCTTACAACTAAAAAACAATTTTAGTGACACATATTGATTTTGTTGTATAAAAATTTCTGCTTGACTGACTATTCTAATCATGCAAGGCACTGATATTTGTCAGTTGAAGAGTTTACCCTTGTGGAATAGTGCACTGAAAGTCTTGTGTTGATTCAGAGTTTGTTGTTTTAGAAATAAGATGGGAATACTTTTTGAATTTGTACTGTGGTCTTTCCTTGGAAGTATTATTTGATTTTACAATGGTTTTACTATTTCAGCGAAGCCTAAAAATCGGCACTTTTTTGAATCTGTGATTTTCTGTAAATTGGCAATAACAACAAGATTCCATCAAGAATAGTACACCCCGTCCTCTCATTTACAATGAGGTGTGTGCTGTGGGTTTCAGGTGATACACATTCAAGACATATTTCCTGCATGTGGCTAGGATTCCCAGCCTCCTAAAGGTAGATCGCTGGGCAGTGGGGATTCACTTCCTGCGTCTGATGCCCTGTCTTCCTCGGTCACAAGACTCCCACCCTTTTCTCTTTACTGTTTAAACTTTTATAATCCGGCCCGTGGAGAGCAAGCACCCCTAGGAATAAGAAGTCTGGGGTAACAAGGGGCCAAGAATCTGTGAACCAGAGGATCCAAAGGGTTCACAGGCAGCTAATGGTAGTATAACAAACAAGGAAGGGATTTGCTAAGAGCTTTCAATTATGGGCTCTGACATTTATGGTTCTGTCGATCCTTCTCCATGTTCTTCTGCTGAATTTCATGATCATTTTGGCTCATGTCCTCAAGCAGGCCTGGTGGGAAGCTGGTGGCCTGCTCAGTGCCCTTCTGTATGAGCTCTTAGTTTCAGTGTGATGGTTCACATCCCAGCAGCAGAGGCCACAGGACTGGAAAAGACCAGCTCTCTTTCGAAACCCAAGAAGGGCAATGCCAAATAATGTTCAAACTACTGCACAACTGCACTCATTTCACATGCTAGCAAACTAATGCCCCAAATTCTCCAAGCGCAGCTTCAACAGTACGTGAACCAAGATGTTTCAGATTTTCAAGCTGGATTTAGAAAAGGCGGAGGAACCAGAGATCAAGTTGCCAACATCCACTGGATCATTGAAAAAGCAAGAGAGTTCCAGAAAAACATCGATTTCTGCTTTATTGACTATGCCAAAGCTTTTGACTGTGTGGATCACAACAAACTGTGGAAAATTCTTCAGAATACTAGACCACCTGACCTGCCCCCTGAGAAATCTGTATGCAGATTTCTGCATACAGATCAGGAAGCAACAGTTAGAACTAGATATGGAACAACAGACTGGTTCAAAATTGGGAAAGGACTAAGTCAAGACTGTATATTGTCACTACATGATGTGAAATGCCAGGCTGGATGAAGGACAAACTGGAATCAAGATTGCTGGGAGAAATATCAATAACCTCAGATATGCAGATGACATCACCCTTATGGCAGAAAGTGAACAAGAGCTAAAGAGTCACTTGATGAAAGTGAAAGAGGAGAGTGAAAAAGTTGGCTTAAAGCTCAACAGTCAGAAAACTAAGATCATGGCATCTTGTCCCATCACTTCATGGGAAATAGATGGGGAAATAGTGGAAACAGTGACAGAGTTTATTTTCTCGTGCTCCAAAATCACTGCAGATGGTGACTGCAATCTGAAATTAAAAGACGCTTGCTCCTTGGAAGAAAATCTATGACAAACCTAGACAGCATATTAAAAAGCAGAGACATTACTTTGCCAGCAAAGGTCCGTCTAGTTAAAGCTATGAATTTTCCAGTAGTCATGTATGGATGTGAGAATTGGACTATAAAGAAAGCTGAGCATCGAAGAATTGATGCTTTTGAACTGTGATGTTGGAGAAGACTCTTGAGAGTCCCTTGGACTGAAAGGAGATCCCACCAGTCCATCCTAAAGGAAGTCAGTCCTGAATATTCATTGGAAGGACTGATGCTGAAGCTGAAACTCCAGCACTTTGGCCACTTGATGTGAAGAACTGACTCCTTAGAAAAGACCCCGATGCTGGGAAAGATTGAGGGCAGGAGGAAAAGGGGATGACAGAGGATGAGATGGTTGGATGGCATCACTGACTCAATGGACTTGAGTTTGAATAAACTCCAGGAGTTGGTGATGGACAGGGAAGCCTGGCATGCTGCAATTCATGGGGTCACAAAGAGTCAGACACGACCGAGCAGCTGAACTCACATCCCATATAAGCCACATTCACTTTGTTTAAAATCTTTCTGAATGGGAAGATGTAACAAGTGGACATATCCTGTATTGTGTTAGTTGCTCAGTTGTGTCTGGCTCTTTGCCACCCTATACACTGTAGCCTGCCAGGCTCCTCTGTCCATGGGATTCTCCAGGCAAGAATATTGGAGTGGATTGCTACTTCTTCCTCCAGGGGATCTTCCTGACCCAGAGATCTAACCCAGGTCTGCATTTCAGGCAGATCCTTTACTGTCTGAGTCACCCCGGAAGCCCAGCAAGTAGTCATACAGCACTGGAAACATTTCAGACTCTGCTGAGTTTACTTTCGATGCACAGAAAGGGCTTTAAGTAGGAGGTGAGGGCCGCAGTGCAGCCAGAGCAGGGCTGCTGAGTCCAGAGTGAGAGTGGGGTGGGGAAGGGGAGCATTCCTGAGGCCAAGTGCAGGGCTGAAGTGACATTAACCTCTACTGACACTTTGGGATCAGTTTTCGAGTCCAAATCATGGACCATGTAGTTCTTTAATTAAGAGAAGAAAAAATGGTGTAGGAAAATGCAAATAATTACAAATGTCTAAGAAGTCTTATTGCAACCCCACTCCCGCTTGAATGTAACCTTGGGTGCTCAGCCAGTAAAGAAAATACCTGCAGTGGAGGAGACCTGACTTGGATCCCTGGGTTGAGAAGATCCCCTGGAGAAGGAAATGGCAACCCACTCCAGTATTCTTGCCTGGAGAATCCCATGGACAGAGGAGCCTGGCAGGCTACAGTGAAGAGTCGGACATGACTGAGCAACTAACTCTTTCACTTTCACTTCCCCAAATAAGAACAAACAAAACGCCCAACCCAAACAAAAACACAAAACAAAACATACCAAAAACTAAAAAGGCAACATTTTTCCTTTTGAAGTTATTATTTCTAATTCTTAGAACAAGTAAACTGTCTCAGGTTCTGTGTTTATGAATTCTAGGCACTAGAAAAGAGTTTGCGCTTTATCTTAAACACTTTATTAAAAAAAACAACTAAAAGAAGACATATTTTAAAAAGGAAGAGTTCTCCCTTTACAGGTTTCAGAGGGCTAAAGAGAACACTCCACTAAAGTCAGACTTTGAGCCAAGGAGCCCAGAGAAGCTGGAAGCAGTGTGGACCGGGCTACATTACCAACACATGTGGGGTAAAAGTACAGCGCTTCTCTCTTACCCAGGACAAAGGCAATCCTGATTGCTAACCTATTTTGTTTTTCCAAATATAACCAGAAGAGAGATGTTTAAATTAGCAACTTCTTTTATTAAGGGGAAAAAAAAGGTTAAAAAGATAATCACGTTAAAAAGAAGGAAGAGCTGGGGCTGTAACTGATGAGTAGCCCCAGGGCAGGACTGAAGCCGCCTTGGAGGCGAAGTTAAATAGACGCCTTCAGTAGGCGCACTGGTCAGAACTCTCCCGCTGGAAGTGGTGTGCCAACGGAGTGCTGCGGAGACCAGAACTTTCTGAAGAGTGGCTCGGTGAGAGAGAGTCCAGCTCACAGCCTGTGTCCACTGCCACTGGGTGAAACCGCCGTCCGGCAAACAAAGATGAGATTAAGGAGAAGGCCCTTGTGCCAAGAGGACACAGAGCTAGACACAGCGTTCAAGGCTGGCTCAAGGCTCAAGGCTCAAGCCTGGGGTGAGCTGGCTGTTTCCTTAACAGCCAAAGACGTCTGATTGCCCAGACGGCCTGCTCCTCTGACCAGCATTCCCCTTAGGGCAAATTAAAATAAGAGCATTTGCAGGGCTCCAGCTGAGTAGAGACAATGACCACCCTTTGCTTTTTTGCCTCAGAAGGAGACTGGTGCTGTCGGCTTGCTGGATTTTCCACTGACCCCCAGTGACAGGAATATTTAGGTGAGCGATTGGTCAAATGAGGGTTTATCTTTTACTAATGAGAGAGGGAGCCTGCAACTAGGGAAAAGAGAAATCCGTCACTGTCATTAAAAAAGGATTCATTTTTGTGTGGCCAATTTGGTTTTAAAAACAGGGTTTGTTAAGCCCACAGCATTGAATAATGTAGGTTAAACCATGATGGCCCTGTCTGCAAGTGTTGCTGTTAATTTACTGTCTGAAGCTAGACACCCATGCACGTGCAGAAAATACAGTAACCTTCCTTTTTGTGGCAGGCTAAAAAGACCATTTCAATCCAGACACAACTTCAAAAGTGAGTTTCTGATGGCGAAATCAGAATGTTCTTCTTTGCTTCTCTTTAAAAAGGTAAAGGTAAGTGCCTTACTTTTTAAAATGACTTTTAAATGCAGAAAAACTGCACCTGCCAATAAGCTGTAAAGAGGCTCTAAACATGCAGAGTCATGCAGAAATGAAGAGTGAAACTGTGAATTCTTAGCTTTAAAAATTTAAATTAAGGCTTCCGAGTGGAGAGCCTGTGTTGCTCCCTGAGACCAGTCCAGGACTCATTTCTGCAGGAGAAAAGGGCGTGATCATTTTCTGATGTCTAGGTCAGTGCAAGGTTAAATGTCAAGACTTTGTGATAACGAAGGGCTTCCTATCAAAATGTTTGCTCAGTTCAGGTTGAGGGGTGTCTCTCCTCTGTCTTAAGGAAAGACTTAAGGGTTTGGCTGGCATCCAGAGGAGTCTGGGGCAGGGCCAAGAGGGAGCTGGCAGGAAGGGCTGTTGGCTCCATGGTTAGTGCCAGAGCTTGACCTGGGCCGGTGCTCAGGAGCCCCAGCTCTGCCTCCCATCTGGGGGTTTGTTAGAAAGCAGGGCTGGGCCTTTAAGAGCATCTTGTGTGTATCACCTGTATACATCACCTGTAAAAGGGAATAACCTTTACACTAAGCATGGTCTCCAGCAATGCTGCAAGTAGGGTGAGCCAGGTGCCACAAGATGGTTTTTGATCCAGCAATACCAAGATGGGTTTACAAAAGTAAAAAGGGACCAGAAGAAAATGCCTCTGAAATAGCTTCCTCCAAACAGAGTGAGTGTAAAATACGTTGCTTTCCATGACGCTACGATTCTGTGACCAGCAGGGGGCAGTGTGTGAGGCCGTGGGCAGCTTGTGGGTGAGCTGGAGAATCTGGGCGGGAGCATCCCAGCCTCTGTCCAGAACCCACTGTTGACTCATCCCCTCTGGGTCTTGAAGAGTTTGAGTGCATCACCTGGTACAAGCCCTAGAGAGCAGGTGAAGACAAGCTGGGAGGGTGGTGAGGGGGCCTCGTGGCCACTGGGGAGCTTGGGGGCACTGAGCGCAGAGAGCAGGCATTAGCAAGGACCCCAAGCTTTGCAGGGATGTCTTTCCCAGTCCGGAGAAGGCGATGGCACCCCACTCCAGTACTCTTGCCTGGAAAATCCCATCGACTGCTGGAAGCCAGCGTGAGGAATCCCACCCATGACAGGGTCATGTGGCAGAGATTTGATGGGCAAGAATGAGTCAGATCTTAGGTTTTCCCCCTGGCATTTCCTGAGCATGTACGCCCCAAATAAGAATCTGCCTGCTTTTCCACTCTTCTGACATTCTCTGGAAAAAGTCAACTCAGGGCTTTAGTCTTCTGCATTTGAAAGAGTGTTTCAATCCAAAAACCTCTCTGATGGCTTTCTAGCCTGCCTGCAGGCTGCGCATGTGATTGTTTGAGGCCTCCCACCTGAGGGAGGCACAGGAAGCTTAAAACATCCTAGGAATGTAGGGGCTTCCAAGGAGTCATAATCATTAGAATAGGACTGATTAAAGGTTTCATTTGTTGAGCCAATACTTGCTGCCAAATTTTCATATCTTATATAGTTGGTATATAGAAAAACAGGTAGTAGACCTGGTATTAGCAATATTAGATCTTTGAGTTAAGTACTTTCTTTGTTATAACTCACTGCACCTTTGTCCTACAGGAATGTAACTTTATTTAGTATTTTGAGGGTAATGCAGAGTAAAGAAAAAACACTTCTAGGATAAAGGAGTTTTCTGGTTGATAGACAATT
This sequence comes from Aepyceros melampus, assembly GCA_006408695.1. Taxonomy (NCBI): domain Eukaryota; kingdom Metazoa; phylum Chordata; class Mammalia; order Artiodactyla; family Bovidae; genus Aepyceros; species Aepyceros melampus. The sequence continues at coordinate 5,885 of SJXQ01005187.1, read as the reverse complement.
ACCCAGGAAGAGAGCCATAAAAATGTTAACAGGCCTCTTGGCCAGAAGATAATGTAAACCACCTGAGACCTTTTGTATANGGGAGGCACAGGAAGCTTAAAACATCCTAGGAATGTAGGGGCTTCCGAGGAGTCATAATCATTAGAATAGGACTGATTAAAGGTTTCATTTGTTGAGCCAATACTTGCTGCCAAATTTTTATATCTTATATAGTTGGTATATAGAAAAACAGGTAGTAGACCTGGTATTAGCAATATTAGATCTTTGAGTTAAGTACTTTCTTTATTATAACTCACTGCACCTTTGTCCTACAGGAATGTAACTTTATTTAGTATTTTGAGGGTAATGCAGAGTAAAGAAAAAACACTTCTAGGGAAAAGGAGTTTTCTGGTTGATAGACAATAACCCAGGAAAAGAGCCATAAAAATGTTACCAGGCCTCTTGGCCAGAAGATAATGTAAACCACCTGAGACCTTTTGTATACGGGAGGTTATGCAGATAGAAAGCCTGGTTTTTGGGCTGCTAATGCTGATCTCTATGTACAATCAAAAAGGTGTAAAAGGCCCTTCTAAGATGATAGAGAGGGGGCCAGTCCTTGGAAGGGGCTAGTTATTGAAAGGACTGGTTTCCCCCATGTCTCCTATTTTCTCTACTTTCTGGCTGAATTCCCATCTGGGGCGTGGAGGCTCGCCATGTCTACTCACCTGTCCTGGCTGCTAAGATCCATAAGAGAGAGAGCCCAGGGCGGGGCACTCTCTGATATTCAAACAGACGCAGTGGCCTAACGTAGATGGTGCAAGCTCCTTGTCTGGAACTTTATTGGCTTTCCACGTAAACCAAGTTATTCAGCCTTCTTTTCTCCATCTAAATTTTCCCACTATACTGTTATTTCCTAATCTAATCTTATATTAATAAATAAATAAGTTTTCCTCGCCGACGCTGTCTCCCCTTTGAATTCCCTGGATTCACCGGGGCTGGACCCTGGCACCACCTGACGTCTTATTTCAGTCTGAGAGGAGACATGAGAGGGAGTCAGCAAGGTAGGAAGTGGAGGGAAAGTGTTTCTCTTTTGTGTCTTTCTCTGCTTTCTTCCTATGGACTCCAGTTCATTTCTGGCTCCATAATCATCACCCCAACAGCACTCTTTCACTGTGACAATGGCAGTTCTTATGTGGCAGTAGCGGAATCAAGCTTGCAGTTTTCCCAACATTTGAAGAATTAACTTCAAAATGTCTTGTCTCTGGTAAACCAGCTGTATTTTACCAACACTTCTCAGAAATCTGAGTTTTACCTTCAGAGCCCCTTCCTCTTGGGTTCTAAGTTTGATAATTCTGTCTCTAACTATTGCTTCCCCTGCTCCTAGGGGTGGTAACTGCTTCCTGTGGTTGCTAACTTTGAAACACCTTTGAGTTTCCTTTTTATCTCTTCAGTTACCCAGCTAACAACTTCATTGGAAAATTGTTGTAATTAGATTGTCCCTGAAAAGAGAAATGGTATGATTTCTGTCCCCCAATTCCACTCTGATTGATACTAAACGTTGCCTAAAAACAACTTAACTTGGCAAAAACTTTGTATAGTAAATATTAAATGTACCATGAAGCAAAACGTCTCATAAACATTTGACCTTTTCCATCAAGGGACTATCTAGACTAGCTGTCCTATTCTGTCTTAGTTTTGGTTGATTACTTAGGTCAACTTATAGGCATTGTGGGTTTCCCTGGTGGCTCAGCCAGTAAAGAATCTGCCTGCAGTGCAGGAGACCAGGGTTCGATCCCTGGGTCAGGACGAGCCCTTGGCAAGGGAATGGTTACCCATGCCAGTATTCTTGCTGTAGAATTCCATGGACAGAGGAGCCTGGTGGACGACAGTCCATGGGGTCACTTAGAGTCAGACAAGACTGAGAAACGAACACTTTCACTTTTACTATAGGCATTATAGGACTAACCTCCAAATTACAAGCTAAAGTTCTTCTTACTTGCATATTTACAAGTCATTTTCTATCTCTGCTGTTTAGGGGTTCACACTACTATTGTAAGGCTCTAAAAACTCGTGAGGCAATGCCAGCAATTCTCTTCCTTCATAGTAAATTCCCATGTTGTTTATTTATTAAATCCCACTAAGAAACTTTAACTGACACAAACATTTCAGTTAATTTCTAAAAAATTCAGGATTCAAAATCTTTTACATAAACTATTTTATGCATAAATACTCAATAATGTGTCATAATTAATGTCTGCCAAACTGTTGAGTGAAGCTGACAATGAAATATTGAAAGTAAATGTCCCTTTATCTTTCTTTTAATAATAAATCATTTATAACATTGTCTATAAAATTCAGAAAGACATGAAGAATGTTCTAATAGCAATGACTGAGATATTGAGAACAAAGTTGCAATTTTTATTTCTTTCAGTCAATAATATCAAACCTCCAAAATCAATTTTATTTAACACGCAGACATCTGGAACATCTACAGATTTCTAATATGAGACTATCAGCAGATATAATGAAATTTCACATAATTTAAAGGATGCAGAAAGTCTTACACCTTGACATTTAATATCTATCTTAAGAATTATAATTTGTGTCTATTTTCTTCACTGGAAGAACTGTGATTTCAAAGACAAAGTGATATCTTAGATTTTTTTTAGCCTAATACAGTGTCTGATTGTATTAGTTTTCTATTATTGCTAAAACAAATTTTCACATAATGGCTTAAAATAATACAAATATATTTTCTTATAATCCTGGAGGTGTGAAGTCTGAAATAGGTCTTACTGGGCTAAAATCAGTTGGGGGCTCTAGAGGAGAATTCGTTTTCTCCTTTTTCCAGTTTCTATGACTGCCCATGTTTCTCATGACTCCCTTATATCTTTAAAGCCAGTAATGGCCAATTGGGTTTCCTCATACGACATCACTTGATTCTTGCCTCTCTTTTTCTCTTATAAGGACCCTTGTGATCACACCCAGATTATCCAGGTTAATCTCCTTGACCTTATCTCACTTTGAAAGTCCTTCACTGTGTGAAGTAACACATTCACAGGTTCTGGGGATTAGGATGCGGACATCTTTGAGGCGTTATTATTCTGCCTGCTGTGTTGGCCTATTTGAAGTCGCTCAGTCGTACCCGACTCTTTGCAACCCCATGGATAGTAGCCTGCACCAAGCTCCTCCGTCCATGGGATTTTCAGGGCAAGAGTACTGGAGTGGGTTGCCATAGTACAGAACAAATATTATTGACTCAGTGGACACAGCGTTGTACTTTGGACATAAAAGTAGGGACAAAAATTTTCCATGTAAATATTTATTATGCAGTGGCTAAGGGTATTGTGCAGTTGTAGGCAATGCTGTGGTCAGCAATTCTTATTTTTAGAGAATGGCTTTTAATTGTTGTATAATCATTAATTAATTATTACTTATATATTATGATAATGTTTTATTATTAATTATTTAAATATCTATTATTTTCAAAGATTGCACATTGGTATATGGGAATGCAGATTTATTTAGATGATATTTGTCTGACTTGAAATATTTGACTGATAACACATAGTAAGACAATGAACATGTTCATATTTATCTTGGCTTACTTGGGTATTTCTTGAAAAATTCTTTGAAGCATTATTTCTGGCTGAGTTGATATGCTTGATTTAAATTTTAGTAGAACCACCAAAATGTTTCTCAAAAGGCTGTGCTTATTTACACACCAATCAAAACTGAATTGTGAGTACTTGTTTTCCCTTACCATCACCAGTACTAGATATTATCAGCCTTTGCAGCTTTCTGTAATCTGCTTGGCAAAAAGAGGTGCCATTTGCATTTTATAAACACTGGCACTAACACTTCATTTTCTAGAGTGAAAATAAGAAGGATAATTATTTAATGTGTATTTGTTTTAACTGCTAAAATCTTTGCCTATTTTTTGATTGGATTTTAATTTTTAATGCTTGTATATTATGGATTTGGGGGCTTCCCTGATAGCTCAGCTGGTAAAGAATCCACCTACAATGAGGAGACCCCGGTTGGATTTCTGGGTCAGGAAGATCCCCTGGAGAAGGGATAGGCTACCCATTCCAGTATTCTTGGCCGTCTCTGGTGGTCAGTTGATAATAAATCTGCCTACAGTGCAGGAGACCTGGATTCGATCCCAGGGTTGGGAAGATCCTCTGGAGAAGGGAACAGCTACCCACTCCAGTTTTCTGGCCTAGAGAATTCCATGGACCGCATAGTCCATGGGATCACAAAGAGTCAGACATGACTGAAAGACTGTCATTTCACTTCACTTCATTATGGATTTTAACCCCTTTTCTATTTGTAAACAGTAAAATTTTCCACTAGTGTTGCTTGTCTTATAACTTTATTTATACTTTTTTTTTTTTGTTGATTGGCAAACAGAACATTTTGGTTTTTAATGTAGTTATATAAGTCAGTTTTTTCTTGTCTTTGTTTAAGAAGACCTTTTGTGTCAAAGTTATTAAAATAGTCATATTTGTTTTTTCTTTGACATTTTTATAGGTTCATCTCTAGCTCTTTATTACATTAAGAATTTTTGTCTACATTATGAGATCAAAATATAACTTAGTTTTTTTTGTTTTGTTTTTCATTCAAATGAAAAACCAAATATCCCAGTGCCATTTATAGTTGTAGTCTTCCTGTTTCTGATGGTTTGAAATATTACCATTATCATGACAAATTTCACATAGACATGAATATTTTTCTGGGTTTTTAATTCTGTTTACTGTTCAGTATATATGTATCTGGATTAGTTTCTTGCTGGCTTTTAATTACCATATTTGCATAGTATTTAGGACAAATTTTCTTTTTTAAAAATGTTCTGTCTCATCTCAATCTATTTTATGTAGAATTAGAATGATATGAGAGACTTTTGTTAATTTATAGGTTAATTTGGGGACAAATTTACACTTGTACAATATTAAATCTTCCCATCCAGCAGCATGGTACAGCATGGTGTTTCTCTTGGATTTAAGACTTATTATATTCCTTAGTAAGACAGTTTCTCTACATGTATGTTTTATTTATTTACTTTATCATTACTTTTAGTTATATGAGTATTTGAATTCTGAATGGAATCTTTATGGGTTTCATCTTCTAATTTGTGCTAACATATAAGATAGCTGCTGAATTTATATATTGTCTCCATCTAGATTACTAAACTCATTAATATTAATAATTTTCTAAATATTTCACTGGACATTAGATTGTTGGTGAAGGATGCTAATATTGTTTCTTACACTATATGCTAATTCCTTATATCTTGTTCTTATATTTAATGTATTTGCTAATACCTACTCTTTGTCCTTTTTACTAAACTCTGGAAGAATTCTTATGATCACTAATTGAATCTTATCCCTATCCATATCTATCTTACTATTTACTCATCTATCAATTTGTTTTATTTCAGTCACAATGCTTTTAATTTCCCAAAATTCTCATTATTTCTTTTTTTCCTTTTCTTCCTCTTCTTTCTATTCCTGCTTCTGAACAGTTTTTTTTTTTAAGAATGCAATGTTTTCTTTAGTGTCATTGTTTGTAATTATAGTACTTTTAAAAATTCTTCCTATTTCAGAAATTCTTTTTTTTAAAAAAAACCAGCATCTCCTTCTTCATTATTTTTTTTAAGTTTAAATTTATTTCTTTTAATTAGAGGCTAACTACTTTACAATATTGTATTGGTTTTGCTGTACATCAACATGAATCTGCCATGGGTGTACATGTGTTCCCAATCCTGAACCCCCCTCCCTCCTCCCTCCCCATACCATCCCTCTGGGTCATCCCAGTGCACCAGCCTCGAGCATCCTGTATCATGCATCAAACCTGGACTGGTGATTCATTTCTTATATGATATTATACATGTTTCAATGCCATTC
>SJXQ01005186.1:0-31266 GCA_006408695.1 Aepyceros melampus | reverse complement strand
TAGCAAAATTCTGTAAGGCAATTATCCTTCAATAAAAAATAAATTAATTTTTAAAAAACATGGAAAACACTCATACATTCTTTCCCCTTGTCAAACTCTTGGGAGTATAGATTAATTCCAATACAGTCACTTTTCCTTTCCATCATTACCAAAAAAAAGCTCATTTTTCTGCCTGACCTGCCTTCATGGCTGCCTAGTCCGTAGTGATATTCCATCCACTGTCACCTGCCAACCTTAAGGTTTATATATAATAGTCTTAGCTTCCTTAAACCTCTTCTCTTTAAGCTTGAGGTGGAATCCAGCCATCCTCACCTTGGGACTGGTATGTGTGTGTGGGGGTTGGGGTGGTGAGTAATGGGTGAGACTACAGCATGGTAAGAGCTTCTTCCAAAGAACACTCCTACAAATTCATTCTTCAAAATCTGCTCAACTCCAATACTCTTAAAGGATTTTAAGCTCTGAAAAATTAACAGCTTTCTTTTGAAAATTTTAATTTAGTACAGCAACCACACTTTGGAATCTATATATTATATCCTGGTGCTTCAGTCAAACTTCTCACCATGACATTTAGCTATAGTCACACATTGTGTGTGTGTGAGTGTGTGTGTGTGTGTGTGGCTCAGTCATTCAGTTGTGTCTGATTCTTTGCGACCCCATGGACCATAACCTGCCAGGCTCCTTTGTCCATGGAATTGTCTAAGCAAGAAATACTGGATCAGGTTGCCATTTCCTACTCCAGGGGATCTTCCCAACCCAGGAATCGAACCTGCATCTCTTCCGTCTCCTGCATTGGCAGGCATGTTCTTTAGTCATACAGTATTCCCCCTTATTCTCAGGAGACACATTCTAAGACTTCCAGTGGATGCCTGAAACTGGAGCTAGTACTGAATTCTATAAATATTGGGGTTTTTTCCTATACATAATACATACCTATGACAAAGTTTCATATATAAATTAGACACAGTTCAGTTGCTCAGTCATGTCCGACTCTTTGTGACACCATGGACTGTAGCATGCCAGGCTTCCCTGTCCATGTCCACTGAGTCAAGAGATAGTAATAATACCTAATAATAGAAAAATTTTGATAATACACTGCAATATAATGTAATAAAATGTTGAATGTGGTCTCTCAAAGCAACTTATTGTACAAATCTAATGCCTTTTCCATCTTATACTAATCACTGTGCTTAACTAATGCACTGTGGCCCTAACTTTTGCAGTTTCAGGTGGGGCAGCAGAACAAGTGCAAATGGCTTTTTCCTTCTTCCCAATTACATGAATAGAAGATACGTTCTTACCCTAGATCTTAGCAACCTCAGCATATGATTTTTCTTCTTTATTAAGTTGAGAACTTTCACCTTTTCACTTAAATGAAACACTTTATAGCTTCTCTTTGGCATGTCTGAATTACCAGCCTCACTTTTTTGTGCTTTGGGGCCATTGTTAAAGAAAATGAGAATGACCTGAACACAAGTACTGTGATCCTGGGACAGTCGATCTGATAACTGAGAAGGCTGTTAAGTGACTAGCAGGCAGGATCTGCTGGACAAAGGGATGATTCACATCCTGGGTAGGACACAGAAAGATAGTAAGAGATTTCATCAAGCTACTCAGAGCATCACAGAATGTAAACTTTATGAATTGTTTATTTCTAGAACTTTCCCTTTAATATTTTCAGACAGACATAGACCACAGGTAATTGGAATTGCAGACAGCAAAACTGCAAATGGGGGGGAAGGGTACAGTATTTTGTGGTAATGTCCCAAGCGCTTACTTTACTGAGAAGCATTTTCTGTTAAAAATAAGTTTGAGGACCAACCATCTAGCCCAGTGCTTCTCATGCTTTAGTGTACATACAAAGTTATGATGAAACTCTTCTTAAAATGCAGGTAAAACTGATTCTGATTCCGTAGGTCTGCAGTGAGGACAGAGATTCTGCATTCCTTACATAATCTCCCAAGAGATGTGAAAACTGCTGGTCCTCAGACCATAAGACTCTAGCCAGACTCCCTGTCTCGGGAGTTAGATCAGAATTGTGAATTCTCTGAGCTAGAAAATTGAAAACAGAACCACGACCATAGTGCAATCACTCATCCTTGTGTGGTCTAGACAAAGAGATAAGGAGCAAAAATCTGGGTTAGGAATTGGGCTGAGTATGAGAAATAATAAAACTGAGAAGAGGTGGTGAAGGGAAAGGAGGATTCCAAAAGGAGCCTGATTATAGATGTGAGACCACAGTAGGCAGAAGATAAGAATAGATCCGAAGAGCGAGACAGATTAATGGGAGTAAGAACACAGATAAAACCAATATAACCTAGCATTTCTGGTCCATGTTTCATTAGGCAGACACATTGCCAAATGCCAGTTTTGCTGTGTTCCTTAGTGATTTTTTGTTTTGATGGATATTAAAAGAACTTGAGGAGGTGGGAGATGATCTGATAATAGGAAGACACAGGTCCAGCACACACTCACTGCTGCTCTGCCACATTTGGGAAATTTTCTTTTGAGAAGTATCCAAACTGATAGTAAAGTTATTGCATAAGTTGGGAAAATAGAATTATAAAAGAAAGTCCAGCCTACACAAAACTATACTTAATTATAAGTTAGTTGAAAGTAGAATAATTTCCAATGTTTTCTCTGTCAGAAACTATTCACCATTTTTTTGTTTGTGTAGTTAAAACAGAAATTTGAAGAGGGTGTGGGGTCAGTCATTTTCAGCAGTGTCTTTTGAAAGAACAAAGATGATGCTGGATAAACAAGAAATGTCCATGAGCAGGAGTTTTCACTGTTGGATTTTTGCATTCAGGCAAAACTGAACATGTCTGTCGAGATCTCTCATAAGCAACAGTGACAGAGCATCTCACTTACATAGCATATTCCCCACTTATAAATACATATATTGAGACAAATGGTTTAAGGGAAGCACTTTATAGGCACTGCAATCAAGGGTTAATGAATCAGTGTTTCTGGTCCAATGACATAACCAAAAAAGAAAAAGGAAACAAATGAAAGAAAAAAAAAACAGTATAGTTTTAGTCTACTTACTGAACTAGAGAAAAAGATACTTTTATTTCTCAGCATTAAAAATATTTTACAATGGTTCTATTTATAAGAGGCTGTGGGTTATTTCAGAGGCAACTTACCATCTTGAAAGTTGAGAAATGAATTTAATTCCAGCTAACCAACATATGTGATTGCCATAAAATGAAAATCTTTACTAAAATATATATAACAACCCAAGACTAGTATTTACTGTCTGAAATCTATGCCTTGGTTAACTTTTTTAAAAATAATCTTTCCAGTCATTATATTTATATGCTGGTATCCTCATTATCATTTCTCTCTCTTCTTTTGGGAACAGTATTATAAGTGGGTTTGTGATAGAAAAAATAAATGCAGATGAATCATGAAGATTCTTTAAATGAATCTTAAATCTTATTAAAATACTTGAGTCATTTGTGTTTCCCTCCACGGGGGCAATAAAAGATTCATCTAATCTAAATCATTTTCTTTTTCTTTAACAGTTTCTGGAATTTTTTAAACCTGAAGAAACCTTCAGAGCATTTCCATCTAAAGGACCGAGAAGTTGTATATCTGATCCTGGACAGAAAGGATGAGATTAGTATTCTCAAATCATATTAATTTCCTTTTACATAATGAAGTACAAAATGTTTGAGAGGAGAAAATAAATCATGACCATATCCATTAAATTAACTAAAACCTTGAACTTACATATTTTTTCTTCATTTGCCAATTAGGCTTTTTTTCTCCCTCTCCCTATCCACACTTGCCCTGATGACCCATTCTTGTCACAAAATGCCCACATCTATTGATCAACTTAATAAATGATTATTGATTTTGCAATTTTCAGCATTTTTAAAGAATTTCAATCATGTTGATTTGAGGACAACCTTAGAAGGGACCCTTTGGGGATTGATGTGTATGGCAAGTCATTAAAACCAAGACAATAAACACATTCGCAATCTATGTCCACATAATGATAGTGGGTTACAATAACAGTGGTGCTTAGTGCTATTTCTGTTGAATATTTATTCATCCATGGGTATATAAGCCTACAGGCTATTAATAATTCTGAAGGAAAGAGTGTCAGATTTCTAGTTCCAATGTAGGTATTAATTCTTTAATGTCTCTGGTGAAATTAAATTGCTTTAGAAATCTGAAATGGTGTTAATATTCTGTATTCTCTGTCTAGCTTAAGGACTGAGAACATCTGTAAATATTAAATTGGAAAATTACCAATATAAACTTGGGTTGGTAAAAACTATTAAAGTAATACTGCCCTTTTTTTAATTGAAGTTTAGTTGATTTGGAGCTTCCCAGGTGGCACTGGAGGGGCTTCCCTGATAACTCAGTTGGTAAAGAATCTGCCTGCGATGCAGGAGACCCCAGTTTGATTCTTAGGTGGGGAAGATTCGCTGGAAGAGGGATAGGCTACCCACTCCAGTATTCTTGGGCTTTTGTGGCTCAGCGGTAAAGAATCCTCATGCAATGTGGGAGTCCTGGGTTTGATCCCCTGGGTTGGGATGATTCCCTGGAGAAGGGAAAGGCTACCCATTCCAGTATTCTAGCCTGGAGAATTCCATGGACTGTATAGTTTGTGAGGTCGCAGATTTGGACATGACTGAGCAACTCACTTTCACTTTCAGGTGGTGCTGGTGGTAAAGAACCTGCCTGCCAATGCAGGAGACACAAGAGGCATGGATTCCATCCCTGGCTTGGGAAGATCCCCTGGAGGAAGGTATGACAACCCACCCCAGTATTCTTGCCTGGAGAATCCCATCGACAGAGGAACCTGGTCGGTGACAGTCCATAGAGTCGCAAAGAGTTAGATACGACTGAAGTGACTTAGCACACACACATAGTAGATTTACAATGTTGTATTAGTTTCAGATATACAAAATAGTGAACCAATATTTTTATAGATTATGCTCCAGTTAAAGTTATTATAACATATTGGTTATATTCATTGTGCTACCTGCTACATCCTTGTATCTTACTTATTTTTTATGGTAGTTTGAACCTTTTAATCCTCTTATACTGTTCTTGCCTCTCCTACTATCTCTCTCTCCTCTAGTTAAGTACTAGTCTGCTCTTTGTACCCATGAGTCTATTTTTGTTTTTTCATAGTTATTTGTCTTACTTTTTAGATTTCATATATAAGTGAATACAGATAGTATTTGTCTTACTCTGCCTGACTCCACCAAGCATAATATCCTCCAAGAACAGCCACATTGTCGCAAATGGAAAAATTTTGTTCTTTTTTATGGTTGAATAATCATCTGCTTTATACATAAACTTAGGTCACTTCTAGATCTTAGCTATTGTAGATAATACTGTTATAAATGTTGGGCACATACATCTTTTTGATTGTTTTCATTTTTTTATTTTTTTTAAAAAAATTAAATTTATTCACTGATTGAGTGTTTTCATTTTCTTTGGATGTATACCCAGGAGTGAAATTGCTGGATCATATGGTATTCCTATTTTTAGTATTTGAGGAAACTCCATATGGTTTTCCATAGTGGTTGCAGCAATTTACATTCCCACTAGCAATGAACCAAGATTCCCTTTTCTCCACATCCTTGCCAACACTAATTCTTCTCTTTCTGAGGAAAGACATCCTAACAGGCGTGAGGTTCTAACTGTGGTTTTGATTTGTATTACCTTGATGGTTAGTGATACTGAACATCTTTTCATGTGCCTGTTGACCACCTGCAGGTCTTCCTTGGAAAAATGTCTCTTTAGGTCTTTTGCCCACTTTTAATTGGGTTGATTTTTTCATAGTTAGTTTTATGAGCTCTTTATATATTTTGGATATTAACTCATTATCAAACATATCAGAAGATAGTTGCAAATATATTCTCCCATTCAGTAAGTTGTCTTTCATTTTGTTGATTGCTAACTTTCCTCAAGGAAGGAAAAAAATACTATTAAACTTCTGATTTGTGGTTACCAAGCAGTTCATATATGTTGACCTATAACTACTTGTTTCAAGTTTTTTTTTTTTGGTTTGTTTTGTCTATCCTTCAATTCTGAAAGATAGCCTTGCTCAGTTGAGTATTCTAAGTTGGAGGGTTTTTTCCTTTCAGCATTTTAAATATATCATGCCACTCCCTAGTGGCATATTTCTGCCAAAAAAGCAGCTGACTACCTTATAAGGGGTTCTCTTGTATATGATTCTTTGTTTTTCCCTTGCTGCCTTTAGAATTCTCTCCTTAACTTTTGCCATTTTAATTATGATACTACTTGGTGTGGGTCTCTTTGGGTTTATCTTTTTCTGGACTCTGTGCTTCCTGTATTTGAATATCTGTTTTTTTCTTCATGACTGAGATATTTTCAGCAATACCTTCATCAGATACATTTTCTACCCTTTTCCTCTCTATACTTCTTCTGAGACTCTATATTATAATGCAAATGTTAGTAGTTTGATGTTACACCAGCTGCTGCTGCTGCTGCTAAGTTGCTTCAGTGATATCCAACTCTGTGCGACCCCATAGACAGCAGCTCACCAGGCTCCCCCATCCCTGGGATTCGCCAGGCAAGAACACTGGAGTGGGTTGCCATTTCCTTCTCCAATGCATGAAAGTGAAAACTGAAAGTGAAGTCGCTCAGTCATGTCCAACTCCTAGCGACCCCATGGACTGCAGCCTACCAGGCTCCTCCATCCATGGGATTTTCCAGGCAAGAGTACTGGAGTGGGGTGCCATTGCCTTCTCTGTTACCCCAGAGATATCTTTAAAAAGTCTCATACCCCATAGACAGCAGCTCACCAGGCTCCCCCATCCCTGGGATTCGCCAGGCAAGAACACTGGAGTGGGTTGCCATTTCCTTCTCCAATGCATGAAAGTGAAAACTGAAAGTGAAGTCGCTCAGTCATGTCCAACTCCTAGCGACCCCATGGACTGCAGCCTACCAGGCTCCTCCATCCATGGGATTTTCCAGGCAAGAGTACTGGAGTGGGGTGCCATTGCCTTCTCTGTTACCCCAGAGATATCTTTAAAAAGTCTCATTTTTTAAATTAGCTTTTCTTTTTGCTGTTTTGATACAGTAATTTCTATTATCCTATCTTCTATGCTGCTTACGAAGATTAGTTAACTAGAGAGAAACTTTTGAAGATTAGAAAATTAGAGAGAAACTATGAATGAACCAATGCAAAGGAAGATGGTTTCCTGCCAATCTCTAAGATCAGTGATTTTTTTAATCAGCATGGTATGATAGCTGAAAACAAAGGTATCCACAAGAAATTTTGCTTACCCTGGTGTGTATTTGCCCCAGGCTAACAAATGCAGTAGTGTCAGATTCTTAGGAAGGAGACAAGGCTTAAGCCATTCGCAACTCAAAGATGAGCTCATTCCCATGAACACATAAATCTCAATCTGTTCTCTGTTAAACATCTACCAGTCAGTTCAGTCACTCAGTCATATCCGACTCTTTGTGACCCCATGGACTCCAGACTGCCAGACTTCCCTGTCCATCAACAACTCCCAGAGCTTACACAAACTCATGTCCATTGAGTTGGTGATGCCATCCAACCATCTCATCCTCTGTTGTCCCCTTCTCCTCCTGTCCTCAATCTTTCCCAGCATGAGGGTCATTTCAAATAAGTCAGTTCTTCACATCAGGTGGCCAAAGTATTGGAGTTTCAGCTTCAGCATCAGTCCTTCCAATGAATATTTAGGACTGATTTCCTTTATGGTGGACTGGTTGGATCTCCTTGCAGTCCAAGGGACTCTCAAGAGCTTCTTCAACGCCACAGTTCAAAAGCATCAGTTCTTCGCCATTCAGCTTTCATTTTAGTCCAGCTCTCACATCCATATGTGACTACTGGAAAAACCACAGCTTTGACTAGACGGACTTTTATTGGCAAAGTAATGTCTCTGCTTTTTAATATGCTATCTAGGTTGGTCATAACTTTCCTTCCAAGGAGTAAGTGTCTTTTAATTTCATGGCTGCAGTCACCACCTGCAGTGATTTTGGAGCCCCCAAAAATAAAGTCTGTCACAGTTTCCATTGTTTCCCCATCTATTTTCCATGAAGTGATGGGACCAGATGCCATGATCTTCATTTTCTGAATGTTGAGTTTTCAGCCAAGTTTTTCACTCTCTTCTTTCACTTTCATCAAGAGGGTCTTTAGTTCCTTTTCACTTTCTGCCGTTAAGTGTGGTCTCATCTGCATATCTGAGGTTATTGATATTTCTCCCAGCAATTCTGATTCCAGCTTGTGATTCATCCAGTCCATGTACTCTGCATATAAGTTAAATAAGCAGGGTGACAATACACAGCCTTGATGTACTCCTTTCCCGATTTGCAACCAGTCTGTTGTTTCATGTTCAGTTCTTAGTGTTGCTTCTTGACCTTCATGCAGATTTCTCAGAAGGCAGGTCAGTTAGTCTACTATTCCCATCTCTTGAAAAATTTTCCACAGTTTGTTGTGATCCACACTGTCAAAGGCTTTTGTGTAGTCAATAAAGCAAAAGTAGATGTTTTTCTGGAACTTTCTTGCTTTTTCAATGATCCAGTAGATGTTGGCAATTTGATCTCTGGTTCCTCTGCCTTCCAGCTTGAACATCTGGAACTTCACGGTTCACGTACTGTTGAAGGCTGGTTTAGAGAATTTTGAGCATTACTTTGCTAGCATGTGGGATGAGTGCAATTATGTGGTAGTTTGAACATTCTTTGGCATTGCCTTTCTTTGGGATTGGAATGAAAACTGATCTTTTCCAGTCCTGTGGCCACTGCTGAGTGTTCCAAATTTACTGGCTATTGAGTGAAGCACTTTCACAGCATCATCGTTTACGTTTTAAAATAGGTCAACTGGAATTCCATCACTTCCACTAGCTTTATTCAAAGTGATGCTTCCTAAGGCCCACTTGACTTCTCATTCCAGGATGTCTGACTCTAGGTGAGTGATCACACCACCATGGTGATCCAGGTCATGAAGATCTTTTTTGTATAATTCTTCTGTGTATTTTGCCACCTCTTCTTAATATCTTCTGCTTCTGTTAGGTCCATACCATTTCTGTCCTTTATTGTGCCCATCTTTTCATGAAATGTTCCCTTGGTAGCTCTAATTTTCTTGAAGAGATATTTAGTCTTTCCCATTCTATTGTTTTCCTCTATTTCTTTGCATTGATCTTTAAGGAAGGCTTTCTTATCTCTCCTTCCTATTCTTTTGAACTCTGCATTCAAATGGTTATATCTTTCCTTTTTCCTTTTCCTTTCACTGTAAGTATAAAGAATATCTGACTAATTTAGCTGATTTGGGTCCCCATTTGTCCTTGGGAGTCAGAGATTTGTTTAACTTTAACAAGAAAATGTATTATAAATGTCTGCCATGAGTTTCATCCTCTCATCATTCAATTTAATCCAGCAGAGTTAAAAGTATTATTGGTAAGGCAACAAAGGAAAACTAATTGGGTAGGGTACCACATCTTAGATTACAAATGAACAATGCTGATTTAGGAATCTGTATTTCTTTTGAAACCTTTTCTAATATTATTATCCTGTGAACTAGAAGCTTTCTACCTGTGCAAGGGTTACCCCAAGATGTTTTTCATAGTTTCTGGCCCTGTAAATTCTCTACAGCTCCCAAATGCTATTTAGGGAAATAGTGGTAATTTCTTTGCCCACACTTCACTCTATCCTGTGAAGACTTTGTGCTCCTAATACTTCTCTCTCAGTGCTGACCTTGACAGGTAGCTCCAATCTTTGAACTCTGAGGATTCTTTTCTGCATACATAGGTGACTCAGACTCATGACTTACTCATGGTAGCTTCCCATTTTTATACTAACTTCTCAGAGACACTGCACTGTTTTCCTCTTGAAAACTAAGGTACTCAAAATGAGAATAACTGCAACAACACAAACCCTCAATGTTTGAATAATTTTATCTCAAGTGATAAGTAATATTTATAGTGATGCCAAATTAATTTACAAAGGGAAAGTGATTTTCTGACTAGTTTTAAAAGAAAGGCCAATTTTGGCAATGAAGCATATTAATGAGAAATAATTTAAAAATGTTAACATCCTGGCATAAAATTCTAAATAAAATCCACCATAAGATATTTTAAAGTGCATGGGTTTGGGGGAGGGGGGGTTGGAACAGAAGATATGTGGGAGGAGATATGTAGGAGCCAAGTAGCACAGATAACACATTTTATTATTCATTATGGTTCTGTGGAGAAAAAATTACTAAAGGAGCTGGGATACAGCCAGTAGAAATAGCAACAATTCTTTGTGTTGAGGATCTAACACTGCATGGGAATGCATATTCTTTCAAATACAGAATGAAATACCAACATCAAAGAAGATCACCATTTAGCAGAGGTTTGTGGTTAAGCAGCACCTTTTTCAGAAGGAACTTAACAATTTTTATTGATGAATGTATAACTTAGTTATTAAACATGCACTCCTTTTATTATTATTATTATAGCTATACAAGCTCTGGGCTTATATAATGGCACTATACAGGTGGCACTAGTGGTAAAGAACCCACCTGCCAATGCAGGAGACATAAGAGATGCAGGTTTGATCCCTAGGTTGGGAAGACCACCTGGAGGAGGGCATGGTAACCCACTCCAGTATTCTGGCCTGGGAAACTGTATGGACAGAGAAGCCTAGCAGGCTACGGTCCCTAGGATCACAAACAGTCGAACACAACCGAAGGGATTTAGCATGGCATGCACGCATACAAGCTCTAGGCTATGCCAGAGAGACGGTTCCTCTAAGTTTCCCCAGATTGGCTGCTAACTTATGATGACTGACCAATAAGAAGACATTTTTAATTTCTTGGTCCTTAGCACCATCATAGACTGAGAAAGCTAGGATCCACTCTATAGCTGAAGATTCCTTGAGTCTCTTGTATTACCCTCCAAAATAAACAATGTTTTGAGACAAAAATTCTAAATGGTTGAAAGAATGATTTCTTCTGGTCTTATAAGGAGGAAAACTATATACACCTAATTTTTTAATACAATCAAAGAACCAAAACATCCAAAATAGTGAGTCACTTAATTGAGTGTGATATCAATGGCAAGTTTAGATGACAAATTGAAAGACCTCATTATGAGCCAAGGAATTATCAGTGTTAACTGGAGAAAGCCTGAAAGAACAAAGATTTTAAGGTAATTTTTACCACCGAAATAAGTTTCCTCCAACATTTAAATAAATGAAGGCAATAAGAGGAAATGAATGTGCTAAGAAATGAGAGCTCTAGGAGGAATGGGTTAGCTTATTCCTAATTTATAAAAATATTAAAATATATGTAAATAAGGGCATGTTGTCATGAGTACATGAAGATAAAAAGATGAAAGATGGTAGAGAAAAGAGGACTTATTGGACAATATCATATAGATGGTTAGAGTTCATGGAATCAGAAATACTAGTAGCTTTGACAGGAAAACTGGAACACCAGACTACTTGACCTGCTTTTTGAGAAATCTGTATGCAGGTCAGGAAGCAACAGTTAGAACTGGACATGGAACAACAGACTGGTTCCAAATAGGAAAAGGAGTACGTCAAGGCTGTATATTATCACCCTGCTTATTTGATGTATATGCAGAGTACATCATGAGAAACGCTGGGCTGGAAGAAGCACAAGCTGGAATCAAGATTGCCAGGAGAAATATCAATAACCTCAGATATGCAGATGACACCACCCTTATGGCGGAAAGTGAAGAAAAACTAAAGAACCTCTTGATGAAAGTGAAAGAGGAGAATGAAAAAGTTGGCTTAAAGCTCATACATTGGAGAAGGAAATGGCAACCCACTCCAGTATTCTTGCCTGGAGAATCCCAGGGATGGGGGAGCCTGGTGGGCTGCCATCTATGGGTCACATAGAGTTGGACATGACTGAAGTGACTTAGCAAAATCACTGCAGATGGTGATTGCAGCCATGAAATTAAAGGATGCTTACTCCTTGGAAGGAAAGTTAAGACCAACCTAGACAGCATGTTAAAAAGCAGAGACATTACTTTGCCAACAAAGGTCCATTTAGTCAAAGCTATGGTTTTTCCAATAGTCATGTATGGATGTGAGAGTTGGACTATAAAGAAAGCTGAGCACTGAAGAATTGATGCTTTTGAACTGTGGTGTTGGAGAAGACTCTTGAGAGTCCCTTGGACTGCAGAGAGATCCAACTAGTTCATCCTAAAGGAGATCAGTCCTGAATGTTCATTGGAAGGACTAATGGTGTAGCTGAAACTTCAATGCTTTGGCCACCTGATACAGAGCTGGCTCATTGGAAAAGACCCTGATGCTGGGAAAGATTGGAGATGGGAGAAGGGGATGACAGAGGATGAGATGGTTGGATGGCATCACCGACTCAATGGACATGAGTTTGGGTAAACTCCAGGAGTTGGTGATAGATAGGGAGGCCTATAGTGCTGTGGTCCATGGGGTCACAAAGAATCAGACACGACTGAGTGACTGAACTGAACTTGACAGGAAAGTGGGAATCCTACTCTGCAAGGACAGGGAAGACCGATATTCACAGAGGCACTTAGAGGTAATCAGGAGGGGAGGAGATTATAAAGTAGATTTTCTAATTATATAGACTCAATCTTTCAACTATTTTGTAGATATAGTCATTTATTAAGAGTAAGAGATGCTGTGATTAAATTATACCCTTGACAAGTGCATGAAGAGTTTGAAATGGCTTCCATGATCATTATAACAGGAACTCATCAAGAAGTATATATTTTTTTTATAGTCAAGGAGCAGTGCAGGAGCACTCAGGGCTAGAAAACATTAATTTGTAGTGGATGTTCAAAGCAAATGATCATAATTTTCTTCAGATCAACTCTTGGCAGCAAAAGCTTGGTAACTGTCAACACTGACCTGGTGATTCAGGTGAAGTTTCTAGGTGAGAAAGAAAATAAGAGGCTTGAGTCTTGGCAACTGGTAGATGGCCTTGTTGCTACCAGATAGGCTATAGTAGATTCTTGCTGAACATAATCTCACAGAACGTCAACATCAGACAAGGATTCTCTCAGTGATAGTGATAAAAACAAGACTACACTGATCTCTCCTGCAACAGAAATTTAAACAGTAACAACAAAAGCAAAGTTCTTGGACAACCACAAAAATGACCACGAATTTTCCCTTCTCTGTTAATGTGAGTGATCACTACCAATGGCCCAGTGACAATTCCAGCCCTGCTCAGTTCCTTCTGTCATCTAGAAAAAAACTGGTCTCTTTTTCTGCAACATGCACTCTAAAACAAACATTCACTCCCTTGGAACTTCCTTAAAATCAATTAGCATAAACCCAAATCCTGGAATAATTGCCTATTCCTTCTTATTGGAATGTCTCACTGCTCCCCATGGGTTAGTCTCCCTTGCTGCAAAAAAAAAGTTTACTTTGTTGACTAGAAATATTCCTAATGGTATCCTGCTGAAGGGCATTAACACAGGGTACAGAAGTAGGCACTTTCATCATTAGCACAACTAATCATAACTATTTTACAAGCTGGGAGGGCATAGGTGACATCAGAAAGCAACTGATGGGTTAAAAGATATGGAGAAAACTCACAACAATGATGAAGAATTGGTTTAAACGGTGAGAGACTATGCACAGGGAACATAAAGAGAGGATAGACTCACTATGATGATGACAATGTATACTGAACACTTACAACTTAACGCCTCCAAGCACAGTTTCTTGCACTCAGTAAACTCTACTGATTGAAGACTAATGTTTATTTTAAACATGGAGCTTAGAGCAAATTCTTTGATCTCAAGATGAGTAGACTTTACACAGCAATTCAGATTTACAGAGTATGTTAGAAACACAAGGATGCTGTAGTGTCTCCTTTCTTTCTCCACTAACATGGCAGGGAAAGGAATGGGGTATCCCTGACCAAAGAGGTGAGCGAGGGAATTAATTTCTCCCTTCTCTTGTGAGGTAAGATAAATGAAATTCATTTATTTTGTTATCCAGATACTACCCTCAACCACCAAGGCATTAATGGAGAATAAATATCACTAAATAGCCAATCTAGTTTGAACTTACTCTGATGAAATAATGTTGAGGTGCATCTTTTAAAATGCAGATTATCAGATTTAGATTAAAATATTTACTTTTTCAAAGAGCCTCCCTAAGGCCCACCCTGATTCTCTCCCTAAGGTGGAATCAGAGAATATGGACAAAAGGGTTTTAAGGCTCTTTCTGATGAGTCAAGGTACTCAGGTACTTATTCTTCTGGTCACTGTGACAAGATTCCATGTAAACATGGATGTGGCTGACCCTGCTATCAGTTTGACTGAAATCTGTGATGGGTTCAATGAGTGATCTGGTCTTTTTTAACTGGAACAACTGGACCCCAGCTCGCTCCATCACATCTGTTGGCTTGACAGCTACAGTGAGCCCCTCATCAGGTCAGCCAGTTCTCAGTCCAGTGCCTGTGCCATATGGGAACTGAGGTTGGCTCAGGAAAGGAAAAGAAAACTTTAGGTCTTCCTTCTGTCAGATTCCATTATAGGCCAACTTCCTAGAGTCTTGTTCAAGGTTGGTGGGAGAGTGAAGTCAAATGAGTGTGGAGTGAAGGGCAAAGTGACCTTTCCCGAGCTCTCTCGGTGGTTAGTACAAGCAATGGCCTCCTTTTCAGGCATTAATATCACCTTTATTTATCAAAAGTACCTCCCTCTTAAGTCTACAAACTGAGAAATTGGTGACTGCTTCTTTCTTTCCTTCTCTCACTCCTTTTCCTCCTCCTTCCATTATTTCCCAGCCAGAAATGGACACTATTTCTCTACAGCTCCCCTATGCTCTATTTTCCTTGTACTGTTGGGAAGTAAATTTAAGAGCCCAGGTCTTACATGGATGGGGTAAGGAATAACTATAAACAGATTTTGTTAGGTTGATGCCTCATAGCTTAAGATTTAGAAAATACTTGTAAAGATGATGCTGGACTTTTAAGGCTGCCACCTAGTGTCATAATCCAATTTAGAAGACTATTAACTATTATCTGCTACTGCTACTGCTGCTAAATTGCTTCAAGTTGTGTCCGACTCTATGAGACCCCATAGACGGCAGCCCACCAGGCTCCCCCATCCCTGGGATTCTCCAAGCAAGAACACTGCAGTGGGTTGCCGTTTCCTTCTCCAATGCATGAAAGTGAAAGTGAAGTCACTTAGTCATGACTAAGTCTGACTCTTAGCAACCCCATGGACTGCGGCCCACCAGGCTCCTTTGTCAATGGGATTTTCCAGGCAAGAGTGCTGGAGTGGGGTGCCATTGCCTTCTCCAACTATTATCTAGGTCTTCTGTAACCAGGCACAGTTACCTCTCAGAAGATGGATGCCTAAGGAAAACTAAGTCAACTATAGTTTGCTGCTAATACTGCTAAGTTGCTTCAGTTGTGTCTGACACTTCACGACCCCTGGACTGTAACATATCAGGCTTCTCTGTCCATGGGATTTTCGAGGCAAAAGTACTGGAGTGGGTTGCCAGAGGTAAAACACAAACAAACAAACAAACAAACAAAAAACTAATCTGTTAGTTCAAAAGAACTGATTGATAAATTGTCATGACGATATAAATTTGTGATGGCAAAACAGCAACCAAGAAGAGTTCTAGAGTCTCTGACATTGTGCATCTTGACATGACAGACACGTTTGAATATTTGGGGTGAAGCTGGGGTTCTCTGATTTTTTTCCTGCTGCTGGAGGGGCATTTCATGGGCAACTCTGAAAGAGATGGCACTATACAAAACTTTTATATTCCAGGAGATTTACTCTCTCTTTAATGTCAGTAAGCACAACACATTGTGGCAATATATGTTTTATATGTATATTTTGCCTTTAAGAAACCTTGCCTATAGTCATCTCAATGAATGATTCTAATTTTCCAATCTACAACCTGATTCACTTGCTCTATAATTCTCTACTGTGACTATTTTAGAACTACGATGAAAAGCCAAGCATAAGATATAAGCATTTTCCTAATCAGAGCAGAGAAGTGAAGATTTTAATAAATCTATTTAAAATGTTCTGGGGTTTGGAATAAAAATGTTAACATAACACAAAATATACTATTAAACATATTTACACACTAAATACCCGTTAAGTGTTAAGTAAGTAAGTGTTATTCACTCAGTAGTGCCCGACTCTTTGCGACCCCATGGACTGCAGCCCTCCAGGCTCCTCTGTCCATGAAATTTTCCAGGCAAGGATACTGGAGTGGGTTGCCATTTCCTTCTCCAGGGGCTCTTCCCAACCCAGGGATCGAACCCGGGTCTCCTGCACTGCAGGCAGATTCTTTACCAACTGAGCTACAAGGGAAGCCCTTTATATCCCTTAATATTGTACAAATACTAATTCTTAACCAAAACCGGTTTATATTCTACATTACTGAAATTCCATTTTTCCTACTTCATGAATTATTTCAAAGGCAATTTTCACCAGCATGTGACTATAAAGTGCTGGTATTTTTAATCTTCTGTAAATACATTCAAAGTTTAAACACAGTGGGAAGTTTCTTCTCTGTTGGAAATTTCATACAGCTGTGTTGAGCAAAAGACATTGAGCTGTCTTTCAAATTGGATGTATTAATTTAACTAAACTAAATTAAATTCCATACTGTAGGACACCAATCTGATTTAAAATCTTACAGTTCAAAGGTTAAAAATCACTCTTGTTTCAAATAAGGCATTAAATTTAGAGTAACAAATAGAATTATCATCTTACCCCCCCCAAAAAAAAAAAGAATTATCATCTTAATATCAGTTAAGGGATCAAATTACATGCATTTGGAAATGACTGATTTCTACATGTGCCATACCTGGATCCCCAACCTCTAAGATCTGATGATCTGAGGTGGAAATAAAGTCATAAATTTAAAAAAATTATAACAAAAAATAGAAATAAAAATAGAAATAAAGTGCACAATAAATGCAATGTGCTTGAATCATCCTGAAACCATCCCCCCCACCCCCCGCCCAGGTGGTGGAAAAATTTTCTTCCATGAAACCAGTCCCTGGTGCCAAAGTTGGGAATCACTAAATTTTCATTAAACCTATTTACATGTATATGCAAAGAACTTGCAAAATATTTGCCATATCTATTTGCTATATTAAGTAGATACCACTTAATAAAATACTATAAGTATTATAATTTCCATAATTCTCATTACTTCTCTAACTGTAGAAATATATTGAGTCTTACCTTGACTAATGACAAGATTGTACTATGGAATGTTTCCAAGGTTTTTTTATATTTCAGAGAGCAGGGAGTATTGTTCCAGGCAGTAATTTCTAGGAAGCATGATAAATAGGGGCAAGAGTCATAAAAGCCATCCTTTGATTCTTTCCAGTCATCTCACGTGCCTACAGAAAAAAACAAACCTTTCCAGAGTATTTAGAACCATGTCATGAATAAACTGGTCCTTTGATTTAACCCTACTCAACCCGATAGATCACCAACTGAATAGAACATGAAATGGTCTATGAGGTGTTGTTATTGACTGATGCATAAAGGCAATAAGACACACTGGAGACCGTGTTCCACTTTGCTGAGTTAACTAAGGGAACTAGGATGATTACAAATGTCCATAAGTCCTAATCAAAGTACACGTTAGCACCAGAGAAATCTTATAATCTTAGACTATCACCAGCAACAAACAGTGCAAGTTGTTTTTAATTAATCTGAGCATAACACATTGTCCTCTTAAGTATAAAGAGATAAAAACAGAATTCAGCAATGATGCATTACTTTGGAAAGAGAACACAATGACAAGTAGACATGGAGTTCCAGGCCATTAGGTTGCATGCTATATAGTGATGTCAAGCTGTCAGTAGATACAGGCTTGGGATAAAGCACCCATATAGAGTATGGGGAACTTAGGGAAATATAGTCATCTGAAACAAATAAGAATTAATATCAAAAGGCAAAATATGTGGAATGTTCTGAAAGTATGTCCAAAAAATTCTTAGATACTTTTCCTATTAAAATGTGAAGTCAAATCCCCTCTGGAATATGGGCTGGACTTAGTGACTAGCTTTCAGTTAATAGAATGTGGTTAGAATGATTCTACTTGACTCTTCAGGTTAGGTTTGAAAAAGCAATAAGGTTTCCTCCTGGCTTTCTCTTTCTCAAGATGTTTACCAACAGAACCCGGGTCACATGAGGAGGCTCCGTGTAGGTGTCACCATCAACAGCCTTTTCCAAAGTCCTAGCATGCAGACACAGTCACCTGCCAGCCATGTGGGAGTGGAATTCTCAGACATGGTAACAACTTCTGTCACTGTCCAACTGCATGAAAGACTAGAATAAAGAACTGCTGAGTACAGTCAATATGGTGAAGACATGAGAATAATAAATGACGAGTGTTATTTTTCTACAGTAACATGGAAGTGTTTTTCTACAGTAACAGACAACTGAAACAATGGGATATTTGCAAAGATAGTGATCCTAAGAGGTAGATTCTAAAGAGATTCCTGTTGAGGTTATAAAACCACCCTCAAGTTCTCCAGGGATTTAGATAGTTCTCAAAAGGGAAAGTGAAAGTTGCTCAGTCATGTCCAACTCTGCGAACCCATGGACTATACAGTCAATGGAATTCTCCAGGCCACAGTGCTGGAGCGGGTTGCCTTTCCCTTCTCCAGGGGATCACCCCAACCCAGGGATCAAACCCAGGTCTCCTGCATTGCAGGTGGATTCTTTAACAACTGAGCTATTCTCAGGTCACCATCGAAGATGTTGAAATGCAATTCATGTCAGATAATGTGTATTTGCAAGTCACAATGACATGCTTCATGTAATTATCTCCTTAATAAGAAGTGAAGTGATTTGTATATAATCTATGAAATGTGGAGCTAAAGAGTCAAGAATTGTTCTGTTTGTATACAGCATTGTCTAAGAGAAAATGTGACTTGAATATCTGCCATGAGTATTCTAGACAATTTGCCAGATGTGCTTTTGTGCTAGAGATGGGGGATACCCCTGTACACTCATCTGATGGAATTAACCATGTAATCATTTTGATTAAGTCATATACTTATACCTCATATTGCTTCAGAAAACATTTGAGGAGACTTAAAAAGATCTATCCTTTGGAAAAGGCAACATATATTTTAAAAGTGACACAAATTTAATTATTTTAAGATTCAAAATAAATTGTGAAATTTAGACAATTACATATTTCACAGGGTTCATAACATTTAAAAAAAACAATTGCTCAGAAGTATACTTATTTCTGGCATGAAGAATGAAGTAGAATTATGTTTCTTTCAGAGCAGGGTCATAAAAAGAAGCTATTGTGTGTTGTAAATGAATAACATATTTTCAAAATTGCATAGGCAAGTTCTGGAAGATTTCCTTTTCTTTCTGTTTTTCTTACTGTCTTAACAGTTTAAATTAAGTAAGAAACTGTTTTTTAACTAAAAATATCCAAACAGAGGATGTATATATGTATATGTATGTATATATGTGTATATGTATATATATCTTGTACAGAAGATGTATATATACATAATTAGATATTGGGAAGATTCCTAGTAAAAAGGAAATGGCAACCCACTCCAGTATTCTTGCCTGGAGAACCTCATGGACAGAGGAGGCTGGCGGGCTACAGTCCACAGGATCGCAGAGTCAGACACAATTGCAGCGACTTTACACCCCCATCTCACACACACACAAACATATATATACATATATATGTATTCGACTGATTCATGTTGTTGTACAGCAGAAACCAACACAACATAGTAAAACAATTTTCCATCAATTAAAAAATAAGTAATAAATAATCTAAATAGGAAGATATATACTTTAAAAGGTGAAAAATACCAGTTTATTTTTGCACCATCCCTGTCACCCAACTTGAAATGTCAATTTCATCAACCAAGACATTTTTGATTCTATTAATTTCATAAACAGTTTATTCCTGCAACAGCATCACACAGATTAGCAAGGTTGTTTCTGAGAGTATCTTTCAATAAGGCTGCTTCTAAAGCATTTCTATATGTGTGAGTAGCAGGGAGAGAGGCAATATGAGATCTGCTATGAAATCCAATAATTCAGTAAAAATTATCTGGAAATATATGTACCACATGCTATTCAAACAACACTCATGAAGTATTATTTTTATCAGCTGGACTGGTAACAAAATATGAATGGTGGCGAGGATAAGAGCATTTTTTCTAGTAATTGTCTAGAATGTAGCTATTAACCGTTCAACATTAGTCCAGGCTAATAGGTCTTATCAGTAACAATGTTAAGGGCATGGATGTAACCTTGTTTTATGAAACTATAGTATGGATCCAGCTGGAATAAAGGGATACTCACTCTCTGAGGAGAGTTAAATGAGGTTGGGCCCTATCTACTTGAAGGGTCAGTCTACCTTCAATAACCTATTTGAATTGACTGCAATTTATAGAGGATTGTGTGATGAAGGCCCCAGGGTTCTGCTCCATGGCTCAGTCCCTTGGTGATTAGCATTACCTTTATTTCATTTTGCTCAATAAGTATGGTTTGGACAGTATTTTCCTACAGAGAATGAGAAAACAGATTGTTTGATATGAGTACTCATCTACTGGCAGACTTATTTCTCAGTACAAATTGATTCATTGACATTTTATCTATCAAACATTTTTCCATGTTTTCAAGAAATGCATCATTCACCTAGTACCTAATTACACTTGGCCAAGTGAACAGAATCAAGTGATAAACATATACTGTACTGTGAATTATTTCATTTATGTATGTAATAAATATTAACTATGCTTGGTATTATACTTGATGTCCAGGCTGAGGTTAAGAATGTTTTGCAAGATGGACAGACAAAGTTCTTCTGCTCTTCTGGAGTTTATAATAGATATGGGCAAACCAACAACATACACATAACTATGACAATTCCAGATAATCATGAATGTTATGATGCTTTAAAACTGGAGTTTGATTTTGGAAAATGATCTTTTGACAGGAAACTATAAGATTAAAGATGAGAGAAACTGAATATAAACACTATATCTAGTTTTCATAAAGTTATTTCTCATGGGAGTATAGGTTAACAATTCTGAAGTTGTTACCATGTACACTGGGACTGAACAAACAAATAAAATGGATAGCAGATGGTGGGAGTCAGGTTTCTCACTGTTCGAGTTGAAGGTTACAGATAAACAAGGAGGTAGAATACACCCTTTGATACTGGACTAGAGCTGGAGACATCAGTATAAACTCATCTTCAGCTTGATATAATGCTGACAGATAAAAATTCTAAGAAGTGTGTGTACATGACTTAATACATGCATATATTTTCTAGCTCTTTTCACTGAGTGAGTTTACAAGCAAGTATACATACCTCTATAGCAACAAGCACATTCAGTGCCCAGATCATGATTTCTAACACCATTCTCCAGTTAAAGGAACTGGGGCTTCTTAGAGAAACACTGGGGCAGAGAATATGTAAGATGAGCCGGGAGCCTCTTATAGTACCAGAAAGTAAGGAAGTATTCAAAAAACAACAACAACAAAAAGAAAAGGGCATATAAAAGGGACTTTAGAGCTAATCTGAAAGACTTACCATTGACCAAAGCTGTAACAATTTGAGCAAAAACAACAACATAAGTGATATATTATAACCCCAAATATTAAATAAATACCCTTGCATTCCTACAGAAACATAGACACAGTGGTATGCTGGTAAATACTTCATACAAATAAATAATTGAATAAATAAATAAATGAAGGAGAGTGGACAAATCTCTGATATGGAAGAATAATTTATGTAGATACCCTCCCCTCATGGAGATGGAGCTTAACTCCCCACCCTCTGAGTGTGGACTGTATTTATTTAATACTTTTCTTTCAAGAGAACTGTGATGGAAGGGTGTGAGAGAGGGAAGAGTAATTTATCAGTGGAGAAACCTGATAAACACTCAGCTCAGCCAGTTGACCAAGGTTAGTATTTTCAGTGATAATGAATCTTGATAGCAAGTACACTTGATATAATCTAATGAGGATGGCACTTTACTTCTGTGGTCTTCCTCCCCCAAACCCATAACCTCAGTTGTAGCCATAAGAAAAACCTCATAAAACACTTCAATTGCAGACATTCTACAAAATGCCTCACCTAGTACTTCTCAAAGCTGTCAAGGTCATCGAAAATAAGGAAAATCTGAGAAATTATCAAAGACTAGAGAAGGCTAAGGAAACATGATGACTAAACAGAATGTGGTATCCTGGTGTGATTGGGGAACAGAAAAGGACATTAGATTAAGGGGGAAGAAAAGGTGAAGGCCAAATACAATGTGGAATTCAGTTAATAATAATATGCTAACATTGGCTTTCTGTTGTTAAGAAATGTATCATAGTAACAAGATATTAAAATAGGGAACACTGGATGGGGGATATAATAGAAACTCTGAACTATCTTTAGAAATCTTCTATAAATCAAAACTATTTTAAATGCCACAGTTTAAAGTGAAAACCTGGATTTCATGAAAAAAGAATGCCTGAGAGGCAGAGCGAGTTGCTTATTTTAGTCTAGAAGTAGTTAGAGGAGGCTTTTCTGAAGAAGTGATATTTGAACTTGGATACAGCAGAGATGCAAAGTTCCAGAATAAGGCACTCCTGATAGAACAGCAGATGCAAAGCCTTGAGGCAAGAATGAGCTTGGGGTGTTTAAGGGATGGCAAAAATACCTGTGTGGCTAAGAACATAGCATTTGAGTAGAGAAACTGGTAAAAGGTGAGAGGAAAGAAGAAAGAAAAGAAGAAATCAAGGGAGTATTATATGTAGGGCTTTGCAGGCCAAATGTCTTTCTCTCCCACTAGACAAGAAGCTACCTCAGCAGTGGACAAGTGACATCCTTTTCTCCTCTAACTCTACCACATAAACTCATAAATACAGTATTTCTTAGTGACTGAATTCAAAACTGAGGGGAAAAAAAAAAAAACAGGCCCAATGGTGTGCTGGTAAATGTTTAACAATGGCTCCTCTAGAGAAAAATAAAGCCCAGATTGTACTGTTGACCAATTTCCTCAGTATGAATAGTCCCACAATGGTCGATTTCAACCTACCAATGTGATTTCACCAAATAAGGCATTGGGAAGAAATGTGTACAAAGAGCTCCAAGAGCTGGCATGGCTCCAGCACATTACTGCACAGAGACCACTTGGGATTTCTTCTGAACAACACTTTCCTTTAGCAAAATTCTCAGTTGGCTATAATCCCACCTGTTCAATCTAAAACACTTATTTTCCCAACTTTTTCAGAAGGACATTATGAGAGGCATTAAATATCTTACGTTACAAGTTAGTTACCTAGAAAAAGAAAGTTCAAGTGATAAATCCTTCAACTTGTTCTTGGTGATCTAATTGTGGCTCCCCCTAAATCACTAATTCCCTGTCACAGTACCCACAATTCATCTCTGTCAGGATCATCTCCTAAAGTTTTCTGAGTATTAAAAACTTGTCCATCAATCTTTTCTTGGGCAAATTATAACCTTCATATATATATATATATATATATATATATATATATATATTTTTCTGCACTGTGCAGAATGCAGGATCTTAGTTCCCTGACCAAGGATTGAACTCAGGTCCCCAACAGTGGAAGCATGGGGTCCTAACCACTGGACAACCAGGGAATTCCATATAATCTTCACATTTTTGAAAATTAGAACATTTCTCTCAAATAACACTGCTTTCATATCAATAACTGCTTGAAGATTACTGGAAGTAATGTGGTTAGTTATGGCAATGAACCCCCCTTTTAGTTTAAGTAGCTGGTTGGAATCACCATCCTGTGGTCCTGGAGTTTGGCCAGCATGCTAATACTGGAGAGCTCTTCCTGGAACTGAACATCTCTCCCCTGGATGAAGCTGACAATGAATGACAGCAACATAACTAAGCAGCTGCTCTGTGGCCTGCTCAGTCAAAATAATAGAGGAAGCCAGGGCTGAAAGAATGGCATAAGGACACATAGAAAGGCAACAACTACAAGAAGCCATTCTAGCCAAGGAATACAAGAAGCCCAAGTTCTTTGTGAGAACTCTCATATGATGGCACAGATTTAGTCATAATTAAATTTCCCAAAGAGTGGAGCAGATTTTATGTGTACATACAACAAAAATTACTGCAGACCATAATCAGTGGTGTACAATGCCCAAACATAACAACTAGCATTTACTAGTAGTGTGGTTGGTGTGGTTGCCAAAGGAGATGAAAGAAGAGCTCGTGTTATATAGTTTTAGAGTGGGATTATTTATAAAAACTCATTGAATTCTAAAAAAATAGCCTTCTGTTAAATTGCCATTTAAAACGCAGGAAACAATGCTCAGAGAGTGAAATAATTGGGCTGAAGCATATAAAAATACCATTTTGGGAGGGTTAAAAAAATTCAAATATCAGTAGTTTCACATTTAATCTTTTCTAGTCAAAATTACAGTATTAGCCACAAGGCAAAGACCTCATTAGAACTGAACTCTACTAAACCAGACCCTGTTCTCTTTCCGTGTCACTACATTGTATTTTTAGGATGTCAATCTCCTGGTTTATAACTTCTGGAAAATACTGTTTCTGCCCTTTTTATATGTGTTTTGAAAAACAATAAATGATCAAAAATTATTATAAAATCAATTATATCACTCAGTAATATGTTGATGACAGTTGTTAGCCTTATTGCTTATCGGGAGATTAATAAAATGCATATTCCTAGGTCACATACCTGGCGACTCTGATTCAAGTTTATAACAGGGCTCAAATTCTGTATTTTTAATGACCATCTCACATGCTTTTGATACACATAGGACACTGGGGAATCACTGAGATAGAAAAACAGTTTTGATGAAATTGATTTTTCTTTTTCTGCAGTGCTTTGGCACTGTGTGGATACTCTGCATATTGAGTTTGGGCAACACAAATGGGCAGCTCATAATAATTAAACATGGACGGGCTGATGCGCAGTGTATATCCAGACACAACTGGCTATGACTGCATCTTCAATTCAGCCTGTACTGAGAACACCTGCTAGGGGTTTGAGTAAATTGGAAAGAGTCAATTCCTCCCTTCTCATCCTTGCCTGCTCCCTCTTATGCAATATCAGCAGCCCCTGCTTTCCAGTCTCCTTGACATTTCCTGAAGCCAACAGCTGCTATTAAGTAAGTGTGACCATCAGACTTCCAGTGGGAGAAACAGCCCAGAGATAAACCACTTTTCACACAAAATTCTTTAAAAACCTCTTTATTTTGCTACCACAGTAGAAACCTTACTTGTTAACTAAAGAAAATAAATATCTCAAGAGACAGCATATTATAGTAAACAGCAAATAAAATATTACAGAATAAAATAATTATCTTTCCTCCCTTCATATTTATATTCTGTTTTCTTCAGCCATTAGTAAATTAACCTCTTATTTGTGTCTATGTCACCACATTTACTTGTTTGCTCTCAAAAATAGGACATGATTTTACTTTCTTTGTGTCAGTCATTTGTCAATGTCACAGGTATTTGAGGTGCCCTCTATCTAAATCTTTTTTCTGCCCATCCCCAAAACACACACACACATACACACACACACACACACACACACACACACACACACTCATCAATCCCGTTTTTCTCTGTGTTTACATTGTCCCACTAAAGGGGACTAGGGAGTAATAATATGGACTTGAAAGTTTTCCTTCTTTAGCTTTAACTCATAAGTCATCAGGTACTGTTCATGTGTTCTAAATACCTAGATGAGATTTTAAATTATATTGCTCAGCACACTTGCTGAGCACACATCATATAGCAGATGCTATGCTAAGCCACTTGGATATATCCTTCAAAATGCCAGCATTAATCATGACTTCTTCAGCTATATTCTAGGAGGGAAGATAGACATTAAACATGTCACTGAAATCATAGTGATTGTTATGAAATACAGAATACTTCCAAGGAAGAGTATAACAAGGATATAAAATCTAATGTGGGATCTAAAGAAGGCTCCCATGATGACATGCTTAGCATAGTGGTGAGGACAGAAGAAGCAAAGGGAGATAGTGGCAAGAAATTAGGTGAGGGGCACTGGTCAGATACTGAAGACTAAGCAGCATTTAAATCCCTAGATTGTATCTGAATAGCAAACGGAGCTATTCAGACTGGTCTCCTGATTTAGTTTCAAAGTTTCTGACCACGCCATACACCTTTTCCAGTCCTAAAATGTAAGTTCAAAGGCCATGTAATACAAAGAGGATATCCTGAGATAAGCCATAATGGAAATGACTTAATACAGAAGAGTATCATTAACTGATTTCATTTCTCTGTTAGTTCACCATCTTCAAATGAGTTTAATATTTCCTTTCCAAAGCAAAGAATCCATTTTCAAAACTATCTCTGCAACAGGCTAAAGTTGCTTAAGTATTTAAATCTACCATTTGTAAAACTGGCTTCATTCCCTCTTTAAGATATGTTTATACAATAACTATGTTTCCTAGGTATTTGGGTAGTAATTAATAATAATGCAGTCAGTTAACAGATACTCTGATCATTTTATTCCAAGTTGATATTGAGTCTCGGGGGACAATTTCTGGAATCCACTGATTCCAGAAGATCAATACATTACTTATAAGAAGCATCTCCTTTTGGTAGCTTATTGATGATTTCATGTAGTCTGGAAACCAGTCTGATCTACCACAATATACGCAACCTCAGTGAAATCTTTCAGTCAATGTAGACCCTCAATATTTCATCTTATATTTACATTAACATTCTTACTTATAACCATTATTTTAAAACAAGAAGGGGATATAGAGACAACTGAGTCCAGATCACTTCTATTTAGAGATACCAAGGTATTCAATGATCAGCCCCAAACCACAATATGGTTAAGAACAGAGCAAATGGAACTATTCAGACTGGTCTCCTGATTTAGTTTCAAAGTTTCTGACCATGCCATACAGCTTTTCCCAGTCCTAAAATGTAAGTTCAAAGGCCATGTAATACAAAGAGGATATCCTGAGATAAGCCATAATGGAAAAGAATATAAAAATGAATGTATATATGTATAACTGAGTCACTTTGCTCTATAGAGAAAATCAATACAACATTGTAAACCAACCATAATTCAATAAAAATAAATAAGTGAATACATTAAAAAATCAGACCCAGCATATATCCAGACCAAACTCTAATCCAAAAAGATATATGCACCCCTATGTTCATAACAGCACTTTCACAACAGCCAAGACAAGGATACAATCTAAATGTCCATTGACAGATGAATGGATAAAGAAGATCTGGTATACTACTCAGTATAAAAAGTATACTGATCGAATGCTACTCAGCCATAAAAAGATCAAATATTGCCATTTGCAGCAACATGGATACAACTAGAGATTATCATACTACGTGAACTAAGCCAGAAAGAGAAAGACAGGGCTTCCCTGGTGATTCAGTGGATAAGAATCTGCCAATGTAGGAGGCACAGGTTTGATCCCTGGTCTGGGAAGATCATCCCACATGCCATGGAGCAACTAAGCCTATGCACCACAACTATTGAGCCCGTGCTCTAGAGCCTGGGAGTCACAACTACTGAGTCCATGTGCCCCAGCTACTGAAGTCACCACTCTAGAGTCTGTGCTCCACAACAAGAGAAGCCACCACAAGGAGAAGTCCATGCACCACAACAAGAGAGTAGCCTCCACTGGTCACAAATAAAGAAAAAGCCCATGCAGCAATGAAGACCCATCACAGCCAAAAATAAATAAATAAAAATTTTATTTAAAAAAGAGAAAGACAAATACCATATGATATCACTTATATGTGGAATCTAAAATACAATGCAAATGAACCTATCTATAAAATAGAATTAAATAGAGAACAGGCTGGTGGTTGCCAAGGGGGAGGGGGTTGGGGGAGGGATGGAGTAGGAGGTTGAGATTAGCAGATATAAGTGATAAGCAGATAAATAAAAAGATCCTATTGTGTAGCAAAAAGAACTATATTGAATACAATATATTGAATATATATACAATATATATTGAATACAATATCCTATAATAAGCCATAATGGAAAATAATATTAAAAAGAATGTATATATAACAATTTGCTGTAATTGTAACACTTTTCTTTACAGCAGAAATTAACACAACATT
Source organism: Aepyceros melampus (assembly GCA_006408695.1). NCBI lineage: Eukaryota > Metazoa > Chordata > Mammalia > Artiodactyla > Bovidae > Aepyceros > Aepyceros melampus. The sequence continues at coordinate 3,164 of SJXQ01005186.1, read as the reverse complement.
GTAAATCAACTATACTTCAATTTTAAAAATGTGGGATATACATATATTTATGGCTGATTCATGTTGAAGTTTGACAGAAAACAACAAAATTTTGTAAACAATTATCCTTCAACAAAAAATTAATTAAAAAGAAAAAAATGTGGAACCCAGGACTCCTTAGTTACTGTGCCAGTAAGTTTCATAAAGAAAATGTAATTTTGTGCCAGTCAGCTGACTTTAAGAACTCTAATCACAAAACAAAACAACTCCTCAAAGCAAACCTCAAACTTCAGTGCTCTTCTTGATCAAGATAAGGACTGCTTGGACCTTTACACATAAAAGAGGTGTATTAAATAATTGTTGTTTAGTCGCTTAGTCATGTCCAACTCTTTTGTGACCCCATGGACTGTAGCCCACAAGGCTCCTCTGTCCTTGGCATTTTCTAGGCAAGAGTACTGGAGTGGGGTATCATTTCCTTCTCCAGTTAATTATCAAGGTTCAAATTCTGGCATTAACTTCTGTTAATTTATACCTCTTTAAAAAGAGAAAACTTTTTATTAAAACTTTTCAAAGGGTTTACAGAATGTAAAACAGTTTTTTATAAACTCATAACTTGATATGAAATCAACTTAAATTGAATGCACACAATTTCCTTTAAAGATAATCTGATTTTTTAAAGTTACAATGCTTGAAAAAATTTTTTGCTTTTGTGATTCCCCAAATAGCTTTTTGAAAAAATAAGGACAACTTGAATTTGCTCATCCTTAAAGAGGAGCCTGTTGCTTCCACTCATTTCAACAGTAGTAATTTACTTAGTTATTGTTATTTACTCCTATACACTCTATGGGTTGTGCACTCCCTGGATATAATAAATGCTTGCTGCTGGACTGACAGATGTGTTTGATCTCCTGAGCACTACGTCAGTGAGCACAGATACACAGATGCTGAAAGGGAGTAGTTTATGGATTTAGAAAGGGAGGAAGGCCAGGAGAGGAGGTTAGGACTCATCAAAGAGCTGAGACACTGAATTCTATGTGCCATATGAAATTCACATCTGTCAATTATTGGAAACATATGTAGGGAATTTAGTGAAGCTGTGCTGCACTCAAAAAAAAGTGTTACAAATTAATGTTATTATTAGTAAATAAAATAGGGGTCTATCTTGATCTTTTGTTTTCTTCCAAAATATTGTTACAAATTTCAAGAGGCAACTTACTAAGTAGTGCAGCCTAGGCTCTAGAATACACTAAATATCTATAGTTACTTTCCACAGGCCAGGCTTTGAGTTCTGGCTGGGCATGTAATGATACGACAGGTGCTTCCTGGATAAGCTCACAAATCAGTCATACAGGTGAGATCTCTCTCCACGGGCATCAATCTGTATTAGCCAAAGCTTTTATTTTTCTATATTCTCCTGCTTTGACATCTTGTGGCCTTGTTGACCCTGAAGTGACTGCCCTTCCTGGGGATTTAGCCAATTCCTAGAGAGACAGCAAACAACTCACCTAGGAAATGCGCTTTTCACATGCAGACCAACCAACCCAAAGCCATTTCTCCAGTCACTTTGTTTACTGGGCTCTTGCACTCTGGGATACTATTGTCCTGCCCCAAATACCCCAGAACCAGATCCCAGAGAAATAGGGATAGCTGCTATGCCACAGAGCCCACTGAAATTATTCAAACTACTCAATCCTAAACCTGCTTACCCGGTATCACCAGTTCCTTTCCACAGAAACCACAGTATAGGCTTGTGACCATGGTTTTCTCTTGTTCTGTCTACCTCCTGACTGACGCTGGTGCTTCCCCACATGGCCTGGCATGGTAGCCTGTCTTGTGTTTCTAGGTATCTGTGAGCAGAATAAACTGTTTCCTTCATGACAGTCATGTCTGTGTCTGAATGCCTTACCAGTTCTTACTAAAACAAATCCTGGCTCCCCTTAGAATATAACTCCCTTAAACCATTATCTTCTTTCAACTTGGGGCTCCGAGATAATTTGTGGGTGGTGGGGAGGCATAAGTTTGCATGAACAAGGCATTAAACATCTACAATGTACAGCAAAATGACTTATGAATTCTTTGTAAGTAAAGGAAGGAAAAGGTCATGAAATGAATTCAAGAGAACTCAATCTCATGTTGTGTCCAGTGTGTGAAAGGCAATAACTTAATGCACTTTAAAGATAAAGCTAAGCACCAAGCTCCAAATAAATTTCAAAGAATGAGACAGTTTGTTCATATAGGTCAGACTATATTTATCATTTTCATTTAATTCATTCTTCAGAAATCTTGTAGCAAGGTCTTTCACAGCATGGATGAAAACATCTGTGGTCAGAATATACTGATGGTGGTAGTTGAAAGTACTTGTACTTTGAAGGATTAGATGGAACCCAGGCCTGAGTAATTTTTACACACTTATGAGAATAATGAACCATGTTAAGGAATTAAAGTTTTACAGTCATATATACTTTAGGAACCAAAATCAATATTAATTAACATTGTTAAAATGCTCTTAAGTGTCCTCAATATTCTAAAATACATTTTACCTACTCTTTAGACATACATTGATGATTATGAAATGGTGATTGAATTAAAATCTTTTTTTTAACAGAAAGAGCAATAGTAAAAGAAAGAGGATTTTTATTTTCAGAATGGATGATAGAATTCTCCCTTCTCCCAACATGAAAACATGGCTCTAGTTTCCATGACCCACTTGCATGAAGACCATTTATAATGCATTTCTTTGCATAGGGACCTGGAATGTCAGGTCCATGAATCAAGGCAAATTGGAAGTGGTCAAACAGGAGATGGCAAGAGTGGAATGTCAACATTCTAGGAATCAGCGAACTAAAATGGACTGGAATGGGTGAATTTAACTCAGGTGACCATTATATCTACTACTGTGGGCAGGAATCCCTCAGAAGAAATGGAGTAGCCATCATGGTCAACAAAAGAGTCCAAAATGTAGTACTTGGATGCAATCTCCAAAACAACAGAATGATCTCTGTTCGATTCCAAGGCAAACCACTCAATATCACAGTAATCCAAGTCTAGGTCCCAAGCAGTAATGCTGAAGAAGCTGAACAGTTCTATGAAGACTTACAAGACCTTGTAGAACTAACACCCCAAAAAGATGTCTTTTTCATTATAGGGGACTGGAATGCAAAAGTAGGAAGTCAAGAAACACCTGG
>SJXQ01005185.1:175832-213245 GCA_006408695.1 Aepyceros melampus | reverse complement strand
TTCAGTGTGTCTGCCCTCTGATTCCCTCTTGCAACACCCACCATCTTACTTGGGTTTCTCTTACCTTGGGCGTGGGGTAGCTCTATGGCTGCCTCAGCAAAGTGCAGCCTCTGCTCCTTACCTTGGATGAGGGATATCTCCACACCACTGCCCTTCCTGTCCTTCAACTTGGGATTGGTCTTCTAGGCCCTCCTTCGCCCACCCAGCCACAGCTCGTTGGACATTGGGTTGCTCCTCCCGGCCGCTGCCCCTGACCTCACGTGCCACCTCTGGCCTCGGGTGCCACCTCTGGCCTCAGGCGCGGGGTGGCTCCTCTTGGTCGCCTGCGCCGGTGGCAGCCGCCCGCGCCTGGGTGCGCCGCCCGCGCCTCAGTGCGCCGCTCGCAGCAGCCGCCCGCCTCTGGGTGCGCCACTCGCGGCAGCCGCAGGCAGCCCCCTGCTCCTTAGTGCGGCTGCCTGTACTTAAATCGCCATGGTTAAAAGCAGGTACTTGAATTGAAAAACATCAAGGAAACTATCACCCCACATTCTCACTCCATCTCTAGGCTGAGTGTCACAGGAAGGTTTTTATTTGTTCATCTCTCCTCACTCCACCAAACGTTTGCCTGATCGCTTTGGCTCGTGGGCTACCAGTCCCTCATTGGCTGCTACTGTGGAGACTGGCTATATTCTCTGCCACTGAATTATCCCATCATCCCTAAAAGTTTGCAATTCAGTCAGGATTTTTTTTCTTTTTTTTTTTTAAAGCAAAATGTTCTAGGATTCAAACAAAACATAGGATCAGAGAAATCTGGATAAGGATTTCAAAAGATGTAGCGCTTGATTCCAGAAATTTAGAATTTTCTTATTTTACAGTGTGTTTGAGTCCTATTTTACACATGGAAGTGAACTGGGATTGAAGGAATAGAATGGGTAAATGTGACTTTTATATCTGCTACTGCTGGTGCAGTGGTAAAGAATCTGACTGTCAGTGCAGGAGACAAAAGAGACACAGCTTCTATCCCTTGATCAGAAAGATCCCCTGAGTAGGAAATGACAACCCAATTCAGTATTTGTGCTTGGAACATTTCAAGGAGATACGAGCCTGACAGGCTCCTGTCCATGAGGTCAGAAAGACTCGGTCATGACACACAGAAACACACATGCACACACACACACACACACACACACACACACTGCTCTTTGTGAGCCTGTGTGCTACCTTGCTTCAGTGGTGCTCGACTCTTTGCAGACCCTATGGACTGTAGCCCACCAGGCTCCTCTCTCCATGGGATTCTCCAGGAAAGAATACTGGAGAGGGTTGCCATGCCCTCCTCCCAGGGATCTTTATGACCCAGGGATGGACCCTGCCTCTCCTGAGACTCCTGCATTGCAGGCGGATTCTTTACTGCTGAGCCACCCGGGAAGACCAAACTATTTTTTATCGGTTGCTATACCCATATAAAAATTTCTGGATGATACCTAAATATAGATGGGAGAACGAAAATGGAAAAGGCCAATGAAACTTTTAGGGAACGAATTTTGACCATAAAGATCCCTAAAATCACTGAGAAACCACGAATAGAAATAACCATTTAGAAAAGTGACGAGTTGCAATACGTTAAGAAAAACGTACACAATTTTCCATCGAACAAATGACACAACCGACACATATTGAACCAAAGTTAATGAGGTTTATAATGTTTTCTTTGGGGTAGAAATGTTTTAAAGATTAAATGTAGGGCCTAAGGGGCGCACCTTTAAGTCTGGTTTGCGATGGTCAGAGAGTCCTGAAGCAGTTCATCTGAAGGTGAGTGAGGTCTCTGATGACCGCCTTGGTGCCCTCGGACACGGCATGCTTGCAGAGCTCCCCAGGCAACAGAAGACGCACAGCTGTCTGGATGTCTTCGGTCATGATGGTGCAGCGCTTGTTGTAGTGGGCCAGGCGCCCGGCCTCTTCGGCAATCCGCTCGAACATATCTTTCACAAAGGAATCCAAGGTGTTCACGGACTCACGGGAAAGACTTAGGCCTGTATGTACTCGCTTCAGCACCCTGGGGAAATAGGCAGCGAAACTTGGGAAATTGTCGCGATGGCGGCAGCGGCGTCGGCGACGGCGACGGCGATGGCGGCCCTTAGCTGTCTTCTGCTTTGCCTTCTTTGGTTCCGCATCAGACGGCTCTGGTTTGGAGGTCTCGGCTTTCACCATCTCCGTTTCAGAGGGCTCAGTTTCGGACGTGCTGGATTCTATGGTGATCACGTCTTCCTCATGGCTGTCAGAGGATGGTTCCCACACGGCAGAGCCACCATCCTCCATAGCGCAGCCCAGAAGGACAGCGAGGGCGTCGCAGGCCGTTGGCCGAGTTTATAGGCCCGGCTTTCCCTGACGTCACCGACACTGTCCGTATCTGATTGGATGCAAGGCANGGCTTTCACCATCTCCGTTTCAGAGGGCTCAGTTTCGGACGTGCTGGATTCTATGGTGATCACGTCTTCCTCATGGCTGTCAGAGGATGGTTCCCACACGGCAGAGCCACCATCCTCCATAGCGCAGCCCAGAAGGACAGCGAGGGCGTCGCAGGCCGTTGGCCGAGTTTATAGGCCCGGCTTTCCCTGACGTCACCGACACTGTCCGTATCTGATTGGATGCAAGGCAGGGAGGCCTGTTACTATGGCAGCCCATGTCATGTGACACCAGATGTCCCACCTCCCGACTCCAGCCACGCCCCTCTCCCACCTTTAACCCCCAGTCAGCCAAACTCCCCTAGTGGCTCTGACGGTAAAGTGTCTGTCTACAATGCGGGAGACCTGGGTTCGATCCCTGGGTCGGGAAGATTCCACGGAGAAGGAAATGGCAACCCACTCCAGTACTCTTTCCTAGAAAATCCCATGGACGGAGGAGCCTGGTGCAGGCTACTGCCCATGGGGTTGCAAATAGTCGGACACGACTGAGCGACTTCACTTTCACTTTATGCTGCTTCTTAAAAGATCTTGCATGCGGCAATGAAGATCGAAGATTCTACATGCCACAACTAAGCCCCAGAACAGTCAAATAAATAAATAATAACTGGTGCCTCAGATGGTAAAGAATCCAACTACAATGCAAGAGACCTGGATTTGAACCCTGTTGGGAAGGTGTCCTGGAGAAGGGAAAGGCAACCCACTCCAGTATTCTTGCCTGGAGAATCCCATGGAAAGAGGAGCCTGGTGGGCTGCAGTCCTTGGGATCGCAAAAAGGCGGACACGACTGAACAACTAACACTTTTACTTTGTTTTTGAAAAGATTGGGAAGTGTGAACCCAGCATGTTCCAGGAACTCTTCCCAGCCCTGTCAACTGGATCGTGGGACAATAATGGAGACTTAGAGAGAGAGGAGGCCAGAGTGGTAAGCAGGGCTTGGCACAGGGAGACCATATGGGTTACTACCGAAGTTGGATAAGTTGGATATTGCAGAAGAGGCAGAAGCCAGGTAAGCTTACAGAGGTGTTTTTACAAAGTGAGTCACGGAAAAATATAGACCTCTGGAGTCCTGCTAAATCTTTCTCTGAATTCTGATATTCTCTTCTGATGATTCCCAATGCTACATTCCAACTGTAAAAATCTGCACTGCAAATCATCCCCTCCTGCTCCCTATATAAAATTGGGGTGGCATGGAAATTAGATTAATTCTTCATCTGTTGAAAGAGCCCCAGAACCCTGGACTCTAGTCTTAGCTCTATCACCAACCAGCTGTCTGTACTGTCTCCATCTCTCTGGGCTTCTTTTCATTATCCATAATGAGAGGAATATTACCTGTCCTGCTTATCTCCTAAGGTTGTTTAAGGGTGAAATGAAGTGGTAGATGTCGATGTACACGTTGGCTAGTTAATAACAGGTTCTGGCCAGGTTTGCTTTGGTCTTTCCCTTACAAAGCTTTGATAGCAGAGTCTAGCTTTCTGCTTCCTTCCCTCCCATGTCCCTAGACATGTTCCCACTCCCCCCATGCCCTCTAGATACCCCTGATCAAGAGGTCAGGCTGGTGCTGGTAGGAGTCAGAGAAACAGTCTTAGCAGCTCTGTCTGGGATGATGAGCTGAGAAATCAAAGGCTTTTTCTTTGCCAAGAAAAGGGTTTTCTTTGCTTCCCCACTCCCCCCTCCTCTCCAATACATCTGTCTGACTCCACCGTTCCATGACAAGGCTGATGGGCCTTGCCCTTGGGACGTGCCAGCTCAGCATGAGAGAGGGAGATGCTACAAGATTTGATGCCTCCCTTTTTGATACATTTAAATTCATTGCTACAAAGACTTGGATAAGTAAAACACTAAGCCCCCTCCAACTGGGTTTCCTGGAGAGAGGGATTCCAACAGCTTTTAAAAGAAATGTCAAACTGTTAAGAGTTCAGGCTTCAAGCAGCTTAATGCTTTATCATGTTTTAGAGTGAATGTCTCCTGGATTCTTAATGCCTGGTTTATTTAGAATGGAAGATAACTGATCAGCTAGTCAATCTGATGAAACCGCGACAACCAGTCAACTCTGAAGAAAGATGGATCCATTTTACCTATGGCTGTTTACCTTCTTCCCCACCAAACCGGTTCACTTGCTTGATCAAGCAATCAATAGGAATTAGGCACCACTGTATGCACAGCTCTTCGCAGGGTACCATGAAGGTCATACCAATACAAACAAAAACAAAATGCCCTTTCCAGGGCTCCCCTGGTGGTTCAGTGGTGAGGAGTCCGCCCACTAATGAGGAGACATGGTTTCAATCACTGGTCCGGGAAGATCCCATATGCCGCAAAGTGGCTGGGCTCGTGTGCCACAACTACTTGAGCCTGTGTGGCACAACTACTGAGCTCATGCACCACAGCTGCTGAAGTCTGCACACCTACAGCCCATGCTCCACAACAAGAGAAGCCACCACAGTGAGAAGCCTGTGCCCGTGGCTAGAGAGTGGCCCCCACTCATCACAATTAGAGCAGTGAAGCCCCAGCACAGCCAAAAAGAAGTAAATAAGATTACTTTAAAAAATACACATTCTATATTGTGATGGGCTGAACTGTGCCCCTCCCCAATTCATATGTTGAACCCCTAACCCCTAGTACTTCAGAATGCAGTGGATAGGGACATTAAAGAGGAAATTAAAATGGGATCATTAAGGAGGCCTCTAATTCAGTATGACTGGTGTCTTTATTAGAAGGAGTTAGGACACAGGCAGTGACACCAAACACAAGCTCACACAGAGAGACAACCCCATGAGCACACAGGCAGAAGATGTCCATTTGCAAGTCAAGGAGAGAGGCCTCAGAAGAAAACCCTGCAGACACCTGAATCTCACAGTCTAGCCTCTAGAACTATGAGGAAATACAGTTGTTTAAACCACTCTGTCTCTGTTATTTTGTCATCAGAGCCCTAGCTGACTAATACACACAGTATTGTGGAGCTTGTAGTAAGATGAAAAAAAAAATCCCTTGTGTAACTCTTTACTTATGCCTATAATATCTGGAAAGGTGTGTAAATATAGAAAAGTACTTTCTATTACCAATCACAATTAAAATATGGAACTCAAGGCTTCCCTAGTAGTCTAGTGGTTAAGAATCTGCCTGCCAATACAGGGGACACAGATTTGACCCCTGGTCTAGGAAGATTCCACATGCTGTGGAGCAACTAAGCCTGTGCACTGCAACTACCAAGTCCATGGTCTAGAGCCTGTGCTCGGCAACAAGAGAAGCCCCACAATGAGAAGCCCGTGCACTGCAACTAGAGAGCAGTCCCCACTTGCCGCAACTAGAGGAAGCCCGAGAGTAGCAATGACGGCCTAGCACAGCCAAAATGTTTTTAGAATATGGAAATCAAGGAATAGTATACGAATTGTCTGGACTTCTCTGAAACCTCGGGTCCTCTACCAGGCCACACACAGGCATCCGGAAGGAGTATTTGGGGTCCCTTCTCTCTATAGTTTTCTTTCTCTTCTCTTCCACAGACCCTTGGATCTTTTTCTAGCCTTCTCCTCAGCTCCAGCTTCCTGGTTCTACAGGCTATGGAAAGAGGCCTTATGTCAATAGTTCTGACCTCAGAACTAATCAGGGTGCCAAGTGAAAATGTAGATTCAGGGAAATTACCATTAATAATTCAGGTTCAATGGGTCTGACCAGGGCCTGGAAATCCACACTTAAATTCTTCACTGTGAGATATACATGCAAAAGAGTGTCTAAGATACATATGTATAATTTAAAGAACCATAATGCAGTGAACATCCATGCACCAACAAATTAGCATTATATTGGATTGGCCCAAAAGTTTGTTTAGGTTTTTCTGTAATTTGGGTTGGAAAACTTGAACAAAGTTTTAGGCCAACCCAATAAATAGAACATTTCTCTGTGTATCCCTCCCCAGTTGCATTCCTCTCTCTTCCTCCAAGAAGCAAGCACTTTTCTGAATTTTATGTTAATTACTTTTTTGCTTTTCTTATTGTTTTCCATATGTGATTGTATCTTTGAATTAGAAAAATACTGTAGCTTGCTTGTTTCAGGATTTATATAATGATGTCATACTATTTATATTCTTTGGCAACTTGCTGTATCATTCCACATTGTTTTTGAGATTCATTCATCTTGGTGCACTTAGCTGTAGTTTAGTCATTTTCATTGCTATGCAGTATTCCACTGTATGAATACACCACAATTTGTTTATCCATTCTCCTGTCCATGGTCATGTGGGTTGCTTCCAGTTTTTTTTTTAAATTGTCATTGTTTTGTTTGCTATTATAAATAAAATTGCCTGAAACATTCTTACATATCTCTTGGCAGATAGAAATCTTCATTTTTTTGCCAGCTCTCCAGGCTGGGTCTGATGTAAGTGGTCCAAGAAATACTGCCTATGGTCCTGCATATTCTTCAGAGTACTACATGTACAACATAAACCTTTCTTGCTAGTATTGACCTCATCTTGAAGCATGACCCTAGTGCTTCATTTTGGAGGGGCAAAACTCTGAATTTATTTGCAGAAAGCCCACTCTTAGTAAGAGGGTAAGGTGCAAGGAAAGGAGGGGGAGAGTAGAAGAGTGGGAAGAAACTTCTGTATGTCACATGTTCAACTATGTGGTGCAGATTATAAGTGTATGAATACTTACATATGGATATTCAAAGACAGCAATCAACTCTAGTCACGTTATAGATGTACACTTATTCACTCACTGATTTAAAAATCAAAGTGGATTGAAGGAGATAGAAAAGGCTTCCTGGGGAATTCCCTGGTGGACTAGTAGTTAGGATTTCAGGCTTTCACTGCCATCACCAGAGTTCAACTCCTGGTTGGGGAACTGAAATCCACATGGTGCAGTCAAAAAGAGAGAGAGAAAGGAAGAAAGGAAGGGAGGAAGGAGAGGCTTCCTGCAAGATGGGTAAACTGGAAATGGGGATAAGGGGAAAGGGTATCAGTGAATGGACAGAGTTTGCTCAAGAGGGCAAAAGCTAGAAGGCCTACAAGGTGAATCAGAAAAGTAAATGTGAGGCCAGGGTAGGGTGGGGTGGGGTAGGGTGTTAAAAACTGCAAATCCAGCCCAATGAAGGCATGGCAAATCTAGTTCAATTGTAGGAAAGTACTGACATCCAGGGGAATCCTATCTGGGGAACTAGGGGAGAGGGTACGGCTTTGGACATAAAGGGTAGAGACCATGAGAATATCAGAATCAGGGTACTCTAGAAAATAAAGCATGAAAAAGTAATCATGGAGTCAAGGATTCAGAAGAACTAGGCTGGTACAAATAAGAAGGGAAATAATTCAACTCTTAATAGAGAGTCCTCAAAGATGTCAAAGCCATCTCCTTGTACTTCTAGATATTAAATTTTCTGGGTGATACCTTCTCTATTCTACATACAACCCTCTACTGTCCATCTCCATTCTCAGCTGAAGACCTCACCACCAGCTCACTGAGAAAAGAAAATGAATTAAACTGAGAAAAGAGAATAAATTAAATGAATTAAATTCCTTACCCTCCCATCACCCATCTAGCCACCTACCTCCACAAGTACCCTTGCTTTCTGATATGTTAGATGAGCTGTCTCCAGTTAAAGGCCATTCCTTTCATTTATGCACTGGAATCAGTTAGGATTACATTCATCTGTGAGAATCATAGGTCCAAAATAATAGTGGCTCAAACAAGAAAGTTTATTTCTCTCATACATAAACGAATGGAGGTAGGCAGTTCAGAGTTGATATGGTGACCCTGCTTCACAAAATCTTCAAAAATCACATGCTTCTCAACTCACTGCCTTCTTTGGGTGTGACCTTTGTCCTCAACGTCCAAAATGGTAGCTTGAGCTCCAGTCATTACATCCAAAGTTCAGGCAACTGGATAAAGGAAGGGACTAAAGATGGAAAAAAGCACGTGCCAGCTGTCTTTCAAAGAAGATTCCCAAGAGCTGTCACATGACACTTTGGGTTAAATCTTATTAACCACAGATAGTTACATGGACACATCTAGCAGTAAGGAAGGCTGGAGAGTATAATCTTTATTCTAGTGAGTCATGAAGTTAGCTATGGATTTGAGAATTTTATTATTGCAGAAGAGGAGGAGACAGATGTTAGAGGATATCTAGAAGTCACTGCCAGGTGGCACTAGTGGTAAAGAAACTGCCTGCCAATGCAGGAGACGTACGTAATGCAAGTTCAGTCCCCGGGATAGGAAGATTCCCTGGAGGAGGGCATGGCAACTCACTCCAGTATTCTTGCCTGGAGAATCCTATGGACAGAGGACTCTGGCGGGCCATAGTCCATGGGGTCGCAAAGAGTCAGACACAACTGAAGTGACTTAGCACAGCACAGAAGCCATTGCCACAGCATCAGTTCTCTCCTTTATGAGGACTTTTGCCCTCTCTGCTAAATAATTCTTAGCAACATACCAACCTGAGTTAGCATATGTGCGTGCTTAGTCACTCAATCGTGACTGACTCTTTGCGACACCATGGACTGTACCCTGCCAAGCTCCTCTGTCCGTGGGACTCTCCAGGCAAGAATACTGGAGTGGTTGTCATGCCCTCCTCCAGGGGATCTTCCCAACCCAGGGATTGAACTCAGGTCTCTGGCATCGCAGGCGGATTCTTTACTAAGGAAGAATGGAAGGGAACTCAGGAATGAAAGTCCCTGAGTTAGCATTTACTATCCCCCAAATAAACTTTTCCTTGACACTACTATCCCGCCAGCTCCTTCCCCATATTTCTGTACCCACTAACAGAAAACATCCTCTTTTTTCAATATTTCTTTATCTTATTAATTTACTTTATTTACTTATGATTTTTGGCTGTGGGGCATCTTCATTGCTGAGCAAGGGCTCTCTCTGGTTGCAGTGAATGGCGGCTACTCTTCATTGCAGTGTGTGGGCTTCTCATTGCAGTGGTTTCTCTTGTAGAGCACAGGCTCTAGGCATATGGGCTTCACTAGCTGTGGCACATGGGCTTAGTTGCTCCATGGTGTGTGGGATCCACCCAGACCAGAGATAGAATCCATGTCCCCTGCACTGGCAGGTAGATTCTTAACCACTTGCCTACCAGGGGAGCCCAGAAAACATTCTTGAATGAATTGTCTACACGTGCAATCTCTTCTTCCTCATGTCCTCTTTATTCCTAAATCTACTCCAGTCTGGTTTCCATACCCATCAATCCACTGAAACCACTCTTGTCAACATCCCCAGAAATCTATGTTGCTAAATCCAAAGATCACATTTTTGTCCTCATTCTATTAGCCCTCTCATTAGCATTTGACATGGATGATCATTATTTCCTTGAAACTTTTCCTCTTTTGGCTTTGTAAATACCATGTTTTACCAATCTTTACTTCTCAACATCCTCTACTTGAACTCTAAATACCAGAGTTGTCCACACTTTGTCTTGAGCCTCCTCTTCTCTTCTCTCTCAAATCACTTAAGTGGTTTCATCAGTTCCTATGACTCTTAATACCATCTATATGTTGACGGTTCCCAGCAAAAATCCTAAAAAGATTCTAAATTTCAGATTCATATATATACCTGCCCATTTAAAATCACCACTTAAAATCTATGCTGCTGCTGCTAAGTCGCTTCAGTCGTGTCCGACTTTGTGCGACCCCATAGACGGCAGCCCACTAGGCTCCTCTGTCTCTGGGATTCTCCAGGCAAGAATACTGGAGTGGGTTACCATTGCCTTCTCCAATGCATGAAAGTGAAAAGTGAAAGTGAAGTTGCTCCATCGTATCCGACTCTTAGCGACCCCATGGACTGCGTCTATAGATATCTCTAATACAACACTCTTATAAAATAGAACTCTTGACACCCTGCTCCCACCCAATATGTCCTTCCCCATATTTTTCACCTAAGAAAAATGACATTACCTTGGGAGTCATCATTGATTCCTCCTTCTCTCTCATTCCCCAGATTCAATCCATCAGCAAATCCTGACCATTCTACATCCAATATGAATTTCTAATTCATCCATTTCTTCCACCTCCACTTTTACTACCCTATACCAAAGGAAACTCATCTCTTGCCCAAATTGTAAGGTAAGGTAGTCATTTAAAAATGGAAGGTAAGTCATGTCACTCTCCTGATCAAAAGCCTCTCTTGGCTTCCCATCACATTTAAAATTCAAACTCCTACCTGATATGGCCCTGTGGATTTCTTCTGCTCTTCTCCCCTCAACTCACTATGCTTCATCCGTGTTGGCCTTCTATATTTGTGTTATGTGTCAAGCTCTCTCGAGCCTCAGAACTCTTTCATTTGTAGTTCCCTCTACCTAAAATGCTTTTCCACTGGGTTCTTCACATGTGTGATTCCTTTTAAACCTTCAAATCCTGAGTCAAATGTTACTTCCTCATAGAGGTGTTCCCTAACTTCCCTATCTAAAGTGAAAAGTGTAAGTGAGATTGCTCAGTCGTGTCCAACTCTTTGCAACCTCATGGACTGTAGCCTGCCAGGTCCCTCCATCCATGGGATTTTCCAGGCAAGAATACTGGTGTGGGTTGCCATTTCCTTCTCCAGGGGATCTTCCCACCCCAAGGATCGAACCAGGGTCTCCTGCACTGCAGCCAGACTCTTTCTCTCTGAGCCACCAGGGAAGTGCCTATCTAAAGTAGTTCCATCTTACTATTTTCTATCAGATTTCTTCAAAGGTATTGCCACAGTGTACAAGGCCATGAGGTCAAAGACCTTGTCTTTCTTATTTACCATCGTATCCCAGAACCTAGCATAGTTCTTGGCACTGTGCCTGTCATTAGGCTCAATAGATGCACAACAGGTATTTGTTGAAATGATGACTTGATGAATAGGAGTTGTCCAAAACCCCTTTTAGTGGCTGAGAGGAGACGGGGAAGCAGTGAAGTTTGATGGGCCCAGCAAAGCTGCTAGTCCAAGTCTAGAGCCAGAGCTGTGGTCCTGAAGGGACAGCTAGAGGAAATGCTGTGCGTACATATTTGAGCCAAGACCTTAAGGAAGGATGGAACCGTTAGATGGCAAAAGGAAGATTGTAAAAGAGGACAGAGCCAAGGCTCAGAGGTAAAATGGAAACCTATTTGCAAGAGGAGTGAGTAGGCTGGGAGCAAATGAGAAGGACCCTAGGCAACTTTCAAGAACTTTACTAGAGAGAGAGGCTGCTGCCCAGCCAAAAGCAATAAGAATTGACTGAGAACTGAGAGTCTGTATGGCTGAAGACCACGAAGCCCATGTCAGTGATCTTCAAGCGTGGGTGATCTTCTCCAGCACGACTCAGAAAGAGTAGATTATAGGACTGACTTTGGGTGGAGGCTTATAGGGCAGGTGCAGCCAGGTGCAAGAACAAGCATCAAAGGAGAAAGAGCTGATGAACTGAGATCTTACAGTCTAAGGATGGAAAGTGGAGTTTAGAGTTTCTGAGATTGAGCAGTGAGTGATGAGGAGGTTCACAGCATGGCTAAGGCAGTGGCTGACATAGAGTAGAGCTGAAGATAATCTGAGATGAAGGAGCCAAGAAGCTAAGAGTTGGGACTTCCTTATGGGGCCCTCAGGTTAATGATGGGATAGGAGGTACAGACGAGTACTAGAATCTTCCATGGATCTAGGGTAGTGAACTGGATGTCAATAAATGATACAGTGAGGAAGCATAGAGGGTAAACTATGAGGATGAAAGAAGGAAGAAATTGTTTCACAAAAGTGAAAGAAGGGGACTAGGGAAAAGCTGGTGGGGTCTCTCTTGCTCTCTGAATTTGGGAGTAGAAACAACTCACACAGGAGGCAGCCCCAGGGGAAGTGTTTCCGTTTGGATTGTCCTCAGATCAGAGTCTGAGATAAGGAATCCAGTAAGTAAGTAAGTAAAGTCACTCAGTCGTATCCGACTCTTTGTGACCCCATGGACTGCAGCCCACCAAGCTCCTCAGTCCATGAGATTCTCCAAGCAAGAATACTGGAGTGAGTTGCCATTTCCTTCTCCAGGGGATCTTCCCGACCCAGGGATCGAACCCAGGTCTCCCACACTGGAGGCAGACGCTTTCACCTCTGAGCCACCAAGGAATCCAGTGGAAGTAGTCTATTTAGGAGTTGATTATAGGAAATTCCCATAAAGGAGTAGAGAAGTGAAGTAGGGGAGGGAAGAAAGCCAGTAAAGGAGTGTATTATAAAGCAAATTACCACTCTGGGTCAGTTCAGTTCAGTTGCTCAGTCATGTCCGACTCTTTGCAACCCCATAAATTGCAGCATGCCAGGCCTCCTTGTCCATCACCAACTCCTGGAGTTCACTCAGACTCACGTCCATCGAGTCCATGATGTCATCCAGCCATCTCATCCTCGGTCATCCCCTTCTCCTCCTGCCCTCAATCCTTCCCAGCATCAGAGTCTTTTCCAATGAGTCAACTCTTCGCATGAGGTGGCCAAAGTACTGGAGTCTCAGCTTTAGCATCATTCCGTCCAAAGAGATCCCAGGGCTGATCTCCTTCAGAATGGACTGGTTGGATCTCCTTGCAGTCCAAGGGACTCTCAAGAGTCTTCTCCAACACCACAGTTCAAAAGCATCAGTTCTTCAGTGCTCAGCCTTCTTCACAGTCCAACTCTCACATCCATACATGACCACAGGAAAAACCACAGCCTTGACAAGACAGACCTTAGTCGGCAAAGTATATCTCTGCTTTTGAATATGCTATCTAGGTTGGTCATAACTTTTCTTTCAAGGAGTAACCATCTTTTAATTTCATGGCTGCAGTCACCATCTGCCATGATTTTGGAACCCCCAAAAATAAAGTCTGACATTGTTTCCACTGTTCCCCCATCTATTTCCCATGAAGTGATGGGACCGGATGCCATGATCTTCGTTTCCTGAACGTTGAGCTTTAAGCCAACTTTTTCACTCTCCTCTTTCACTTTCGTCAAGAGGCTTTTGAGTTCCTCTTCACTTTCTGCCATAAGGGTGGTGTCATCTGCATATCTGAGGTTATTGATATTTCTCNCTTCATTTCTTTTCACAGCTATTTGCAAGGTCTCCCCAGACAGCCATTTTGCTTTTTTGCATTTCTTTGCCATGGGGATGATCTTGATCCCTGTCTCCTGTACAATGTCATGAACCTCATTCCATAGTTCATCAGGCATTCTATCTATCAGATCTAGGCCCTTAAATCTATTTCTCACTGCCACTGTATAATCATAAAGGATTTGATTTAGGTCATACATGAAAGGTCTAGCAGTTTTCCCTACTTTCTTCAATTTGAGTCTGAATTTGGAAAATAAGGAGTTCATGATCTGAGCCACAGTCAGCTCCTGGTCTTGTTTTTGTTGTAACAGGAGCTTAATCATGCCAGGGAATTCTAAGCACAATAGAACATGCATCTCACAGTTATCCCACCTAAGGGATAACCCTCTGCTATCAGTTACTGATTCAGAACTGTCTTAAGGAGGTCATTCATTCCCTGGTACTTCTAGCTTCCTCAATATACAGGCAAAGAGGGCTCTAGGAGCTGGAGAAAAAAAATTCCAGGCAGCGTCACAGGAGCTGGTAGTAGGAAGTTAGGCTAGCATGGAAAGACATAGGAAGAGCCCAGAGGCTATGGGTGGAGCACCGACAGCATCTAGTGATGTGCAAGCAGGAAGCCAGGACTCAGTCAGGGCAAAGAAGTGGACAGATCATGCTGCAGGAAGAGTGAGAGTGAATTTATTTTTGAGAGGACATCTAAAAAATAATTGTATATATTCTTTACTTCAATGTACAAATTCTTTAACATCTTATCATACTTAAACCATATTCAAATTATGCCAAATTATTCCGGAAATGTCCTTTACAACCAGTCTGTCCAAATCAGGATTCCGTCCCAAATCATGCATTCATCTGATTATGTCCCTGACATCTCCTTAACCTCAGAACATTGTTTTTTTTAAATTTCACAGTACACTGACTTATTGAAAAAGTGGGCCAGTTGTTCTGAAGCATGTCCCACTTTGAGGATTTGCCTGCATGTTTGCCTGTGGTATTATTTACCTTGTTCCTCAATTTCCCATACTTCCTGTAAACTGGACTTTAGGCCTAAAAGCTTGGTCACATCCCAGTCCAGTATCTTTGGCTAGAGTACAGCAATGTGCATTGTGTCACGCATTGCAGCACATGGCTGCTCCACTGGTAGGAACACTATGATGGCCCACTGGACCAGCATGACAGCAGCCAGACCCACGATAGAGTTATCTTTGCCTCCCAATGCTCAGAAGATAGTCTGTGGGGGTGGTTAAGAACCCATTTCCAATGCAGGGGATGAAGGTTTCATCCCTGGCTGGGGAACTAGGATCCCACATGCTCCAGGGCAACTAAGCCCACCTGCAACTAGAGAAGCCCACTTGCCACAGCTACTGAGCCCATGTGCTCTAGAGCATGTGCCGCAATTAGGGAGCCCTCGCAGCCAAGTTTTTGTTTTTTTGTTTTGTTTTGTTTTTTAATCTTTGAGCTATTTAGTTCGACACAGATGTCCCCATCAGCTATCCACACAATAATTTTAATCCCACTTGATAATTCTTGCCTGGATCAATGAATTCATGACATGTTTAAAAATGATTTCCTAATACCCTCTTACACTGTTGGTGGGAATGCAAACTAGTACAGCCACTATGGAGAACAGGGTGGAGATTCCTTAAAAAATTGGAAATAGAAGAATTGCCTTATGACCCAGCAATCCCACTGCTGGGCATACACACCGAGGAAACCAGAATGGAAAGAGACACGTGTACCCCAATGTTCATCACAGCACTGTTTATAGTAGCCAGGACATGGAAACAACCTAGATGTCCATCAGCAGATGAATAGATAAGAAAGCAGTGGTACATATGCACAATGGAGTATTACTCAGCCATTAAAAAGAATACATTTGAATCAGTTCTAATCGGGTGGATGAAACTGGAGCCTATTATACAGGATGAAGTAAACCAGAAAGGAAAACACCAATACAGTATACTAATGCATCTATATGGAATTTACAAAGATAGTAACAATAACCCCACATGTGAGACAGCCAAAGAGACATAGATGTATAGAACAGTCTTTTGGACTCTGTGGGAGATGGTGAGAGTGGGATGATTTGGGAGACTGGCATTGAAACATGTGTATTATCCTATGGAAACGGATCACCAGTCCAGGTTCAATGCATAAGACTCGGGGCTGGTGCACTGTGATGACCCAGAGGGATGAGATGGGGAGGGAGGAAGGAGGGGGGTTCAGGATGGGGAACACATGTACACCCATGGTGGATTCATGTGAATGTATGGCAAAAACCACCACAATATTGTAAAGTAGTTAGCTTCCAATTAAAATAAATAAGTTTATTTTTAAAAATAAATAAATAAAAATAAAATAAATTGATTAATTTAAAAAATGATTTCCTCATTATATCACTCCTTCTCTACTTACTAGCTAGCCTTCTTCAGGAAAGAACTTCCTTTTTTCAACCAGGGCAGCCTAGGGTGGTGGATAAGGGTATGAACTTTGGAGTCAGACTTTCTATTTTCAGCTCTTGGGCCCATCACTTGCTACCTGTGTGACTAAGTCACTTAACTGCTCAGTGCCTCAGTTTCCTCATCTGTAAAGTGTGGTTGCTATGGAAATTAAATAAGGAAGTATTACTAAGGGCTTTTCTGGTGGCTCAAATGGTAAAGAATCTGCCTGCCATGCAGGAAACCTGAACTTGATCCCTGCATCAGGAAGATCCCCTGGAGAAGGGAATGGCTACCCACTGCAGTATTTTTGGCTGGAGAATTCCATGAACAGAGGAGCCTGGGGGTCCTACAGTCCATGGGGCCACAAAGAGTCAGACGTGACTGAGCAACTAACATTAGTATTACTAAAGCAATCAGAATAAGGCCTGGTGCATGGTAAGAACTATGTGTTAAATAAACACAAAGTAAAATAAAGATATGGTTATTTAATTATGCTGAAATACAGTTCCTACTGAAAAGGCAGGATAAATGCGTAATTCTTTCCATTTAATTACCAAGTCTCAAAGTAAGGATTTGGTTTAATAGCTGCCACAAGGGGTGACAAATAAGCAGAATGAACATTAAAGAGCTCATGGAAAGATATGGGAGGGAGGGAAGCTGGGAGAAGAGCCCAGAATGAGGATATGTAGTGCTGGTTGGGGCTGGAGAAGGCGAGACCTGAAAATAGTCTAATCCCTTCCTTTTTTCTTCATTTTCCAGAGCCTCAGTCAAAATCACACAGAACCAGGGCACCTAAAGGAAATAGGAAACAGAGCTCCTACTTAGAGGACAGGTGCTTGGTCATTTATGCACATCTACAAAAGACATTCACATTTTCTCTTCATTTGCTGTTCTTACTATTGCATTGTTTTAATAGAATATATAATATAAAATAATACAGTAGTTCTCAAATTTATAAAACAGCTTGGAACAAAATAACACAAAATTTATTCTCGACCTATCATCCTGATCTGTTAAATAAAATAATGAGAGACTTCCCCGGTGGTCCAGTGGTTAAGACTCTGAGCTTCCACTGC
Organism: Aepyceros melampus; assembly: GCA_006408695.1. Classification (NCBI taxonomy): domain Eukaryota; kingdom Metazoa; phylum Chordata; class Mammalia; order Artiodactyla; family Bovidae; genus Aepyceros; species Aepyceros melampus. The sequence continues at coordinate 196,310 of SJXQ01005185.1, read as the reverse complement.
AGAGGTCACAGGTTCTCTTCCCTGGTTGGGGAACTAAAATCCTGCATGCCCTGCAGCCAAAAATAAAATAAAAATAAAATAATGAGCCCACATTTGGGGATCCACTTAAAAATGTTCCTAGATAAGGCTGGCTTCTTGAGTGTGGATCCCATGCAGTCCCATGGGGCCCCACACTCAATAGGGCCTGCTGCTGCTGCTGCTAAGTCACTTCAGTCGTGTCCGACTCTGTGCGACCCCATAGACGGCAACCCACCAGGCTCCCCCATCCCTGGGATTCTCCAGGCAAGAACACTGGAGTGGCTTAGTTTAGTCCTCTGCAGTCACCACCTTGGAATTCTTAATGGTTCTTGAACAAAGGACTCTGCATTTTCATTTTGCACTGAGCCCTGCAAATTTTGTAGCCATTCCTCTCCCTAAAGCCTCTCAGGGCCCCTGACCCTGACCTCAAACCAGCGGCCAGCCTGCACCCGCACAGAACAGCATAGGTAGGTAGCTTTTTGCATCTCTAAACTCTCTGCTTTTGAACTTTGGGACTGCTCCAAGCTTTGCTCTGCTTACTGGCAGCTTTTTCACTTGGTTGCCTGCATGGCTTGTTCCAATCTCTGTCCCCTCCTAGGGTTCCTTCTGGTCTTCAGAATCATTGATGAAATGATCTCTCAGTGGGCAGTGCTTCCACCCCCACCTCCAGAAAGAGGCTTTCACGGGAGCTGTGAGAATTGTCTGTCTTATCCTCTTCCCCCTCAGTCTGAGCATTCTCTGTGCTGCTTGTTGCTTGTTGCTAAAATAAGACACATGGCCAAGAAAAGAAAAGAAGCCTCCCTGCATTTTATTGATGTGTAGGCCAGCTCAGCTCTGAGGCTCTGGGACAGCTGAATGCAAGTGGGGGCTGGGTTGCAAGAGAAGGGAAGCAAAAAGAGGCAGTTTGAAAAAGAATGAGATTATCCAGTTCCACTCTGTCTCATCGCTGGAACTGCCTCTGTTTTACGCCAGCCAGATGAAAGCCTAAGTCTTAAGGAGCTCCAGGGAAGGCCACATCATGGGGCTTTTAATTATAAAAGATTCAAGATATTCTGCCCGTTTTCTGTTCATTTCCTGTCACCAAACATCATTCCACAAATAGTCCACTTTTTCAACACGCTAAATTCTAATCTTCATCCTTTTCCCATCTATGGTCCCCTGTGCTGTGCTTAGTCATTCAGTCGTGTCCGACTCTTTGTGACCCCGTGGACTATAGCTGGCTAGACTCCTCTGTCCATGGGGATTCTCCAGGCAGGAATCCTGGAATGGGTTGCGATGGCCTCCTCCAGGGGATCTTCCCAACTCAAGGATCAAACCCAGGTCTCCTGCATTGTGGGTGGATTCTTTACCATCTGAGCCACTAGGGAGGCTGTATTTAATACAGTCGTCCCCCATTGTCCATGGAGATTGGTTCCAAGACTCCTATGAATACCAAAATCCACAGATGCTCAAGTCCCTTATGCAAAGTAGCAGTGTATAAGCTAGGCACATCCTCCCATAGACTTTGTCATCTTTAGGTGCTTATAATACCTAATACCATATAAAGGCTATGTAAATAGTTGCCAGAGAGTAGAAAATTCAAGCTTTACTTTTTTGAAATTTCTGGAATTCTTTTTTCTAGTATTTTCATCCACAGTTGGTTGAATCTGCAGATGAGAACTTGTGGATACAGACAGCCAACTGTGTATGTTATTCCTGTTCTGTTGCCTTACTGTATACACACACACACACACACACACACACACAATTATTGTTCTATTTGAATAAGGCTTTCTGTCTAAGATCAGGCCTTTAGGGACATCTTTGGTGGTCCAGTGGCTAACACTCTGAGCTCCCAATGCAGAGGCATGGGGTTCAATCCCTGGTCTGGAAACTAGATCCCACATGTCACAACTAAAGACCTCTCAAGCCACAAGGACAATGGAAGATCCTGTGTGCCACAGCTGAGACCCAGCATGTGTGTGCATGCATTTCAGCCATGTCAGACTCTTTGCAACCCTGTGGACTATGGGCCGCCAGATTCCTCTGTCCATGGGATTCTCCAGGCAAGAATACTGAAGTGAACTGTCATGTGTTCCTCCAGGGGATCTTCCCAATCCACGGATGGAACTCGCATCTCTTACATCTCCTGCATTGGCAGGCGAGTTCTTTAAAAAGAATCTTAAAAAGCAGAGACATTACTTTGCCAACAAATGTCCATCTAGCCAAAGTTACGGTTTTTCCAGTAGTCATGTATGGATGTGAGAGTTGGACCATAAAGAAAACTGAGCACCAAAGAACTGATGCTTTTGATCTATGGTGTTGGAGAAGACTCTTGAGAGTCCCTTGGATGGCAGGGAGATCAAACCAGTCAATCCTAAAAGAAATCAGTCCTGAATATTCATTGGAAGGACTGATGCTGAAGCTGAAACTCCAATACTTTGGCCACCTGGTGTGAAGAACTGACTCATCAATTCTTCTGATGAGAAAAACTGAGAAGACCCCAATGCTGGGAAAGATTGAAGGCAGGGGGAGAAGGGGAAGACAGAGGATAAGGTGGTTGGATGGCATCACCGACTTGATGGACATGAGTTTGAGCAAGCTCCAGGAGTTCTTGATGGACAGGGAAGCCTGGTGTGCTGTAGCCCATGGGGTTGCAAAGAGTCAGACACAACTGAGCAACTGAACTGAACTGAGCCCACCTAGGAAGCCCAGGACCGAGCACAGCCAAATAAATAAAAATAAACATTTGACCAAAAAAAAAGATAATGTCTTTTGTCCTTCTTCCTTTGGTTCACTCTCTTTCCTTACCAGGAGAACAAAGTTTTCATTAGGGCTGGGATAATCCCCAACAGTATATTTCATTTGTTCATTTCATTTTTGTAAGTAAAATAATAACAGTAGAAAAAGAAGTAGTAGTACTGATACTAGTAGTCACAATGGTGGTTGCCTCTTATATGCATGGCACGGTCTGTTCATTGCTAATTCTAATGACAACTCAATGATTTAGGTTTTATTGGCCCCATTTTATAGACAGGGAAACTGAGGTGTAGAAATGAAGGGAACTTGCCCCAAGTGGTCACCTTTTAAAAAACAGAACTGGGATGCTTAATGCTACTCTGTTGACACCAGTGCTAATCACCACACTGCCTCAGTCTCCTCTCTGTTTAAAATAGAGGGACCATAGCATTTTCGTTTGTTTGATCAGAGCTCCATTCACTGGATAACCATAGAATTTCCACTCCATTTCCCTGGTGGCTCAGATGGTAAAGAATCTGCCTGCAATTTGGGAGACCTGGGTTTGATCCCTGAGTTGGGAAAATCCCCTGGAGGAGGGCATGGCAACACACTGCAGTATTCTTGCCTGAAATCTCCACAAACAGAGGAGCCTGGTAGGCTGCAGTCCATGGGGTCACAGAGAGTTGGACACGACTGAGCAACTAAGCACACATTTACATGCAGACATCAAATGTTGGACTGCCCCTCCAATGAGCCCTCTTCTTTCTATCATGTTATATATTAGCTTTCACCAGCTGCTTGTTATGTAAGATGTTGCATGTGACATCTGTTTTGCCTTCTTTCTTACATTCCTGAAACCTTTGAAAGATCTTTTTAATGTCCTCATCCCCTCATTCAATTTCTACTTTGTAGGTCTAGCCCTCCTTTGATATTTCTCTGTACAGCACTTCCCTGGCCTTCCCTTTCAGCTCTCTGTCCTGTTTTTTCCCATTACCTCTTCGTTGTCAGGCCCTTTCCACAGCCACCCCCTCCCAATACTGCATAGCCCAAGTGCAGTGACATGACTCCTCCTTTCAGTTTTTCAGTGTTGGCAGGAGGAATTTCAAGCCTGCCCCTGAGTTGTGCTCTTCTGGTATCTTACTTTGAAACACAAAAGCATTAAATTGTAAATCAATTCTGCATTGATCAAGGCTGGCTCCCATCCCCACTGCCTGGCTGCGGCCTCTGAATACTGAAACTGTGAGTTTTCTTCTGTGCTGGCTCTATTGTTGCACAAGGCCAAGAAAAGGTCCTCATCAACGAAACTGCACACCTTGTTGGCAGGAGTCAGGCAGGAAAGCTGGCAGCCAAAACTCATGTGGCTCTACCTTTCTTTTCTAATGAAAACTTTAACCTTTCTAATTTGTTTCCTTTTTATTGCCCTATGCCTATTGCATCTTATTCTCTCAAGTGCAGTCAGACAGTCCTTATTCCCCACATTTGCATTTTTTCTCCTTTCCTCCTGTTCTGCTCCCTTGTCCCTTTTGTTTGATTCTCACTTCAGCTTCTCCAGATTATTCTTCTAGCTTTTAAAAAATATTCAGCAAGTGCTTATTGATGCCTACTGTGTGCCAGCTGCTAAACTAACTGCCTGGTCCCTGCCCTCAAGGAGTTCAGTATTTCCATGTGCACTGAATACTTGGGCAACCCCTGGGTGGAAGAAAGGAACATGTCATTTGGTCAGCCATCTATATGCATATACATATACATGGAGTTCAGAGGAATGCACAAAATGGCCTTTATTCCCAGTTTAAATCACACTTTCTAACTGATATGAATCAATAGGACATGTCGATTTTGAGTGGCCTCTTACTCCTCCCAAAGGAGAAGAGGGCAGCAGAGGATGAGATGGTTCGATGGCATCACCCAACTCAGTGGACATGAGTTTGAGCAAACTTTGGGAAACAGTGGAGGACAGGGAAGACTAGAGTGCTGCAGTCCATGGGGTCACAAAGAGTCACATAGACTCAGCAACTAAACAACAGCCACAGCTTACTACTCCACTCAATTCTCAGTCCCTCTGTGGGCACAAGATCTCTGTTCTAGACCCTTCAGATCACACTTCTCCCTCTTGCAGTCAGTGGGAAAACCCTTGCTGTCTCTTCTCTCCACCCCAATGGATCTCTGGGAACTTCCCTTTCTGAAATGGGTGTCTAAGATTTGGTTGGCATCTGGCTTCATCCAGTTCCAAAATTTAATGGGGATGGGGAAGCCCTTCCAGTTCTGCGAGTGGAGGAAATGCAGAGGAGAAACTAAAGACGGTCTTTGGCATGGAATATCTTTGAGAAACCTGAACATTCTACACTGCCAGAACTGATATTCTTTTAGCCTCCTTTTTTTTTTTTTTTTTGGTCTATTGTGATGCCAAAGCCATTTACTGATACAATGGACAGGGGATGGTGAGGGACAGGGACATGGACATCACCAGATGGTCAACACTGAAATCAGATTGATTATATTCTTTGCAGCCAAAGATGGAGAAGCACTATACAGTCAGCAAAAACAAGACCAGGAGCTGACTGTGGCTCAGATCATGAACTCCTTATTGCCAAATTCAGACTTAAATTGAAGAAAGTAGGGAAAACCACTAGACCATTCAGGTATGACCTAAATAAAATCCCTTATGATTATATAGTGGAAGTGACAAATAGATTCAAGGGATTGGATCTGATAGACAAAGTGCCTGAAGAACTATGGATGGAGGTTCGTGACATTATACAAGAGGCAGTGATCAAGACATCCCAAAGAAAAAGAAATGCAAAAAGACAAAATGGTTGTCTGAGGAGACCTTACAAATAGCTGAGAAAAAAAGAGAAGCGAAAGGCAAAGGAAAAAAGGCAAGATATATCCATTTGAATGCAAGAGTTCCAAAGAATAGCAAGGTGAGATAAAGCCTTCCTCAGTGAGCAATGCAATGAAATAGAGGGAAAGAATAGAATGGGAAAGACTAGAGATTTCTTCAAGAAAATTAGATACCAAGGGAACATTCAGGCAAAGACAGGCACAATAAAGGACAGAAATGGTATGGACCTAACAGAAGCAGAAGATATTAAGAAGAGGTGGCAAGAATACACAGAAGAACTATACAAAAAAGATGTTCATGACCCAGATAACCATGATGGTGTGATCACTCACCTAAGCCAGACATCCTGGAATTCAAAGTAAAATGGGTCTTAGGAAGCATCACTATGAAAAAAGGTAGTAGAGGTGATGGAATTCCAGTCGAGCTATTTCAAATCCTAAAAGATGATGCTGTGAAAGTGCTGCACTCAATATGCTAGCAAATTTGGAAAACTCAGCAGTGGCCACAGGACTGGAAAAGGTCAGTTTTCATTCTAATCCCAAAGAAAGGCAATGCCAAAGAGTGTTCAAACTACCACACAATTGCACTCAGTTCACACGCTAGTAAAGTAATGTTCAAAATTCTCCAAGCCAAGCTTTAACAGTATGCGAACAATAAAATTCCAGATGTTCAAGCTGGATATAGAAAAGGCAGAGGAACCCGAGATCAAATTGCCAACATCCACTGGATCATCAAAAAAGCAAGAGAGTTCCAGAAAAACATATACTTCTGCTTTATTGACTATGCCAAAGCCTTTGACTGTGTGGATCACAATACACTGTGGAAAATTCTTCAAGAGATGGAAATACCATACCACCTGATCTGCCTCCTGAGAAATCTGTATGCAAGTCAAGAAGCAACAGTTAGAACTGGACATGGAACAACATACTGGTTCCAAATTGGGAAAGAGTACGTCAAAGCTGTATATTGTCACCCTGCTTATTTAACTTCTATGCAGAGTACATCATACAAAATGCTGGGCTGGATGAAGCACAAGCTGGAATCAAGATTGCCAGGAGAAATATCAATAACCTCAGATATGCAGATGACACCACCTTTATGGCAGAAAGTGAAGAAGAACTAGAGAGCCTCTTGATGAAAGTGAAAGAGGAGAGTGAAAAAGTTGGCTTAAAAGTCAACATTCAGAAAACTAAGATCATGGCATCGGTCCTATCACTTCATGGGAAATAGATGGGGAAACAATGGTAACAGTGAGAGACTATTGAAAGTAGATGGATTCAGCATCTATTTTAAAGGCAAAGCCAGTTAAAGTGAATAAGATGCGCTGATGAATTGAAAGTGGAATGTGAGAGAGGGTTAAGGAGTCTTTCAGCTTGAGCAACTGGGTGAATAGAGATGACATTTATTGAGATGGGGAAGAGTGGGAGAGCCATGGGTTCAAGGATCAGGGAAATCCTGAGTTGAGTTGGGGACTTTTTTAATTTGAAATGCCTATTAGATGTCTAAATGCTCAGGTGAAGAAGTTTGTACCAAGGAAATACATATCAAACAAAGGGGTACAAAGTGTATGGATGGAAAGCGGGAGTTCCTGAGAAGCAAGAAGGATTCCAACGACACCTAGGCAGAGCACATCACACTGTCAAAAATGGAAAGAGCTGATACATTTTTTTTTCTCATTATTTCCCCAACCAGGACCTGGCAAATTTCCAAACCATATGAATTGGAGTGGGTTTTGTTACTGGAAGGAAACTTATGACAAACCTAGACAGCATATTAAAAAGCAGGGACATCACTTTGCAGACAAAGGTCCATCTAGTCAAAGCTATGTTTTTTCCAGTACTCATGTACAGATGTGAGAGTTGGACCATAAAGAAGGTTGAGCACCATAGAATTTATGTTTTTGATCTGTGGTGCTGGAGAAGACTCTTGAGAGTCCCTTGGACAGCAAGGAGACCAAACCAGTCAATCCTAAAGGAAATCAGTCCTGAATATTCATTGGAAGGACTGATGCTGAGGCTGAAGGTCCAATTCTGTGGCCACCTGATACAAAGAGCCGACTCATTGGAAAAGACCTTGCTGTGGGGGAAGATTGAGGGCAGGCGGAGAAGTGAGTGGCAGAGAATGAAAAGGTTGGATGGCATCACCGACTCAATGGACATGAGTTTGAGCAAAGCCCAGGGGATAGTAAAGGACAGAGGAGTTTGGCATGCTGCAGTCCGTGGGGTCGAAAAGAGTTGGAGAGAACTTAGCGACTGAACAATTGTTACTGTAAATCAAGGTAGGTAAATGAACAATGAACTTTGGCCATCTCATGTGAAGAGTTGACTCATTGGAAAAGACTCTGATGCTGGGAGGGATTGGGGGCAGGAGGAGAAGGGGACGACCGAGGATGAGATGGCTGGATGGCATCACCGACTCAATGGACATAAGTTTGAGTAAACTCTGGGAGTTGGTGATGGACAGGGAAGCCTGGCGTGCTGCAGTCCATGGGGTTGCAAAAGAGTTGGACAGAACTGGGCAACTGAACAACAACACGATGCCAAAAAAGTCTTTGGTCATTTCAGTTCAGTTCAGTTCAGTCTCTCAGTTGTGTCCAACTCTTTGCAACCCCATGAATCACAGCACGCCAGGCCTCCCTGTCCATCACCAACTCCCGGAGTTCACCCAGACTCACGTCCATTGAGTCGGTGATGCCATCCAGCCATCTCATCCTCGGTCGTCCCCTTCTCCTCCTGCCCCCAATCCCTCCCAGCATCAGAGTCTTTTCCAATGAGTCAACTCTTCACATGAGATGGCCAAAGTTCATTGTTCATTTACCTACCTTGATTTACAGTAACAATTGTTCAGTCGCTAAGTTCTCTCCAACTCTTTTCGACCCCACGGACTGCAGCATGCCAAACTCCTCTGTCCTTTACTATCCCCTGGGCTTTGCTCAAACTCATGTCCATTGAGTCGGTGATGCCATCCAACCTTTTCATTCTCTGCCACTCACTTCTCCGCCTGCCCTCAATCTTCCCCCACAGCAAGGTCTTTTCCAATGAGTCGGCTCTTTGTATCAGGTGGCCACAGAATTGGACCTTCAGCCTCAGCATCAGTCCTTCCAATGAATATTCAGGACTGATTTCCTTTAGGATTGACTGGTTTGGTCTCTTGCTGTCCAAGGGACTCTCAAGAGTCTTCTCCAGCACCACAGATCAAAAACATAAATTCTATGGTGCTCAACCTTCTTTATGGTCCAACTCTCACATCTGTACATGAGTACTGGAAAAAACATAGCTTTGACTAGATGGACCTTTGTCTGCAAAGTGATGTCCCTGCTTTTTAATATGCTGTCTAGGTTTGTCATAAGTTTCCTTCCAGTAACAAAACCCACTCCAATTCATATGGTTTGGAAATTTGCCAGGTCCTGGTTGGGGAAATAATGAGAAAAAAAAATGTATCAGCTCTTTCCATTTTTGACAGTGTGATGTGCTCTGCCTAGGTGTCGTTGGAATCCTTCTTGCTTCTCAGGAACTCCCGCTTTCCATCCATACACTTTGTACCCCTTTGTTTGATATGTATTTCCTTGGTACAAACTTCTTCACCTGAGCATTTAGACATCTAATAGGCATTTCAAATTAAAAAAGTCCCCAACTCAACTCAGGATTTCCCTGATCCTTGAACCCATGGCTCTCCCACTCTTCCCCATCTCAATAAATGTCATCTCTATTCACCCAGTTGCTCAAGCTGAAAGACTCCTTAACCCTCTCTCACATTCCACTTTCAATTCATCAGCGCATCTTATTCACTTTAACTGGCTTTGCCTTTAAAATAGATGCTGAATCCATCTACTTTCAATGCCTCCTCTGCTGCCACCCTAGTTGACACCTCCATCATCTCTTAGTTGGACTCACACAGTAATCTCCTGTCTTGTCTCCCTGCTTCACCCCGCACAATCCATTATCTCCACCACAGCCAGAGGGATGCTTGTAAAAGGTCAATCTGATATTGTCAATCCCCAGATCAAAACACTCTAATAGCTTTCCATCACAATTAGGGAAAAGTACAAAGTTCTTATCCCAGTCTGCAAGGCCTGCTGCAGATTGGCCCTTGGCTACCTCTGGCCTCATTTCCTACCACCTCTCCTTTTAACTCACCTTACTTGGGTGGCCTCCTTTGCTGTTTTCAATCATTCAAACACCTCCAGGCCTTTGCACTCTGTCTCCCTAACTTAAAATATATTTCTCCTAAATTCCACATGACTCACATCTTTATTTTATTCAGGACTGTTCAGTCCTTGGAGGGCCTCTCCTGCCCCTACTCTCTAAAATATTACTGTACCCCATCACTTCCTATCTTATTAACCTGCTCCATTTTTCTTCATATTAATATGTAATTATATGTGTAATTGTTTGTTATCTAATTATCATCAGAATACAAGCTTTATGAGGGTAGAAATGTCATCTGTTTTACTCATTTCTGTATTCTCAGCTCCTAGAACACTGTCTGACACATACTCAGAGCTCAATAAATATTTGTTAAAATGAGTGAATGATTATGTGAAAGGGGCCTATTTTAGCAGCCTCTCTTGGATCCACCCTTCAATTCACACATGTATTGTTCTGTATAGAGAGTCTAGGAGGTGGGTCCAACTGAGAAACTATGTGTTTAGAAGCCCAGTGAGCTTCTGGGGAAAGATGTTATCCTAATGGAAGAAAGAATGAACATCTAAGATTCCTCCTAGACCTCAGAGTTGAGGGACAGGAAAGATTTTGAATATAAGTCTCAAGTTGTAATTAATTTAAAAGGAAGAAGTAACAGAAACCCAAGTCAATCCACTTTAAGAAGAAAAAAAAAAGATTGCTTTGGTTCAGTTGACTCGTTTGAAAAGACCCTGATGCTGGGAGGGATTGGGGGCAGGAGGAGAAGGGGACGACAGAGGATGAGATGGCTGGATGGCATCATGGACTCAATGGACGTGAGTCTGAGTGAACTCAGAGTTGGTGATGGACAGGGAAGCCTGGCGTGCTGTGATTCATGGGGTCGCAAAGAGTCGGACACGACTGAGCGACTGAACTGACTAACTGACTTGGTTCAAAAAGCTAGGAAAGAGAGTGGGATGCTCAAAGGAACCAGGATTGGAGACTCAACATTGTCAGAACACTCTATGTTTTATCTCTCCTTATCTCTGCTTCTCATTCCCCATTTGTTTCATCTTTCTTGTATACTGGTCTTCTCCACATTGTAGGAAACATGGCTTCCAGCAGACAAAGCCAAGCTTCTGTCTCCCAGAGTCCATAGCCCTGTCCCAGGCAACATTTCTTTTTTTTTTTTTCCAGGCAACATTTCTGACTGGCCTTTTTTGGGTCATGTGTCCATCATTTCATCCAATCTCTGTCTCTAGGAGAATGGGTATTCTGTGATTGACAAGCTCTAGTTCACATACTCCTCCCTGAGACCAGGAGTAGAGGCTACAACCAGTTGACGGGGAGTGGGAAAGCTTGCTGGAGAGACCAAAAACCAAATAACAACAACACAAAGCCTACCAGAGGGCCACTACCCTGGTTATCTTATGATCCAGCTCCCAGGACTCATACCTGAGTCCTAAATAGAGAGGGCTTTGTAAAAGTAAGTACCAATTTAAAAGACTATTTCACTATAATCTCTATGGGGCATTGAATACACAGGGCACATCAGAAGCATTGGCTTTAGTAGTTCCAGTTGGGTGGGAAGCAGCTTTGTGACAGCAGCAGCAGCCACCTCAATGCATAAATGCCTTTGTTAAGGGCATCAGAAGCCTTGGCAGCAGATTATCACCCCAGGGAGCTAGAAAAAGAATGGAGGAAATGGTGGAAGCCACTGGGGAGGTGAAAGGATTTTGTTAATGAACCTATGTGACAGACATCTGGGAAATTAGCAGAAATAGTTGGATTAGTGAAAGGCTTTGAAGAGGGCAAACACAGGTAAGGGCAGAGTCAGAGAAATTCCTTTTTGTGATTATATTGTGAACTTGATTTCTCTTCCAATCTCTTTGCCAGGTCAGAAGGATGTCCACAGACCACAGGAAAGGAAGGAACAGAGACAGTAGATCACCTAGTGTTATGTCACCCCCTAGAGCCTGTAGTATTGTGCTGGAGTCAGAATCTGTGAAACTGCCTCTCTCTGGGAAGCTTCCAAACAGGGCAGAGAGGGACTTCCCCGCTGGTCCAGTGGTTAAGAATCTGCCTGCCAGTGCAGGGACAAGGAGTTGATCCCGGGTTCAAGAAAGCCTATGTGCCACAACTACTGAGTCTGCATGCCGCAGCTGCTTGTGCACCCGGAGCCTGTGCTCCACAACAAGAGAAGCCACCCTGTGCACCGAAATGAAGAGGAGTCCACGCTCGCCTCAACTAGACAAAACCCACACACAACAGTGAAGACCCAGCACAACCAAAAGTAAAGAAAGAAAAGAAACAGTAGCTAAGCTAAGAATCTGCCTCGCAATGCTGGGGTCGCGAGTTTGATCCCTGGTCTGGGAACTCAGATCCCACGTGTAGATCTGATTTATATTCTAAGGGTAGGTAGAGATCCCCTGAGCCCTTGCACCATAGTTAGAGTCTGTGTGCCACAACACAAGATCCCATGTGCCACAACTGAGGACTGCCACAGCCAAAAAAGAAATAAATATTAAAAACAGGGCAGAGGGCAAATGGGTCCCGGTCTTGAGATCCACTTGCACATCCTTGGCTGAGCTACGGTGTGGCCCCACCTAGCTTTTCTGATTCAGGAGATACATGTCACGCTTGGATTTTATCTCCACCAATTTCCCTCTTCTTGGCTTGAAGGCCAGCCACAGACCAATACTGCCATTAAACCTGGGTTCTCCTGACACCACCTTCTGCCTGATTTGGACGTCTGCAGGATTCCTCTCACCTGTCTATTCAGACTCCAGACCTTGTCTGTGTCCTCCAGTTTGGTTTTTATACCCTGGATTCAGACCTTGGCTTCAACCTCATAACTCATGGCAACTAGCTCCCTGGGCATTCATTCTAGTTTCCCTATTCACCTGCTGGCCCAGCCCGGCTGTGAGTCCCAGCTTGTTTGGCAGCCACCCATGACCTAGCACTGACCGTGTCCACCTTACCTCCCATTGTCCCTTGAATTGCTTTCTCTACCTACCCTTAGAATATAAAGATGCTGCTCACGTTGATACATAATGTCTTCATATTTCAGCAGCTTGTCTGGCTGGAGGAACCTTCATAACCTCCTCTGGCAATCCATCCACTGTCTAATCATGCTGATAGTCAAAGTTCTTCCTTCTGTCATACCATTTAGTAGAAGTCTGAGTGCTGGCGAACAATCATCATTCTAAATGTCACCCACCTGGGAGAAATGAGAACAGTGATCCTCAGGGGCTGCACTATTTGGAATGTGCCCAGAATGTAGAAACACCTGTTTGAGATAAAAATAGTGGACCTCTGAACATATATCATTGATAGACCTAGGGAACTCTTATAGTCACTCCCAGGGATTATAAGGGTAAAATGAGGAACCAATATGGTAACTCTGTGGCTCCTGAGCAAGGCCTGAGGTTCTTGAGGAAGAAATCCTCAAACTGGAAGGAGAGAAAGGTACCCTTCTGTGGCTGGACAGAGGCAGGCGGATCACTCAGCTAATTCAATGTGTGATGTCCAGTTCTGTGCTTAGCTAAATAGATCCCCATGTTCATTCATTTTTGTGTCTCCCCATTTCAACTGTCACCACCCTCTGTGCTCAAGTTCAGGCACCCAGCTCCTTCTGCCTAGACCATCACCATGTGTGCGTGTGCTAAGTCAGTTCAGTCGTGTCCGACTCTTTGTGACTCTATGAACCTTAGCCCGCCAGGCTCCTCCTCCATGGGACTCTCCAGGCAGGAATCCTGTGGGCTGCTGTGCCCTCCTCCAGGGATCTTCCCCACCCAGGGTTCGAACCTGCACCTCTTACCTGTCCATCTGCCTTGGCAGGTGGATTCTTTACCACTAGCACCACCTGGGAAAACAATCACCATGGTTCCTATCTGGTTTCCCTTCTTGTTTACTCTTGTTTCCTTCCGTTCTATTTTCTTCACAGCAGTAAGGAAAGAGCAGAGTGATCTTTTAAAAATGTAAATCAGATCATGCCACTCTCCTGCTTAAAATCCTTCAACAGCTTCTCATTTCACTTCGAAGAAAATCCAAACTCCTTCCCATGACTCATAAGGTCCTCCAGGATCAACCCCCTGCCTGCCTCTCAGTCCTCTTCTGTCCCCCTTGCTCACTATGCTCTACGTGCCGAGCTCTTCCTTCTCTTAAGGGTCTTTACACATGTGGCTCCTTTTGCCTGCAGGGCTCTTTCCTAGGCTTCGCTCAAGGCTGGATCCTTCTCAGTTTTTAGTTCACAGCTAAAATGTCACCTCTTTAGAGAGGTTTTCCTGGCCACCAGAGAGAACTTCTCTCTCTGTTTATTTCCTTCTTTAGCATCTACAACAATTGCAATTGGATATCCCTGGTGTCTCAGATGGTAAAGAGTGTGCCTGCAATGCAGAAGACCTGGGTTCAATCCCTGGGTCAGGAAAATCCACTGGAGAAGGGAATGGCAACCCTTTCCAATATTTTTGCCCGGAGAATTCCATGGACAGAGGAGCCTGGGGCCTGGTGAGCTACAGTCCATGGGATCCCAAAGAGTCAGACATGACCAAGTGACACACGCACACACACAGACACACGCACACACACACACAATTGCGATTGTTTGACACGTTTGTTTATTCAAACTCAGTCTTCCTCACTAGAATGTAAGTTCCAAGAGGACAATGCCATACTATCCCTAGCCTTAACACATGTGTGAGTGCTAAGTCACTTCAGTCATATCCAACCCTGCAACCCCATGGACTGTAGTGCGCCATTCTCCTCTATCCATGGAATTCTCCAGGCAAGAATTCTGGAGCAAGTTGCCATGCTCTCCTCCAGGGGATCTTCCCAACCCAGGAATGAACCCACATCTCATCTGCACTGTAGGTGGATTCTTTACCACTGAGCCACTGGGGAAGACCCAGCCTTGGCACAGTACCTGGCATTTAATAGGCATTCAATATGTGTATGCTGAATTCCTTTTTTTAATAGTAAATGCTCAACATGTAATTTTTAAATGAATGAGTGGGTTAAAAGTAGAGGGAACTCCATGGAAATTTAAAAGAAAACAAAAGAATATTATCAACAACTCTATGTCCACCAATTTGATAACTCAGATGAAATACACCAATGCCTTGAAAGACACAGTTACTAGAACTCAGACAAGGTGAAATAGTAATCTGAAAAGGCCTATATCAACTAAAGAAATTGAATCAATAATTAATAACCTTCCAAAAGAGAAAGCACAGACCCAGATGGTTTCACTGGTGAATTCTAACAAACATTTAAAGAATAAATTATATCAATTCTCTAAAATGTGTTTCAGGGGAAAAAAAGCACAGGGAATCCCTCCTAACTTGTCCTATGAAGCCAGCATTACCATAATATTAAACCCAAATAAAGATATTACAAGAAAGGAAAAGTACAAACCAGCATCTCTCATAAGCATAGATGCAAAGATCTTCCCAGTTTGATCTATAGATTTAACTCAATCCGAACCAACTTCCCAGAGCATTACTTTGTGGATATAGACAAACTGATTCTAAGGCTTATATGCAAAAGCATAAGACCCAGTATAAACAACACAATTATGAAGACAAAGGTGAAGAAGAAAGTCAGAAGACTGACACTCTCCAACTGTAAGACCTACTATAATCAAGATGATGTGGTATTGGAAAAGGAGCAGACAATTAAATCAATATAACAAAACAGAGCACCCAGATGCAGACTCACACAGGCTGGGGAGAGAAGAGAAATAGGTGAGGGAGAATAAGAGGCACAAAATTCCAGTTTCAAAATAAATGAGTCCTGGATATGAAGTGCACAGGGTGGGAATATAGTCAATAATTAGTCAATAATTTTGATGATGACAGACGGTAACAAGACTTGTGGTGATCACTTTGAAATGTATAGAAATATCGATTCACTTCCCTTGTGGCTCAGCTGGTAAAGACTCCACCTGCAATGCGGGAGACCTGGGTTCAATCCCTGGGTTGGGAAGATCTCTTGGAGAAGGGAAAGGCTACCCACACCAGTATTCTAGCCTGGAGAATTCCATGGACTGTATAGTCCATCGGGGGTCACAAAGAGTCAGACATGACTGAGCGACTTTCACTTATGTTCTATAACAGGAATTAGCATAGTGTTGTAGGTAAATTATACTTCAAAAACAAACATACAAGGAAACCCATAGAAAAAAGATCAGATTTATAGCTACCAGAGGCAGAGGAGGAGGGAAGGGGAATTGGATGAAGGCAGGCAAAAGGTCAAATTTACCCTTATAAATAAGTATTAGGGATGTGTACAACATGATAGATATAATTAACACTGCTGTATGGTATATAGGAAAGTTGTTAAAAGAGTAA
This sequence comes from Aepyceros melampus, assembly GCA_006408695.1. Taxonomy (NCBI): domain Eukaryota; kingdom Metazoa; phylum Chordata; class Mammalia; order Artiodactyla; family Bovidae; genus Aepyceros; species Aepyceros melampus. The sequence continues at coordinate 180,261 of SJXQ01005185.1, read as the reverse complement.
ATCCTAAGTTTTCATCAGAAGAAAAATTTTTTTTCTGTTTTCCCTAATTTTGTATCTATAGGAAATGATTGATGTTCACTAAACATGTTAAATTACCACAGACATATTTGTGGTAGTCATTTCATGCTGTATATAAGTCAAATTACTATGCTGTACACCTTATACTAATACAGTGTTCTGTATGCCACTTGTATCTCAATAAAGCTGGAAGAAAAAAAGAAATAGACCCACACAAATATAGCTAACTGATCTTTGCCAAAAGATAAAAGCAATTCAATGAAGAAAGAATAGTCCTTTCAACAAATGGTGCCAGAACAACTAAACATACATCCACAACCAAAAGAAAAAAGAGAGAAAAAGAGCATAGACACTGACTTTATATTTTTCACAAAAAATAATTCAAAATGGATCTTAGACCTTTATGTAAAGGGCAGAACTATAAAAATTCTAGTAGGTAACATAAGAGAAAATGTGGGTGACCTTGGGTTTGGTAATGACTTTTTAGATAGAATACTAAAAGCATGGTCCATGAAAGAAAAAAATAGTAAATTGGACTTCATTAAAATTAAAAACATCTTCCTTGTTAAAGAAACTGCAGAAAATAAAAAGACAAGCCACAAACTATGGAAAATTATTTCCAAAACACCTAAGAGGTAAAGGACTCATATTCAAATATAGGAAAATCCCTAAAACTTAGGAAACAACCTAACTTAAAAACAGGTGAAAGAAACCTTACCAAAGAAGAGATATAGATGGCAAGTTGGCATATGAAAAGATGCTCAACATCCTGTCATTAGGGAATTGCAAATTAAAACAACGAGTTGCTACTCACTACATACCTATTAAGATGGCTAACTCCAGATATAAGCATCTGAATGCAGAGTTCCAAAGAATAGCAAGAAGAGATAAGAAAGCCTTCTTCAGCAATCAATGTAAAGAAATAGAGGAAAAGAACAGAATGGGAAAGACTAGAGATCTCTTCAAGAAAATTAGAGATACCAAGAGAACATTTCATGCAAGGATGGGCTCGATAAAGGACAGAAATGGTCTGGACCTAACAGAAGCAGAAGATATTAAGAAGAGGTGGCAAGAATACACGGAAGAACTGTACAAAAAAGATCTTCATGACCCAGATAATCATGATGATGTGTTGACTAATCTAGAGCCAGACATCTTGGAATGTGAAGTCAAGTGGGCCTTAGAAAGCATCACTACGAACAAAGCTAGTGGAGGTGATGGAATTCCCGTTGAGCTGTTTCAAATCCTGAAAGATGATGCTGTGAAAGTGCTGCACTCAATTTGCCAGCAAATCTGGAAAACTCAGCAGTGGCCACAGGACTGGAAAAGGTCAGTTTTCATCCCAATTCCAAAGAAAGGCAATGCCAAAGAATGCTCCAACTACCGCACAATTGCACTCATCTCACATGCTAGTAAAGTAATGCTCAAAATTCTCCAAGCCAGACTTCAGCAATATGTGAACCGTGAACTCCCTGATGTTCAAGCTGGTTTTAGAAAAGGCAGAGGAACCAGAGATCAAATTGCCAACATCCGCTGGATCATGGAAAAAGCAAGAGAGTTCCAGAAAAACATCTATTTCTGCTTTATTGACTATGCCAAAGCCTTTGACTGTGTGGATCACAGTAAACTGTGGAAAATTCTGAAAGAGATGGGAATACCAGACCACCTGACCTGCCTCTTGAGAAATCTGTATGCAGGTCAGGAAGCAACAGTTAGAACTGGACATGGAACAACAGACTGGTTCCAAATAGGAAAAGGAGTACGTCAAGGCTGTATATTGTCACCCTGCTTATTTAACTTATATGCAGAGTACATCATGAGAAATGCTGGACTGGAAGAAACACAAGCTGGAATCAAGATTGCTGGGAGAAATATCAATAATCTCAGATATGCAGATGACACCACCCTTATGGCAGAAAGTGAGGAGGAGCTAAAAAGCCTCTTGTTGAAAGTGAAAGAGGAGAGTGGAAAAGTTGGCTTAAAGCTCAACATTCAGAAAACGAAGATCATGGCATCTGGCCCCATCACTTCATGGGAAATAGATGGGGAAACAGTAGAAACAGTGTCAGACTTTGTTTTTTTGGGCTCCAAAATCACTGCAGATGGTGACTGCAGCCATGAAATTAAAAGGCGCTTACTCCTTGGAAGAAAAGTTATGACCAACCTAGATAGTATATTCAAAAGCAGAGACATTACTTTGCCGACTAAGGTCCGTCTAGTCAAGGCTATGGTTTTTCCTGTGGTCATGTATGGATGTGAGAGTTGGACTGTGAAGAAGGCTGAGCGCAGAAGAATTGATGCTTTTGAACTGTGGTGTTGGAGAAGACTCTTGAGAGTCCCTTGGACTGCAAGGAGATCCAACCAGTCCATTCTGAAGGAGATCAACCCTGGGATTTCTTTGGAAGGAATGATGCTAAAACTGAAGCTCCAGTACTTTGGGCACCTTATGCGAAGAGTTGACTCATTGGAAAAGACCCTGATGCTGGGAGGGATTGGGGGCAGGAGGAGAAAGGGACGACCGTGGATGAGATGGCTGGATGGCATCACAGACTCAATGGACGTGAGTCTGAGTGAACTCCGGGAGTTGGTGATGGACAGGGAGGCCTGGCGTACTGCGATTCATGGGGTCACAAAGAGTTGGACACAACTGCGCGACTGAACTGAACTGAAACTCCAGAACATTGATACCACCAAATGTTGGCAAGAAGGCTATGGAGCAACAGGAACTTTCATTTACTGCTGGTGGGAAGGCAAAATGGTTCAGCCACTTTGGAAGACAATTTGGCACTTTCTCACAAAACTAAACAGTCTTACTGTATAATCCAGCCACCACAATTCTTAGTATTTTTTAAATGATTTGGAAATTTGCTGCTGCTAAGTTGCTTCAGTCATGTCAAATTCTGTGCAACCCCATAGACGGCAGCCCACTAGGCTCCCCCATCCCTGGGATTCTCAAGGCAAGAACACTGGAGTGGGTTGCCATTTCCTTCTCCAATGCATGAAAGTGAAAAGTGAAAGTGAAGTCGCTCAGTCATGCCTGACTCTTAGATCCACACAAAAACCTGCACACAGTGTCTATTGCAGCTTTCTTTATAATTGCAAAACCTAGAAGTAATCAAGATACCTTCCAACAGGTAAGTTAATAAAATCTGGTACATCCAGATGATGGAATATTATTCAGCAATGAAAGAAGATGAGCATGAAAAGACACAGATATCACTTAACATATCTCTAAGAAGCCAGTCTGAAAAGGCTATATACTACATAATTCCAACTATATCACATTCTTAAAAAGGCAAAACTATAGAGAGTATGAAGATTAGTGGTTGCCAGGGGCTGGGGCTAAAGGAGAGGCATGAATAGGTAGAACCCAGGGAATTTGTAGGGCACTGAAATTATTCTCTATGATACTGTAATGGTGGGTACATGTCATTATACATTTTTAAAAATGCATAGAGTTGTACAGTACAAAGAATGAATCCTAATATAAGCTACAGACTTTAATAATAATGTATGGTTCATCAATTAAAACTAAAGTAGCACACTAATTCAAGATTTAATAATAGAGGTAACTGCGTGCAGAGGGAGAGGGGGCATATGTGCTCTCTGCTCAATTTTTCTGTAAATCTAAAACTGCTCTGAAAGATGGGAAAGTGTTAGTTGCTCAGTCGTGTCTGACTCTCTATGGACTGTAGCCCACCAGGCTCCTCTGTCCATGGAATTCTTCAGGCAAGAATACTAGTGTGGGTAGCCTTTTCCTTCTCCAGGGGATCTTCCCAACCCAGGGACTGAACCCCGGTCTCTTGCATCTCCCGCATTGCAGGCAGATTCTTTACTTTCTGAGTCACCAGGGAAGCCCAGTCAATTAATTTTTAAAAATGGAGGGAATGTGGGAGAAACAGTTCTGGAAGGGACAAGTGAGGAGACAGAAGGTCCTGACATTGCCCAGGAGATGAAGGTTGATGATTAAAGGGAGTTAGGTTCCAAAAGAATTGCAAAAACCCTCCTCCCACTAAAACCAGCAGTACGTGCTTCAATCCTACTCTATTCCAAGTTTTACATGACAGCTCAATCCCATGGGACAGTCTCAGATAAGAACAGGAACCCCTCGGCCTTTCACAGCCTTTCCCGTTTCTCCCACTGAAGTTCCACTAAACCGTGATCTGACAGTTAAGCTAGGCCTGTTGAAAGAATTCACCCCATAATAAATCCTTTTATTATAGCTTCCCAAATGGAAAGAAGGGAGAAGAGGGAGGGAGGGAGGGAAGAAGGAAGGAAGGAGGGAGGGAGAGAAGAAGGAAGGAAGGAGTGAAGAGAAAGGAAAATAGCTAATGAGGAACTAGAAGTTCTTTTACAGCTACGTTTGGTGGAGTATATGCGTTCCATTAAAGTGTGAGATAGCCGTATGTTG